>CAKLPR020000022.1:0-423378 GCA_923060345.2 Erebia aethiops
ACTACAGAACCTAAGTATATAAGCCATAACCCGTGTCATTTTATTTATGTCAGAAAATCTATCAAGAAATTGAAAAAACTCATTTTCCGATTTAGTAATTAACCCTTAATTAGGCGCATGGGGTCAGAGCAACTTGAAATTGAAAAAAATATGTTTTATAGTTTTTAGAGCGCGTTCACGCTCTTAGTAGCTTCCTCACTCCCCGCGGGGAACGCAAATTAGTCGCGTCCAGAACATCAACGCGTGCGCACGTATCGCTGCTCTCTAGAGCGCTGACCAGTTACGTTACATTTTTTGGCCGAGGTAAGTTTTTACTTTTGTGCTTTCTTTTAGTTTATATTAGTATATTGTTTATTATTTTTCTTTGCATGTGTATATTTTTACACTGCGTAATTGCTTTATGTATGTCTGAGTTTATATTAATCCTTTTCCCTTTTTTTTTCAGTTTTTTACTGATTTGAAATGTCTCACGAAAGACAAATATTGCACTGGCTGGAGGAAGTGTCCGATGAAGAGCAAGATGTTGCTGGATCGGATTCGGAAGACGAAACGGTAAATGATACTGCTATTGATAGTGCTCATGATTCAGAAAGCGAAATTGAAGAGTCCGAAGATATCCAAGACATCCCGAACCATCAGAAGGTAATTATTTTTTATCTCGACATACCCAGAGAAATGGCCCGAAAGTGAAGTGGTCTAAAGTACCACCATCGAACGCAGTAAGGACCCGAGCACAAAATATTATCCTTCATTTACCGGGAGTCAAAGAGTATGCAAGAAACGCCAAATCTCCTCTTGAATGCTTCCTATTGTTCTTTGACAGTGATGTTATTGAACTTTTGGTCACAAATACCAATTTATATATTGATAAAATAAAGGCAAAGTTCGGAAGAGATCGTGATGAACTCCCTACTGATGGTACGGAAATAGAAGCATTTTTAGGCTTACTGATTATGGCTGGAGTCCTAAAAGGGTCGCACTTGAATTTTATTGATTTATGGGCACAAGATGGATCAGGCGTAGAAATGTTTCGGCTAACAATGTCTTATAAACGTTTTCTATTTTTGTTGAGATGTCTGCGGTTTGACAATACTTCAGATCGAGAGGAAAGACTAAAACTTGATAATATGGCAGCGATAAGATATTTGTGTCAAATTATAGAGGATAAGTTTTTAGCTGCTTATTGCCCCGGCGAGAATGTCACTATCGATGAACAGTTGATTGGATTTCGTGGCCGCTTTAGAGGGAAGGTTTACATGCCTAATAAACCAAACAAGTACGGAATAAAAGTTCAAGCCATGGTAGACTCGAAAACATATTACTTGTGCAAGTTTGAAGTTTATTCTGGAAAACAACCAGATGGAGAATATCAAATATCTAATTCTCCAGATGAGATTGTAAAACGTCTAGTTGAACCAATAAAACGCAGCGGTCGAAACATAACAACTGACAATTGGTACACAAGTACAAAACTGGCTAAGGAGTTGCTAGCACCTGAATATAAATTGACTCTTGTAGGTACATTGAATAAAAGGAAGCCTGACATCCCAACAGAATTTTTGCCTAACAAAAATAGACCACCATGTAGTTCAGTTTTCGGATTTCATAGTCAAATGACTATAGTCTCATATGTCCCTAAGCCAAAGAAAGCTGTAGTTTTACTTTCCACCATGCACCATGATAACGCCATTGACGAAACAACAGCCAGAGCTCAGAAACCAGAAATTATTACTTATTACAATAGTACCAAAGGTGGCGTAGATTGTAATGACCAACTTTGCAGTAATTATAATGTTGGAAGAAGAACAAAAAGATGGCCACTGGCTGTATTTTTTCATCTTCTAAACAAATCTGGCATCAACGCATTTGTCATACACAAAGCGAATACTGATAAGAGTATCACATATGGCACTAAGCAATACGTGACCATAGATATCTAGGTTACAAATGTATTTATTACAATTTAATTATATTTAGTTCACACTTTGTCACGTAACATAAATAAGCACTATTTTAGTTAGCAATCTGTACAAGGTTTTCCCCACTCCAATGATCCAAATTTCTTAGTATATAAGGTTAACATTAATCTGTAAATATATGCCATTTTCACACCAAGTCTGTGTGTATCAATTCTGCTCCAACTCACAACGATCTACACGCAACCCGCAACAGTGGTGACCCCGACGTGATCTTCAAGCCGACGTGATCTTCAAGCCGACGAAATTAACAAGTCTACGGAAACAACAAGTCTACGGATCAGCAACCAACGGAGCAACATGGCCCATCCGACACCCACACCAGCAAGAAGTTTCGGCAGTACCAATTCCGACACAGACCTAGTGGCATCAATCACCGTAGCCGAAAGAATACCACAGTTTTGGACCGACTCACCGCGTCTATGGTTTTCGCAGTTCGAAGCTATTATCGCCTCTCAGAAACAGGGAGATGAATTCAAATACAACCACGTAGTGTCAAAACTACCAAAAGAGGTCGTCCACCAAGTCAGCGATATATTGACCAGCCCACCTACAGAGAACAAGTACAACTGTATTAAAGAAAGGCTAATCAATTGCTACGAAGAGAGTGAGCATCGGCGTTTCCACAAATTACTCTCAGAGATGGACCTGGGAGATCAAAAGCCATCACAGCTTCTTAGAAGAATGAAGGAAGCTGGTTGCGGGAAAATAAATGAAGACACACTCCGTTTGTTATGGATGAGGCAACTTCCTCCCTCTGTAACTTCCGTATTGGCTGTTACCGAGAATTTGGCAATAGATAAACTGAGCGAGATGGCTGACCGTGTTTACGAGAACACTCGTACCAGTAAAACCACTATGACCGCAGTAAGCGCTGACGTAAATCTCATCACTCACCTGACGTCACAAATTGCAAGAATGCAGTTAGAAATTGCTGCGATACGCAATGATCGCGCGCAGCACAACGTTCGACGCAGCAATTTTAGTCGACCGCATTACTATCGATTTAGGTCAAGATCGCGCCAACGGGCATCGTTTAAACAAGAAGGCAATCCTTGCTATTATCATCAGGTTTTTAAGGAAAAAGCATACAAATGTCAGCAACCTTGTTCCTGGGGAAGCAAGCAACAGTCGTCGGAAAACTAAGCTCAGCGCAGAGTACGGCGGAGCTCTGTGCTATCCGTCCTTCAAACCGCCTAACTATTACCGACTCCAACAGTGGTTATAGGTTTCTGGTGGACACGGGTGCAAACATATCAGTTATACGCAGGACAACACAACACACAGGAAGCGCAAGCAATATCAAATTGTACGCCGCTAACGGAACCGTGATCGATACATTCGGTGAACAAACTTTAACATTGAATTTGGGTTTACGCCGACCTTTCATCTGGACTTTCATCATTGCCGATGTCAAGATGCCTATATTAGGAGCTGATTTTCTAGAACACTACCGTTTGTTGTTAGATGTGCATGGTCAAACTTTGATCGACAAAACGACGGATATAACCACACCCGTGAGTTCAATAAAAGTAAATATGCCGTCCATACGCTCCATCGACTCTGGTTTACCCGAGATCATCAAACAATTACTGGAAAAATACGAAAGTATTACTAGGCCGACGTCAATGAAAGTACCCACGAAACACAAGGTGCAGCACCACATCATCACAGAAGGATTTCCAGTATCCGCTCGCGCTCGTCCGCTCCCTCCTGACAAGTACAAAGCTGCCAAAAAGGAATTTCAGGAGATGATGGAAATGGGAATATGCAGACCATCTAGTAGTCCATGGGCTAGTCCATTGCACATGGTAAAAAAGAAAAATGGTGAATGGAGACCATGCGGTGAATACCGCGCATTAAATAAGATTACTGTTCCAGACAGATATCCATTGCCGAGGCTACTGGATTTTACATACATCGCAAGCGGGAAGAATATTTTTAGCAAAATCGACGTCCGGAAGGCTTATCATTCTATAGAAGTAGCGGAGCCCGAAAAAACTGCAATAATTACACCATTCGGACTTTTCGAGTTTCCAAGAATGCCTTTTGGATTACGCAACGCTGGACAAACGTTCCAGAGATTTATGGATTCACTATTTCGAGATTTGGACTACATTTTTATTTTTGTCGATGACATATTAGTGGCAAGCGAGTCCGAAGAACAACATTACAAACATTTGGAGACTGTTTTCAGCAGATTACAAGAAAATGGGATTACAATAAATATGAACAAATGTGAGTTTGTAAGAAGAGAGTTAGATTTTCTTGGTTATCATATAACGAGCCAAGGAATGAAACCGACACAAGAGAAAATTCAAGCAATTATTGATTATCCCAAACCAAAAACTGTGAAGGAATTACGTCGTTTCCTGGGCATGATCAACTTTTACAGAAATTCAATTAAGCAGGCCGCTAAGCATCAAGCCCCACTTAACCTATTTTTGAGGAATTCAAAAAAGAACGACAACACACCGATATTGTGGAATTTAGAAGCCGAACGTGCTTTTCAACAATGCAAGCAAGATTTGCGCGACGTCGTAACTGTGTCATTTCCTCATGCTGACGCAGCGATTGCATTAATGAGCGACGCAAGCTTAAAATGTGTGGGCGCAGTTTTACAGCAGAAGGTCGATCGGGAATGGAAGCCAATAGCATTTTTTTCAAAAACCTTATCGGAATCACAAGTCAAATACTCTACTTATGATCGCGAACTTTTGGGTAATCAATCGACGAAAATGTTTCGTAGCCATAACGAAACATTTTCGTCGATTGATTGAAGGTCGCAGTTTTACAATTTATACTGACCACAAACCATTGGTTCACGTTTTCGACAAGAAACCATCAATGAATGACACTCCAAGAAGAATAAGATACCTAGATTACATATCGCAATTCAGTACTGATATACGGCACGTGAGTGGACAAGACAACGTTGTGGCTGACGCTTTGTCTCGAGTTGTAGAAACGATTAGTTTACCCACGGTTATCGATTTTTCTGATTTGGAAAAAAACCAAGAGGGTGACGCTGAATTACAACAACTTATGCAAAATAAGTCGTTGCATATGAGGCGCATAGAAGTGCCAAATACAAACAGCAAAATATATTGCGATATTTCCACTGGAGTTACTCGTCCGTATATACCGCAGAAACTAAGAAGGACAATTTTTGACAGTTATCACAATCTGAGTCATCCAGGCAAAAACACTACAAGGAAATTGATTGGAAGAAATTACATCTGGCCTAACATGAATTCAGAAATAAATAAATGGTGTGATACATGTTTACAATGTCAGCAATCAAAAGTGCATAGACATACAGTTTCACCGCTCGGAAAATTTATGCCTGCTGCGCGTTTTTCACATGTACATATTGATATCGTTGGACCATTACCTACCTCTCAAAACAAAAGGTTTTTAGTAACAATGATAGACCGCTGTACGTCATGGCCTGAAGCTTTTCCAGTTTCGGATATAACAGCTGAGACGATCGCCAGACTGGTTTACGAAGGGTGGATCTGTCGTTACGGGTGCATGGATTTTATCAGCACGGACCAAGGACGCCAGATGGAATCGGAGATATTCCGGAATCTCGCAAGATTAATGGGAATTGAGAAGTTCCGAACTACACCATACCATCCACAGTCTAACGCTAAAGTTGAGAGATTACATAGAACTATTAAAACGGCGTTAATGGCTCGCGCAAATACGACGAATTGGACAAAAGAGTTGCCGTCAGTTTTATTTGGCATACGCTCCAGCTATCGACAAGATACTGGGTTTAGCGCTGCAGAACTTGTTTACGGCACAACCATCAAGTTACCGGCAAGTTTTTTTGGTGACAAATCGGAAACCACATACCCTGAGTTCATTCAAGGGATCAAGGAAAATATTAGCCGAGTCACGAGTATCCCACAGCGAGAGAGTTCGAATCGGAACGTGTTCGTGCATCCACGTTTATCAGACTGTTCACACGTATTTTTGAGGTGCGATAGACTTCGCCCAAGCCTAACTCCTCCGTATGAAGGACCCTTTCGAGTCATCAGGCGGAGCAGCAAAGTTTTTACGATTGAACGTAACGGCAAAGAAATGAACGTATCGATAGATCGATTGAAGCCAGCATTTTTGCTAAACGAGGAATTTGAGGAACGCGACAATACAGTAAGAGATGATTTATCGACCGAGCACAGTGGATTTAAACAGCAGAAGATTACACGTTCAGGGCGCGTATCTCGCCCCACCGTTCGTTTTGCGTAAATAGTCATAAGGCCAATTATTTTTGATAATAATTCTGTATATTTTTTTTCAAGGGGGGAATATCTATGGCACTAAGCAATACGTGACCATAGATATCTAGGTTACAAATGTATTTATTACAATTTAATTATATTTAGTTCACACTTTGTCACGTAACATAAATAAGCACTATTTTAGTTAGCAATCTGTACAAGGTTTTCCCCACTCCAATGATCCAAATTTCTTAGTATATAAGGTTAACATTAATCTGTAAATATATGCCATTTTCACACCAAGTCTGTGTGTATCAATTCTGCTCCAACTCACAACGATCTACACGCAACCCGCAACATCACACATACAAGACGGATTTTTTTGAAGAAATTAGCAGCAGCGCTTGTGGAAAATCACCAGAAACGTCGTGTACAACTACGTGCTGTACCAACAACAACAAAGAAACGACTCCGTCAAGTTCATGATGTGGACGAGACGGTCCAGCAATCGACAGCTAAGCGTGGGCGCTGTTCATCATGTCCTAGAAAGGACGACAAAAAAGTGCCAACTAAATGCTTCAAGTGTCGTAAATTTATTTGTCAGCAACACTCGAGGGTTTACTGCGTAGAATGCAGAACAGAAGAATCCGCTGATGAGACTGATTAATTTTCTTTTTAAGTTGATCTCGGCAATGCCAAAAAATATTAGTTTAAAGAGAGGTTACATTTTTTTTTTTTACTAAGTATAATGTTCCAGTTATGTTTTTGTTTCTTAGAGTTAAATATTAAATATTAAAGAACTTTAGTAATTACTATAAAATACATTAAGTTTTATTTATTTTTGACACTCCTTTCCCAATGTTTTTTTGGGGTCACTCAATACCCCATGCGCCTAATTGGGTGATTTTTTTAATGCGCCTAGTAAAGGGTTAAGGTTACCTTGGCATCAGAGAGCGAAATACCTTTCTTTATTTCAGGCAAATCATCCTGGGCTGTCAAGGTAGGTGTATTTTGCTCAAATTTATACTTACTGTTCGCTAAAAATTCTGGCCCATACCACCACAGCTTGCAGTGTCTGAGTTGTTCAGGATCCGCTCCTCTGCTAACACAATCTGCAGGATTTTCCTCGCTAGCTACATGCAACCAGCGCCACCTAGCAGTTTGTTCCCGAATTAACTTAACCGGATTAGCTACATAAGCTTGGAGTTTCATGGGCTCAGTTGCTATCTCTTCTTAGGTCTTGAATTTAGAACAGCTTCTATCTGACATAAAACTGTATTAAGCTGTTCGTATGTTAATACATAGTTCTGTATGATTCTCTTTAAGTGAAATTTCATGCTCTTAACAGCTGATTCGGCAAGACCAGCAAAAACTGGCGAGTAACTTGGTACAAAATGAAAAGTAATACCTTTTTGAGCTGCATATTCTTGCACCAGTGTTTGATGTTCTTGTGAGCTGTGTAGTTTATACAAAGATTCTAATTCCTTGCTTGCCCTTTTAAAACAACCAGCGTTGTTGCAAAAAACCTCTATTGGTGCCATTCTTCTGGCTATGAAACGCTTAAAGCAAGAAAGAAAACTATCAGTGCTTAAATCAGAAGAAAGCTCAAGGTGTATAGCTTTTGTTACAAAACAGACAAAGATACATATATATCCCTTTGTATATAAAGCGCGTCGTATACGTGCATTTTTTACTTGAATAGGCCCTGCAAAATCTATACCTATTTTCTGAAAGGGTCTGCAAGCTGTTACTCTTTGAGAGGGCAATGAACCCTTTAGCTGTTTTGCACATTGAGCCTTCATTCTGAAACAAGTTAAACATTTATAAATTATCTTTTTAACATGTCTATGGCCATTTACTAGCCAGTATTTTTGATTTAAATTAGCTAATAATAATTTAGCTCCTGCATGAAGCAGCCTAATATGCTCACTACGAATAATTAAATCTGTGATTCTAGACTGTTTGGGCAAAATAATTGGATGCTTTTGTGAAAATGAAACATTTGCATTTTCTATCCTACCACCTACTCTTATTATACCTTCCTTATCGATAAAAGGATGTAAAGGTTTTAAATTACCTTTTATGTTTTGTTTATTGGACATTAAATCATTAATCTCCTGCTTGAAATGAATGCTCTGTTCGTGCTTTATTATTTTATGTAAAGCATTTTCTAACTCGAGGGGAGACAGCGTGCCCGACTTTCGCGCAGCTTTATTTTTTAAATTACTACAGAACCTAAGTATATAAGCCATAACCCGTGTCATTTTATTTATGTCAGAAAATCTATCAAGAAATTGAAAAAACTCATTTTCCGATTTAGTAATTAACCCTTAATTAGGCGCATGGGGTCAGAGCAACTTGAAATTGAAAAAAATATGTTTTATAGTTTTTAGAGCGCGTTCACGCTCTTAGTAGCTTCCTCACTCCCCGCGGGGAACGCAAATTAGTCGCGTCCAGAACATCAACGCGTGCGCACGTATCGCTGCTCTCTAGAGCGCTGACCAGTTACGTTACATTTTTTGGCCGAGGTAAGTTTTTACTTTTGTGCTTTCTTTTAGTTTATATTAGTATATTGTTTATTATTTTTCTTTGCATGTGTATATTTTTACACTGCGTAATTGCTTTATGTATGTCTGAGTTTATATTAATCCTTTTCCCTTTTTTTTCAGTTTTTTACTGATTTGAAATGTCTCACGAAAGACAAATATTGCACTGGCTGGAGGAAGTGTCCGATGAAGAGCAAGATGTTGCTGGATCGGATTCGGAAGACGAAACGGTAAATGATACTGCTATTGATAGTGCTCATGATTCAGAAAGCGAAATTGAAGAGTCCGAAGATATCCAAGACATCCCCGAACCATCAGAAGGTAATTATTTTTTATCTCGACATACCCAGAGAAATGGCCCGAAAGTGAAGTGGTCTAAAGTACCACCATCGAACGCAGTAAGGACCCGAGCACAAAATATTATCCTTCATTTACCGGGAGTCAAAGAGTATGCAAGAAACGCCAAATCTCCTCTTGAATGCTTCCTATTGTTCTTTGACAGTGATGTTATTGAACTTTTGGTCACAAATACCAATTTATATATTGATAAAATAAAGGCAAAGTTCGGAAGAGATCGTGATGAACTCCCTACTGATGGTACGGAAATAGAAGCATTTTTAGGCTTACTGATTATGGCTGGAGTCCTAAAAGGGTCGCACTTGAATTTTATTGATTTATGGGCACAAGATGGATCAGGCGTAGAAATGTTTCGGCTAACAATGTCTTATAAACGTTTTCTATTTTTGTTGAGATGTCTGCGGTTTGACAATACTTCAGATCGAGAGGAAAGACTAAAACTTGATAATATGGCAGCGATAAGATATTTGTGTCAAATTATAGAGGATAAGTTTTTAGCTGCTTATTGCCCCGGCGAGAATGTCACTATCGATGAACAGTTGATTGGATTTCGTGGCCGCTTTAGAGGGAAGGTTTACATGCCTAATAAACCAAACAAGTACGGAATAAAAGTTCAAGCCATGGTAGACTCGAAAACATATTACTTGTGCAAGTTTGAAGTTTATTCTGGAAAACAACCAGATGGAGAATATCAAATATCTAATTCTCCAGATGAGATTGTAAAACGTCTAGTTGAACCAATAAAACGCAGCGGTCGAAACATAACAACTGACAATTGGTACACAAGTACAAAACTGGCTAAGGAGTTGCTAGCACCTGAATATAAATTGACTCTTGTAGGTACATTGAATAAAAGGAAGCCTGACATCCCAACAGAATTTTTGCCTAACAAAAATAGACCACCATGTAGTTCAGTTTTCGGATTTCATAGTCAAATGACTATAGTCTCATATGTCCCTAAGCCAAAGAAAGCTGTAGTTTTACTTTCCACCATGCACCATGATAACGCCATTGACGAAACAACAGCCAGAGCTCAGAAACCAGAAATTATTACTTATTACAATAGTACCAAAGGTGGCGTAGATTGTAATGACCAACTTTGCAGTAATTATAATGTTGGAAGAAGAACAAAAAGATGGCCACTGGCTGTATTTTTTCATCTTCTAAACAAATCTGGCATCAACGCATTTGTCATACACAAAGCGAATACTGATAAGAGTATCACATATGGCACTAAGCAATACGTGACCATAGATATCTAGGTTACAAATGTATTTATTACAATTTAATTATATTTAGTTCACACTTTGTCACGTAACATAAATAAGCACTATTTTAGTTAGCAATCTGTACAAGGTTTTCCCCACTCCAATGATCCAAATTTCTTAGTATATAAGGTTAACATTAATCTGTAAATATATGCCATTTTCACACCAAGTCTGTGTGTATCAATTCTGCTCCAACTCACAACGATCTACACGCAACCCGCAACAGTGGTGACCCCGACGTGATCTTCAAGCCGACGTGATCTTCAAGCCGACGAAATTAACAAGTCTACGGAAACAACAAGTCTACGGATCAGCAACCAACGGAGCAACATGGCCCATCCGACACCCACACCAGCAAGAAGTTTCGGCAGTACCAATTCCGACACAGACCTAGTGGCATCAATCACCGTAGCCGAAAGAATACCACAGTTTTGGACCGACTCACCGCGTCTATGGTTTTCGCAGTTCGAAGCTATTATCGCCTCTCAGAAACAGGGAGATGAATTCAAATACAACCACGTAGTGTCAAAACTACCAAAAGAGGTCGTCCACCAAGTCAGCGATATATTGACCAGCCCACCTACAGAGAACAAGTACAACTGTATTAAAGAAAGGCTAATCAATTGCTACGAAGAGAGTGAGCATCGGCGTTTCCACAAATTACTCTCAGAGATGGACCTGGGAGATCAAAAGCCATCACAGCTTCTTAGAAGAATGAAGGAAGCTGGTTGCGGGAAAATAAATGAAGACACACTCCGTTTGTTATGGATGAGGCAACTTCCTCCCTCTGTAACTTCCGTATTGGCTGTTACCGAGAATTTGGCAATAGATAAACTGAGCGAGATGGCTGACCGTGTTTACGAGAACACTCGTACCAGTAAAACCACTATGACCGCAGTAAGCGCTGACGTAAATCTCATCACTCACCTGACGTCACAAATTGCAAGAATGCAGTTAGAAATTGCTGCGATACGCAATGATCGCGCGCAGCACAACGTTCGACGCAGCAATTTTAGTCGACCGCATTACTATCGATTTAGGTCAAGATCGCGCCAACGGGCATCGTTTAAACAAGAAGGCAATCCTTGCTATTATCATCAGGTTTTTAAGGAAAAAGCATACAAATGTCAGCAACCTTGTTCCTGGGGAAGCAAGCAACAGTCGTCGGAAAACTAAGCTCAGCGCAGAGTACGGCGGAGCTCTGTGCTATCCGTCCTTCAAACCGCCTAACTATTACCGACTCCAACAGTGGTTATAGGTTTCTGGTGGACACGGGTGCAAACATATCAGTTATACGCAGGACAACACAACACACAGGAAGCGCAAGCAATATCAAATTGTACGCCGCTAACGGAACCGTGATCGATACATTCGGTGAACAAACTTTAACATTGAATTTGGGTTTACGCCGACCTTTCATCTGGACTTTCATCATTGCCGATGTCAAGATGCCTATATTAGGAGCTGATTTTCTAGAACACTACCGTTTGTTGTTAGATGTGCATGGTCAAACTTTGATCGACAAAACGACGGATATAACCACACCCGTGAGTTCAATAAAAGTAAATATGCCGTCCATACGCTCCATCGACTCTGGTTTACCCGAGATCATCAAACAATTACTGGAAAAATACGAAAGTATTACTAGGCCGACGTCAATGAAAGTACCCACGAAACACAAGGTGCAGCACCACATCATCACAGAAGGATTTCCAGTATCCGCTCGCGCTCGTCCGCTCCCTCCTGACAAGTACAAAGCTGCCAAAAAGGAATTTCAGGAGATGATGGAAATGGGAATATGCAGACCATCTAGTAGTCCATGGGCTAGTCCATTGCACATGGTAAAAAAGAAAAATGGTGAATGGAGACCATGCGGTGAATACCGCGCATTAAATAAGATTACTGTTCCAGACAGATATCCATTGCCGAGGCTACTGGATTTTACATACATCGCAAGCGGGAAGAATATTTTTAGCAAAATCGACGTCCGGAAGGCTTATCATTCTATAGAAGTAGCGGAGCCCGAAAAAACTGCAATAATTACACCATTCGGACTTTTCGAGTTTCCAAGAATGCCTTTTGGATTACGCAACGCTGGACAAACGTTCCAGAGATTTATGGATTCACTATTTCGAGATTTGGACTACATTTTTATTTTTGTCGATGACATATTAGTGGCAAGCGAGTCCGAAGAACAACATTACAAACATTTGGAGACTGTTTTCAGCAGATTACAAGAAAATGGGATTACAATAAATATGAACAAATGTGAGTTTGTAAGAAGAGAGTTAGATTTTCTTGGTTATCATATAACGAGCCAAGGAATGAAACCGACACAAGAGAAAATTCAAGCAATTATTGATTATCCCAAACCAAAAACTGTGAAGGAATTACGTCGTTTCCTGGGCATGATCAACTTTTACAGAAATTCAATTAAGCAGGCCGCTAAGCATCAAGCCCCACTTAACCTATTTTTGAGGAATTCAAAAAAGAACGACAACACACCGATATTGTGGAATTTAGAAGCCGAACGTGCTTTTCAACAATGCAAGCAAGATTTGCGCGACGTCGTAACTGTGTCATTTCCTCATGCTGACGCAGCGATTGCATTAATGAGCGACGCAAGCTTAAAATGTGTGGGCGCAGTTTTACAGCAGAAGGTCGATCGGGAATGGAAGCCAATAGCATTTTTTTCAAAAACCTTATCGGAATCACAAGTCAAATACTCTACTTATGATCGCGAACTTTTGGGTAATCAATCGACGAAAATGTTTCGTAGCCATAACGAAACATTTTCGTCGATTGATTGAAGGTCGCAGTTTTACAATTTATACTGACCACAAACCATTGGTTCACGTTTTCGACAAGAAACCATCAATGAATGACACTCCAAGAAGAATAAGATACCTAGATTACATATCGCAATTCAGTACTGATATACGGCACGTGAGTGGACAAGACAACGTTGTGGCTGACGCTTTGTCTCGAGTTGTAGAAACGATTAGTTTACCCACGGTTATCGATTTTTCTGATTTGGAAAAAAACCAAGAGGGTGACGCTGAATTACAACAACTTATGCAAAATAAGTCGTTGCATATGAGGCGCATAGAAGTGCCAAATACAAACAGCAAAATATATTGCGATATTTCCACTGGAGTTACTCGTCCGTATATACCGCAGAAACTAAGAAGGACAATTTTTGACAGTTATCACAATCTGAGTCATCCAGGCAAAAACACTACAAGGAAATTGATTGGAAGAAATTACATCTGGCCTAACATGAATTCAGAAATAAATAAATGGTGTGATACATGTTTACAATGTCAGCAATCAAAAGTGCATAGACATACAGTTTCACCGCTCGGAAAATTTATGCCTGCTGCGCGTTTTTCACATGTACATATTGATATCGTTGGACCATTACCTACCTCTCAAAACAAAAGGTTTTTAGTAACAATGATAGACCGCTGTACGTCATGGCCTGAAGCTTTTCCAGTTTCGGATATAACAGCTGAGACGATCGCCAGACTGGTTTACGAAGGGTGGATCTGTCGTTACGGGTGCATGGATTTTATCAGCACGGACCAAGGACGCCAGATGGAATCGGAGATATTCCGGAATCTCGCAAGATTAATGGGAATTGAGAAGTTCCGAACTACACCATACCATCCACAGTCTAACGCTAAAGTTGAGAGATTACATAGAACTATTAAAACGGCGTTAATGGCTCGCGCAAATACGACGAATTGGACAAAAGAGTTGCCGTCAGTTTTATTTGGCATACGCTCCAGCTATCGACAAGATACTGGGTTTAGCGCTGCAGAACTTGTTTACGGCACAACCATCAAGTTACCGGCAAGTTTTTTTGGTGACAAATCGGAAACCACATACCCTGAGTTCATTCAAGGGATCAAGGAAAATATTAGCCGAGTCACGAGTATCCCACAGCGAGAGAGTTCGAATCGGAACGTGTTCGTGCATCCACGTTTATCAGACTGTTCACACGTATTTTTGAGGTGCGATAGACTTCGCCCAAGCCTAACTCCTCCGTATGAAGGACCCTTTCGAGTCATCAGGCGGAGCAGCAAAGTTTTTACGATTGAACGTAACGGCAAAGAAATGAACGTATCGATAAATCGATTGAAGCCAGCATTTTTGCTAAACGAGGAATTTGAGGAACGCGACAATACAGTAAGAGATGATTTATCGACCGAGCACAGTGGATTTAAACAGCAGAAGATTACACGTTCAGGGCGCGTATCTCGCCCCACCGTTCGTTTTGCGTAAATAGTCATAAGGCCAATTATTTTTGATAATAATTCTGTATATTTTTTTTCAAGGGGGGAATATCTATGGCACTAAGCAATATGTGACCATAGATATCTAGGTTACAAATGTATTTATTACAATTTAATTATATTTAGTTCACACTTTGTCACGTAACATAAATAAGCACTATTTTAGTTAGCAATCTGTACAAGGTTTTCCCCACTCCAATGATCCAAATTTCTTAGTATATAAGGTTAACATTAATCTGTAAATATATGCCATTTTCACACCAAGTCTGTGTGTATCAATTCTGCTCCAACTCACAACGATCTACACGCAACCCGCAACATCACACATACAAGACGGATTTTTTTGAAGAAATTAGCAGCAGCGCTTGTGGAAAATCACCAGAAACGTCGTGTACAACTACGTGCTGTACCAACAACAAAAAACAAACGACTCCGTCAAGTTCATGATGTGGACGAGACGGTCCAGCAATCGACAGCTAAGCGTGGGCGCTGTTCATCATGTCCTAGAAAGGACGACAAAAAAGTGCCAACTAAATGCTTCAAGTGTCGTAAATTTATTTGTCAGCAACACTCGAGGGTTTACTGCGTAGAATGCAGAACAGAAGAATCCGCTGATGAGACTGATTAATTTTCTTTTTAAGTTGATCTCGGCAATGCCAAAAAATATTAGTTTAAAGAGAGGTTACATTTTTTTTTTTTACTAAGTATAATGTTCCAGTTATGTTTTTGTTTCTTAGAGTTAAATATTAAATATTAAAGAACTTTAGTAATTACTATAAAATACATTAAGTTTTATTTATTTTTGACACTCCTTTCCCAATGTTTTTTTGGGGTCACTCAATACCCCATGCGCCTAATTGGGTGATTTTTTTAATGCGCCTAGTAAAGGGTTAAGGTTACCTTGGCATCAGAGAGCGAAATACCTTTCTTTATTTCAGGCAAATCATCCTGGGCTGTCAAGGTAGGTGTATTTTGCTCAAATTTATACTTACTGTTCGCTAAAAATTCTGGCCCATACCACCACAGCTTGCAGTGTCTGAGTTGTTCAGGATCCGCTCCTCTGCTAACACAATCTGCAGGATTTTCCTCGCTAGCTACATGCAACCAGCGCCACCTAGCAGTTTGTTCCCGAATTAACTTTATAACGTTTATGTTTACAATAGGTAGGTATTGTAACGTTAGTAGTTAGTTGTTACAAGTAGGTAGGTAGGGTAGTATAGGTAGTAAATTTTTTAGCCGGCAGGATCTCAATGAAAGAGCCACAAAATCAAAATAATTAAATTTTCTTTTTATTCTTATAAACAAGATTTTTATTAATTCTAGAAGGTTAGTGACGGTTAGTGAGTTTAAATAATTAAATCTATTAGATGTGGCGGAAGGCCTTAAGCTAATTTACAATCCAGTTTAGTTGATGATGTAAATTTAGAATTTGGGCAGGGGTGTTTCACTTAAGGTGTTTCATAGAATGTGGGTCCTCGGCTAGCTAGAGCTGAGCGTGGTTCTGCTAGTTCTCGTTAGGCGAGATAATGGATGCATAGTATTGATACAGTGGCTGCAGCGCTAGTATACTGTCCTGGATGTTATGGATGAGGCGTCGCTGCTCCAGTCTCTCGTTTCTCTCCAGTCTCTGGGTAACGTGCAGGCCGAGCCCGTAGTATTCAATAAGTGGCTCGCAGTTCCACGCAGAGAGTTTGAGTTTCACGTAGAGTGTAAGGCTTCACGCCGAGCGTAGGACCCTGGAATGCAGTATTATGCACGAGTAAGTATACACCCATCTTCAGTATTCAACTATGCAGTCCACTGGCATTCCTTGCAGCTCTGTAGTGTATCATAACACACCAGAACAGCTCAGTATACTGTGCGACATCAATTGCAGACAGACATATTACAATTAGGTATGTATGTTGCTAATATATTATGTAGTTAGTAGCTTAGGATAATGATTATGCGCGTAGCTATATGCTATTAACTAAACATTTGTATTTAATGACTCAATTTAGACAATAATATCAATAAATGTCTTGGTATCTGAAACAACTAGGTTAGGTTTTGCCAGTTACAGTTATTCCAAAAATAAGAATTTTGCTGAAATAATTTAATAGTAAAAACATAATTAATTGGGCTACTTACAATAATAATGAAAATTAATAAAGATGTAACTGGATTATTAACAGTCGTGTTCACATGGCGAGAATGTAGGAAATATATTATAATTTTTAACTCACCGAGTTCCGGGTGAATATCCTTGTAGCTAAATGGATTCTAGCTTTGTTTGTAATAAATTTGTGATGTGGGTACTTAGAATATAAGGCAGTCCGGAATAAACGGTCATCTTGTAAACATCGTATGCGTTTTATTGTCTGCCTAAATCCTAGGATATCACAGTGGCTAACGAGGATTGGTGTTATAGTCAGTATTAGTTAGTAAATAGTGCGTGTATAGTGTATAAGTCATCATGTCGATCGGAAAAGTAAAGGAGTTCGATGTGAAAACAGGGGTGTGGTCGTCTTATGTCGAGCGACTAGAAATGTACTTTACAGTGAATAACGTTAAGAGTGACCTCAAGCTACCTACGTTAATAGCAGTGATGGGTGACGAGGCGTACGAGCTCCTAGTTAACCTATCCAGCCCAAAGAAACCGGCGGAGATGAAATATGAGGACGCGATTGAGCTGCTGCGTCGGCATTTGCAACCGGCGCCATCAGTTTTAGCGGAGAGGTTCAGGTTTAGGCAGAGGAGGCAGGCCGCGGATGAAAATATCGCCAGCTACGTCGCGGAGTTGAAGAAGTTGACGCGCCATTGCAAGCTGGGCGATAATTTGAACGAGAACCTACGGGACCAGTTCGTATGCGGGTTGAGGAGCGATCTCATCCGACAAAGGTTATTCGCGGAGGAGGAAACGATAAGTTTTACTAGCGCGGTTAAACTTGCAAGCTCGCTGGAGGCTGCGGAGCGGGACGCGGCAGCGGTGGACACGGCGGGTGCAGCGGGAACGGCGGCGGCGGCGGGTGGCGCGGACGGCGCGGGCCTGCATTCGATGGTGGAGACAGACAGGCGGCGGTGGCGGGCGGCCACGCGCGGCCGAAGCTCGCAGGCAGAGAGCGCAGCGCGGAACGGCGCGGGAGCGCGATACAGAGGCGGTTCGAGGGGTACAGATGGAGGTACTCAGGATTACAGATGTAGGGGGTGTACATCCTCCCTTCACAGCTACGAGGCTTGTAGGTTCCGGGATTACGTGTGTTCCCGGTGCCGAACCCGGGGCCATATCCGGCGCGCCTGTGTGGAAAAGATCGACGGACCAAAAGGAGCAAACCGGGTGCACTACGGGAAGGCGGAGGACACAGCCACGGTGGAGGGGGACTCCGGGGACTATAGCAGCGATTTTCATCACCTCTGTCTGAACGACTACAAGGCGGTGAGTTTGCCAATGTTAATAGATAATGTGGAAATAGTGATGGAAGTGGATACCGGAACTGCAGTTTCGTGCGTTAATAGTCGGACATACGAGGAACATTTGAGTCATATTAAGTTAGTCCCGACGAATATAAAACTTAACTTTTACGACGGGTCGGTGATTAAACCGTTAGGAGTTATCAAACCCATGGTGGGGTACGGTGGTCTTAAAAAGCAGTTAGAGTTATTTGTTATTGAAGGCGGGACCACGTCCCTCCTAGGTAGGCAGTGGTTAACTGAATTAAAAATTAGGATTCCTATATTCAGTAATTGTCATAAAATTTGCGAAGCCGGGGAAGTGAATGGCTTAAATAATGAGTTAAGGAATTTGGTTGACAGATATAAAGAACTGTTTAACGGCGGCCTGGGTCGGTACACCGGAGGCAAGGCGACCTTGAGAATACGCGATGGAGCGACTCCCGTCTTCCACCGAGCTCGCGCCCTGCCGTACGCGTTGCGGGAACGCGTCGACGCCGAACTGGATGCGATGCTTCGGGACGGAGTCATCGAACCTGTGGACTGCTCGGACTGGGCTTCTCCTCTGGTACCGGTAAATAAGGCTGACGGGTCGTTGAGAATTTGTGCTGACTATAAGGCTACAGTAAATCCAGTTTTGTTGGTGGATCGTTACCCTTTACCTAAAATCGACGATTTAATTGTTCGACTAAGCGGTTCGAATTACTTTTCAAAGATAGACCTCTCTCAAGCGTATAACCAGATTGAACTGGACGAAACTAAAGACGTTACCGTAATCAATACTCATAGGGGCTTATATCGGTATAATAGATTAGTGTATGGTCTATCATCGAGCGCGGGAATTTTTCAGCGCATAATGTCTAACTTACTAAAAGATATACCGAATGTGGAAGTATTTCGGGATGACGTGGTTATTGGCGGAAAGAGCAAACATGAACATTTACAGGCGGTGGATTCGGTCTTCAGTAGGTTGCATCGTTACGGGTTAAAATTAAAAAGTAGCAAGTGCGTATTTCTAGTAAACGAGATAAAATATTTAGGTTATGTGTTGAATAGCGAAGGTATAAAGACGGACCCAGATAAAATTGAAGCCATAACAAGAATACCTAGACCCGGCAATGTGACGGAATTGCGATCGTTTTTGGGATTAATAAACTTTTACGCGAAATTTATAAAGAATATGAGTTCTAAGTTAGTACCTTTGTATCAGTTGCTAAAAAGAGATAGTAAATGGTTTTGGTCGAGAGAATGCGAGCGGGCGTTTAAAGAAGTTAAGACCTTATTAACTAGTGCAGAGGTGTTAGCGCATTACGATCCTAACCGGCCGCTTATCGTTACGTGTGACGCGAGCGCCAAAGGAGTGGGGGCCGTCCTCTCACAACCGAGTCGGGACGGAGAATGCGAGAGGCCTATAGCCTATGCGTCGAGAACGCTTAATGAGGCGGAAAAAAACTATTCGCAAATTCATCGCGAAGCGCTTGCAATTATATTTTCCGTTAATAAGTTCCACCAATATTTATACGGCCGGCATTTTACCTTGCGAACTGACCATAAGCCATTGGTATCTATCTTTGGTCCGCATATGGGTATACCTGCGATGGTGGCTAGCCGTATGCAACGGTGGGCTATTATTCTGTCCGCGTATACTTTTGATATTGAGTACGTGCGCACCGATGAGAACGGAGCGGACGGATTGTCGAGGTTGCCGGTGGTCGGTAAACAGACCGCGGCCCGGCCAGCTCCGGAACAGACATATTTACATTTCATCCAGGAAGCTTTGTTGTTAGATTATAACGAGATAAAGAAGCATACTGGTCGGGATCCGGATTTATCGAAAATACTAAGCTACATGCGGGACGGCTGGCCTTCGGACAATAGTATGAGAAATTTACAACCGTATTTTAATCGTAAAAATGAGTTGTACGAGGAGTTAGGCTGCGTGATGTGGGGTCATAGACTAGTGGTTCCGGAGGCGTGTAGGGAAAGAGTGTTGAGGATGATTCATGAGCCTCATATGGGAATAGTCAAATCCAAATCCTTGGCACGCAGTTACGTTTGGTGGCCTTCGCTAGACGAGTCCGTGCAGCGAATGTGTCAGGATTGCGAGGTATGTGCAGCACAAGCTGACGCGCCGCCGAAGCAAGCCGTACGTATGTGGCCGTGGCCTAACCGACCTTGGTCAAGGGTCCACTTAGACTTCATGGGCCCTATTTTCGGAAAGACGTATTTAGTTGCCGTAGATGCAATGTCTAAATGGATTGAAGTTTTCCAGGTGCCTAATACATCGAGTTCGGTGGTAATTGATAGAATTATGGAGTTATGTAGTAGATTTGGGTTAATAAAACAGGTAGTAACGGACAATGGAAGTTATTTTTCTAGCGTTGAGTTTAGGAACTTTACACAGAATCACGGGATTGAGCATATTTTTACAGCTCCGTACCATCCCGCCTCCAACGGGCTAGCAGAAAACGCAGTAAAAACTCTGAAACGTGTGATTAAGAAAGCGGTTTTAGGGAAACAAAATGTAGACAGAGCACTCTGGACTTACCTGATGCATTACAGAAACACGGAGCATTCCACTACTGGGGAAAGCCCGGCCATGTTGCTGTTAGGTAGGCGGCTTCGTACCAAATTAGATATGTTAAAACCGGATAGAGAGAGGAAGGTAGCTAAAGTACAGCAACATCAAAAAGAATTAGCGAAAGGAGTGGAAAGAGAGGTAAAACCTACGGAAGAGGTGTGGTATAGGCAATATTTAAAGAGAGAAAAGTGGGTCCCGGGTCAAGTTGTGGAATGTATGGGGCCAAGCAATTATAAAGTCAGAGGTCAGGATGGGGACTTAGTTCATAGACATATTGATCAGCTCAAGAAGCGTTCCACAAGATTTTCTCTCGCTTGCCCTACCACAAGCTTCGGTCAGGAGTCAAGCGCAAATTCTCAATCGCCCATAGGTTCACCCGGGCAGGTTCGGTCGGAGCAGTCGACGCAAAGTGACATAGAATTAGTAACCATGCCACCCGCGAGCTCGGAGGAGACGGGTAAGGCTCACGTGGAACCTCCGGCTTCACCGGAGTTTCAAGATGCCTTAGAGGAAGCAAGGTCTCCGCCCCAGACCCGCCATATTACTTCGCCGGCTCATCCTGCTACGCCAGGAGCACGCCCGGTCAGACAGTGTAGACTTAGGAAACCCTACACTAAACTTTAACTTGTTATTAGGTAGTTTAGTAAGTATATTAAGTTTAGTTATAATTAAGATACCTAGTTTGTTTCGTATAAGTAATTATCTATTATATTGTTATTAGTATTAATTTAGTGTGGAGGTGTGATGTGGGTACTTAGAATATAAGGCAGTCCGGAATAAACGGTCATCTTGTAAACATCGTATGCGTTTTATTGTCTGCCTAAATCCTAGGATATCACAAAATTTTATTGATTTAGATAGTGGATTAGCCACGAATTTTAATTTTTAATTTAGAGTAATTTTTCCCCTGTAGAATAAGCCGAAAAGATTATGCCAAAGTGACGTTTGACGTGTAGTTGTCAAGTTAGATGTCTCGTATCCTTTTTCCGAGCGTTTTTATGGCTCTGGACGCGAGTATTTTAGTGATATGTTATCTAGATTGTAAGGTTGGTGTGAGAGAGACAGAATTAGTATCACTGTCCCTTAACATTGACTAAATGCGTGATTTTTTTTTTTTTTAAATCACTACATATCCCCCTTATTAGTTTAGGATTTTACCTCAGTGAAATCCTGCTCTAATCTATCTACTCTACTGTTAATAGTTGCACTCTCATTCATCTTTTCTTGCAATCCCTCCATTCATTCTTTCTTTTATTCTTCATCTGATACAGGTAGTAGACACTCTTTATAGCATTTAAATTTTAAGTGTTACATTCTTTCATACCGAGCTTTAGCTAATTATACTATTGCTCACTTATAACGGCAGTTGGTGTTGAGGAGTTAAGCATTAACACTTATGAGAGTGGACCGTAGAAGTCATAGTCCTTCCACCTTTTAGATCAGTGAATAGGCACTATGCAGATATGTCTTCTTGGATGTAGGGGCCAAGACAACAAAATAATTGATCCCTGTTTAGGTTAGGGAGCAATTAAGGTTGTCCATCCTAATAAAATGTTATGCTCCACTCAGAATTGTGTGGATTAGAGTATGTATGTGTAGGAATATGTATATAGCTTAGTTTATTTTAGGTACTAGCAATATAAATATGTGATCTTAAGTGGTGTATATTGTAGTATGTACTTTATGATGAATGTTCACCGTTTAGTTTAGTGGACGATTCTAGTGCTTATGCATTTATACAACTCACAGTTTTAGATGCTGTGAAATTAATTATACCGCTAGTGTGGTATACTTAGGGTGAAGGTAAATTCGAATTTTAGTGTTAGATATGAGTTTGGTAATTCTTATGTACTTTAAGTATAATTATACTACATTTTAAGGTAATGTATAAGTATTATGATTTTAGTTAACAGTGTGTAGTATTGGTGTAATTTTACATTTTATAGTTTATTAATTTTAAGTCCTTTATGTGCCATGTACCAAGATTATTACCATTGGTATCTTTTAGGTCATAGACTAACGGTGATCGTTTGTTAGTTATTACACATTTCATGTATTTAGGAGCGAGTTTCTTCATGAATTTATTGTCTTTATCGCTCTGATAGTAAGTACGTTTCCATACTATATCGCCTACGTTAAACTCAGCATGTTTACGGCGTAAGTTGTATGTAGTACTATTTCTAGAATGTGCTTGAAGTAATGCAGATTGTACTTTATCGAATATTTTTTGTAGCGTACCTAGGTTTTCAGCGTATTCGTCGCGAGGTTTGAAGATTAGTTCATCAGCGGTAGTAATTTCTGTTGAAGTGTATAGTGATCCGCATGTGACTAATTCTCGGCCGTATACTAAAAATGATGGAGTAAATTTAGTAACTGAATTTACTGAGCTATTTAGTGCGAATTGAATTTTTGGTATATTAGAATCCCAAGATCGATGATCATTTTCAATGTAGGTAGAAACTGCAGTCATTATAGTTTTATTGTATCGTTCAACTGTGTTGACCTGTGGAGTGTATCTAGGTGTATATAATACGTTAGGTATTTTATAGGCCCTAAAGAGTCGGGTAAGTATATTTCCAGTCAGCTGTTTTCCGTTGTCCATTAGTACGGTACTAGGAATTCCGTGGACAAGAAGTACTCTTTCCTCTAGGATACGGGCTATGATTTCAGCAGTAGCACGCCTTATGGGGAACAATAAACAATATTTAGAGAAACAGCAGACCAGAACAAGGAGAAATGTGTTCTGGTTTCTACTGGGTGGTAAAGGTCCTATGAGATCAATGCTAATCATTTGGAATGGTCTTGAGCAATCTTTGGGTTTGCCCATGGTTCCTAGTGTTGAATGATTAGAATGTTTGTGGGCTTTACAGGTGTCGCAGTTTAATACGAAGTTAGTGACGTCTCGGTGCATTGTAGGCCAATAGTAGTTTAAACATAATCTATGAAATGTTTTGAATATACCGAAATGTCCGGATGTAGGTTCGGAATGGTTTTTAGTTATTAGTTCCTTCCTCAACTCGATCGGTACTACTTCCTTCCACTCAAATTCTCTTGTTAGGGGATTTAGACTTTTTTTATAGCGGTAGAGTTTTCCGTTTTCCACTCTATAGTTTAAGAATGAGGTAGGAGAATTTTGAGTTCCATGAAGTATATTTAGATACCATGGATCAGATGTTATAGTAGACTGACCATTGTTATTAGTGACATCAATAGCAGCTGTTGGTACTGAACGAGATAAACTATCTGGTACTACGTTATCACAGCCTTTCCTATGCTTTAATTCGAAATTATAGGCAGAAAGTCGTACACCCCAGCGAGCTAATCTTCCTGTGGGATTATTTAGGTTGATGAACCATTTTAACGCTGCGTGGTCGGTATACACAGTGAATCGCTTTCCGTTTTCGAGGTAACAACGCCAGTGTTCGATTGCTGTTAGTACTGCAAGTGCTTCACGTTCAGTTGCGCTAAAGTTTCGTTCACGATCTGATAATGATTTACTCATATACGCTATAACCTTGTCCTGACCGTCGATAGACTGGGTCAAGACTGCTCCGATGCCGTAGTTGCTCGCATCAGTGTGTACCTCGAATGGTTCGGTGTAGTTAGGACAAGATAGTATTGGAGCGGATATAAGACAATCTTTTAGTTTTTTGAATGCGTTGTCAGCACAGGCGTTCCACGCAAATTTAGATGCGTTTTTGCCTTGAGAGGTTAATTTGTTTAGTGGGGCAGCTAGAGAACTAAAATCTGGTATAAATCTTCTGTACCATGAGGCTGTGCCTAGGAATCGTCTCAACTCTTTTCGATTCTTTGGTGTTGGGTAGTCGATAATTGCCTGTACCTTATCAGGGTCTGGTTGAAGACCATTGGAATCAACAACATAGCCTAGGTATTTAAGTTGATTTTTAAAAAATTTACTTTTAGTGAGGTTAATAGTTAGGTTTGCAGATTTGAGTTTATCTAAGACACGACATAATAATGATATATGCTTTTCGAATGTTGGTGATATGATAATGATATCATCTACAAATGCAAAAACCATGTGCTCAAATTCTGGGCCGTAAAATAAACTATCAATCAAGCGTTGCTGTGTAGCAGGTGCGTTGGTTAGGCCGAAGGGCATGCACTTGAATTGATACGTTCCGCGAGATGGAATGTAAAAACTCGTCTTACATCTATCTTGTTCTTTGATTAGGATTTGCCAAAAACTCTTTGATAAATCTATACTTGTTAGATATTTAGCGTCATGTAGGTTGTCCAGTATTTCTGCAATATAGGGTAGGCTATATGCGTCCTTTTTCGTTATCGCGTTTAGTTTGCGACTATCTAGGCAGAATCTTAATTCTCCGTTCTTTTTTGGAGTTAGAAGTACGGGGGAGGACCAAGGACTATCGCATGGTTCCACGATGTCTTCCTTCACCATCTGATCAAGCTGTTCTATTAAGAGTTTTTGTTTAACTGGGGACATTCTGTAGTATCTCTGGCGTATGGGTGGTGAGTCGCCTGTGTCGATCGTGTGGGTGATTAAAGATGTTCGTCCTAAGCCTTTGTGTTCGTATGATATTTCTTGGAACTGTGACATTATGTTGTCAGCTGTTATCTTTTGTTCGGGTGTTAAGTGATCATAGGAACACAGTTGCTCAGACTTAGTGGGTGTTAGTTCTGACATCATATAGTCATGTTGTTTTAGTAATATGTTTTTGATGTGTTTAGGAAATATGTTGAAAGTAAACCAAAAGTCCATACCCAATATTAGGTCATTGGTGATACCAGGGACTACGTGTGCTGTAATCACGTGGAGTTGGTCTGCAAATTCTATAGGTAGATTAATGATTCCGAGTGATTTTAGTTTCACTCCATCAGCAGCTGCGAAGGTTAAGGTGTTATTGGTTAGTAATTTGTGTCCGGCTTTTATTAGTTTTACATGAGAGTTGTTACCGAGTATAGAGGTTGTTGAGCCTGAATCAAGTAAGCCCAACAGTTGTAGACTGTTGACCTTTATTAGGGCGTAGGGACGCGTGGAATTATTATTAGTTTTCTGGATTGCAGATATAGAATAGCAAGTAAAATATTTGGATATTGTTTCCAGCCAGCTTTGCCATTCTAGTTTATTAAAATTATTAGAATTAGTAGTAGTGTTTGATAAGGATCTACAATCCAGTTTAGTTAGTTTTTTGATTTATTAGTTGAATTTTGACAATTTTTGCACTCTGGGTAGCGGATACCTTTTTGTCCACATTTAAAGCAAATTGGATAGTGTGGAGCTCTACACTGGTGTAAAGTATGTGTATTGGTTCTGCATCGAGGGCAAAATATCGTTGGCATTGAGTTATAATGTTGGTTCTCCGTAATTGTTGCAACTTGAGTAGAATTCTTCTCGGTTGTGTTGGTTTCCGAATTATTGTTTGGCGTTGTGTAGTATCTTTTGTTAGTGCTGTAGAATTGTTTTTTGTTGTTATAATTATTGTTAGGGTAGCGGTTATTGTTGTGATAATGTTTACTTTGATTAGTGAATTGATGATGACTTGGTGTTGTTGGTGTGTGATAAGCAAACTCGGGTGCTAGAGTGTCTGATGAAACTTTAGGTGGGTCTCTAAATTGTGTTAATCTCGTTTGAACGTTTTCATAGCTATGACATAGTGTTTTTAGTTGGTCAACTGTAGTTATCTCACTCACAGATGCTAGTGTACTCGCATACTCTGGACGAATGTTGTGTAATAGAATTTCCAGTTTTTCCTCGTCATTGACACACTTAGTTAATCTGTTAAACATACCTTGCATTATAGACAAATATATATTAATGTTTTCAGTTGCTCCTTGAGTACGTGCACGTATTTCGTTCTTTAGTCTGTAATCGTAGTCAGGAGTACTGAATACTTCTTTTAATAATTGTACTAGTTCAGGCCAGCTATTTACTTCATCTTTCACACATCTAAACCAATGTAATGCACCATCAGTAAAAATTTCAAATGCATAAGTTAGTAATTTGTCGTGAGGTATGCCTCGTGTGACTACGAACTCTTCCGCTTTTTGTATGAATGAACGTACACAGGTCTTTCCGGAATATTTTAGTTTACTTAATTCTGATATTATGTTCTTTTCACAAGTAACAGATAGAACAGTTGGTTCTTTTGTGTCTGTAGTAGTGGTGGTTACATTACCTCTAAGTCCTAGGACCATTAATTCTTTATATAGTAGTTTGAAGTTAGTGTTGGTGGTCTTAAGTAATTCACCTACTTCTGCTGTATGGCCTATTCGATTTAAGCGATGATATAAATGATTTAGCAAAGTTTCTGTTCGCAAGTACAGGTTTTTTTCAAATTTTGTCTTTAAGGACATTACATTGTTAGACGCTTTGCTTAGTGAATCGTTTGCTTGTTTAAGATCCTCTAGGGGTTCTAGGTGTGACTCTAAAATATCCTCGGGTGGAGTATCGCTCGCTATGCCTACTATTTGTTTCCGCAGTTCCTGAACAGTGTCACTTGGTGTGTATCCGCGAATTGAGATTTCGTACTCTAATTCGGGTTTTTGTAAGGACAAATACTTAATTGGGAATGACATTATTGAAGATAATCAGCCGCAAAACGGTGAGTTTTACAATTTAGAATTAGAATCTATACTTAGGTCTAACCTAATGTCTGTCGTCAAATGGTATCACACAATAAACGACTACAGCCACAACATCAACACAGACCCACTCAGTGTTAAGTTGAAATATATTTTGAGCGCGTAGCATAGGTGATTCAATTAAGTTGATAAAAGAAAACTTTATTTGGAAAGAAAATTTATTTTTAGTAAGTCAGTCTGTCTGTAGTAAAATAGATACCGGTGGGCGCCATTGTAACGTTTATGTTTACAATAGGTAGGTATTGTAACGTTAGTAGTTAGTTGTTACAAGTAGGTAGGTAGGGTAGTATAGGTAGTAAATTTTTTAGCCGGCAGGATCTCAATGAAAGAGCCACAAAATCAAAATAATTAAATTTTCTTTTTATTCTTATAAACAAGATTTTTATTAATTCTAGAAGGTTAGTGACGGTTAGTGAGTTTAAATAATTAAATCTATTAGATGTGGCGGAAGGCCTTAAGCTAATTTACAATCCAGTTTAGTTGATGATGTAAATTTAGAATTTGGGCAGGGGTGTTTCACTTAAGGTGTTTCATAGAATGTGGGTCCTCGGCTAGCTAGAGCTGAGCGTGGTTCTGCTAGTTCTCGTTAGGCGAGATAATGGATGCATAGTATTGATACAGTGGCTGCAGCGCTAGTATACTGTCCTGGATGTTATGGATGAGGCGTCGCTGCTCCAGTCTCTCGTTTCTCTCCAGTCTCTGGGTAACGTGCAGGCCGAGCCCGTAGTATTCAATAAGTGGCTCGCAGTTCCACGCAGAGAGTTTGAGTTTCACGTAGAGTGTAAGGCTTCACGCCGAGCGTAGGACCCTGGAATGCAGTATTATGCACGAGTAAGTATACACCCATCTTCAGTATTCAACTATGCAGTCCACTGGCATTCCTTGCAGCTCTGTAGTGTATCATAACACACCAGAACAGCTCAGTATACTGTGCGACATCAATTGCAGACAGACATATTACAATTAGGTATGTATGTTGCTAATATATTATGTAGTTAGTAGCTTAGGATAATGATTATGCGCGTAGCTATATGCTATTAACTAAACATTTGTATTTAATGACTCAATTTAGACAATAATATCAATAAATGTCTTGGTATCTGAAACAACTAGGTTAGGTTTTGCCAGTTACAGTTATTCCAAAAATAAGAATTTTGCTGAAATAATTTAATAGTAAAAACATAATTAATTGGGCTACTTACAATAGTAATGAAAATTAATAAAGATGTAACTGGATTATTAACAGTCGTGTTCACATGGCGAGAATG
This sequence comes from Erebia aethiops, assembly GCA_923060345.2. NCBI lineage: Eukaryota > Metazoa > Arthropoda > Insecta > Lepidoptera > Nymphalidae > Erebia > Erebia aethiops. The sequence goes on from CAKLPR020000022.1 coordinate 28,580, forward strand.
TAGGAAATATATTATAATTTTTAACTCACCGAGTTCCGGGTGAATATCCTTGTAGCTAAATGGATTCTAGCTTTGTTTGTAATAAATTTTATTGATTTAGATAGTGGATTAGCCACGAATTTTAATTTTTAATTTAGAGTAATTTTTCCCCTGTAGAATAAGCCGAAAAGATTATGCCAAAGTGACGTTTGACGTGTAGTTGTCAAGTTAGATGTCTCGTATCCTTTTTCCGAGCGTTTTTATGGCTCTGGACGCGAGTATTTTAGTGATATGTTATCTAGATTGTAAGGTTGGTGTGAGAGAGACAGAATTAGTATCACTGTCCCTTAACATTGACTAAATGCGTGATTTTTTTTTTTTTTAAATCACTACAAGCTAACGTTGGACATCAATGATACTGGCTGCTCTGAGGCTGTATTGTCATGAAGGACGGTACTATGAGCTGGGTCCTTGCATATTTTACAGCGGAAATGAAATCTAAACTTTCCTGTATGCTTATTTAAACAACTATTACATAAGCTATTATCCTTACAAAACTTAATCTTCTCAGTGAAAGGCCAGATTTTAAATTTACTACAATTAAATAATTTATGTTGTTCAGACTTACAGTGTGAGCACAAGCCAGCGCCTGGTTTGGTGGTAATGTTCACCGCTGCCTTGTGAGCCTTGCCTGAAGTTGAAGGTTCCGCATTCTCTAATGCCTCTTTTCCAGGAACATCAGGAAATCATTCACCGTTGGTTCGTCCTCATCGCTTCTCTCAAATTGGTAAGCCCGGGATGTGTAGGTATCTAATTTTCGATATAAAATGGATAAAATGATAGTATCCCAAGTGTCTGTTTTTACACTGAGATTTTTTAAGGCTGATAAGCATTGTTTAACTTTGGACACAAAATCTCTAAGGATAATTGGAGTAGATTTTACCAATGCATTCATATCAAGCAAGGAATTAATATGCTCATTAATAATTTTAAACCTATGGTTATACCTCTCATCGAGAAGCCTGATGGCCTCATCTTAACTATCTGCTACAAGGGGCAAGTTTTTTATTATGTCAAAGGGTTCGTTTTCTACAAAAGTCCTAAGGTAATACAATTTTTGAACGTTATCAATTGACCTATCATTATGTAGGACGGCTTTAAATAAATTGATGAAAAATCCGCGTACTTACCTGTGAAAGTTTTAATGTCAATTTTTGGCAATTTAGCCTTGAAAGTTCCGGCCTCCTGGGAGGGTATAGATTTGGTTTTGATGGCCTCATTTAACACAGTCAAGATATGAAAGTATTTTCCTTCAACCTCTGATTGAAATACATCTTCACGACGTTGGTCATCCTCGTCAAAGGCCTCATATTCTTTGAATAATTCAACTATTCTAGCACGCTTTGTTTCTAAATTAAATATATTTGACATATTGACGTCTTGTTCGTTAGAAACAAATAAATTTAAGCGTGAAATAGACGCTTTCGTATAGCCACGTGCGGCTGTTTTACTTTAGGTTCATTGTTTTCTGACATCTTTCACTAATAATAAGATTGCACTTAATTACCCTTAAGATTATTCAAAAACTGATAATTTTCACTATAATAACACTACTTTATAAACGATTTAAATACTAAAGTCCCAACAAGTAACTATTAACTATTTAACTAATAGCTATGAACACAGCACACAGTAAAAATGGCGGATAATTATGCCGTATGCGTCACTTTACACTTCTACGTGGTTGCGCCAATGTGGCACCTCGTCGACCAATCACGACGCTCGGCTGTCGGCGGACGATCAGGAACGCTGCTCTGATTGGATCGCGCCCGCGCTTGTATCTTGCCGTCGCTCCGCTATTGGTCGAATGCGTACGGGGTTCGCACGATGCTCGCAGTCGCAGCGCTATAAGGTGCATGACAAGGGTCTGCCCGCGAAATTCAAATTTAATTTGGTTTTTCACAATTTGTAAACTAATACGACAAAGTAGGCTTATGGCATTCAAATTGCGAGCCTAGGAATATGATCTTCACAGGTTTATATAAAAATCTTTACTTGAAAGTGCCCAGTTTAAGAAATTAGTCAAAATAATGACTAATTTGTAACTCACGTCAAACCCATTATTTTGACTAATTTCTTAAACTGGACACTTTCAAGTAAAGATTTTTATATAAACCTGTGAAGATGATATTCCTAGGCTCGCAATTTGAATGCCATAAGCCTACTATGTCGTATTAGTTTACAAATTGTGAAAAACCAAATTAAATTTGAATTTCGCGGGCAGACCCTTGTCATCCACCATAAGAAATATGATGAAGAAATGGCCATAGAGTAGGATGTATATAGGACTTAGAGCTAACACTCCCGCATTTTTTTTTTTTTTATTTAACTGGTTTAACGGCTCTGGATTCCAGTCCTTCTGAGCCTAAAGTTCACAGAACAATATTACCCTAGGCGGGCTGAAGTTACAATAAATAACAATTAACAATTAACAAGTCTCACCATAGAGTCTCACTATCACTCTATCTTTTAGCTTTGGTCACAAAAAGTCAAAAATTACAAAATAAGTTTGAAAACACAGAGTACATTGAATATACGGGTATAGAGTCATCAGTCCCTATCTCCTTTTAACGCCATCTATCGAGTAAAGTTGTAACTACAAGATGCTATATATATAATTACACTACCGAAGTCACCGTATGTATAGCGTACTTCTCGCATTTCGTTTGGTTCCATAATAGGACATAATTTCAATAAAACACAGAAATGGGATACCAATCATTTATTTTTTTCTCCTCTTGTTACAATAGTTTACAGCTTCTTGTTGTATTGTGTCTTGCAAGTCATAATCTTTGTGGAGACCACTAAATAATTTATTCGTGGACTTACACCAATTATATATAAAAAATCTGGACGAAAAGTCGAAAAAAAACTCAACCAAGTCTTTTTTATGGTTTGGACATTGAATAAAGTTTGTGTCTGCTGATATGTGTAGTAATACTTTAATATAATTTTTTAAATTATTTAAATGGCTTTTATGTTTTAAAATATTATGGACCACATCTTGTATGCATGAAAACAAAACCTTCATATTTTGATTTGGGTATGATAAATATTTTTTATTTTTTACATATTCTCTGTAATTTATGTATTTGTTTTCCATTCCATTTTTTTCGAAAAGGTTTTCTTTACAATTAGAACAATTTTTAATTATAGACCTGCATTTTCTTAATAAATATCCAGTTACATACTCTAGTTGAGCCTTAACAATTGGATGGTTTTCCTTTCCTTGATAGTTTATTACTATTCCATCATTTAAATCATCAAAATCAATTTCACTTATATCTTGTGATTCACTTTGTTTTTAAAAAAATATTTCATCGAATGTATGCAACATTCCACAAAAATCTTCCTCACAATTTGAACCTACGGCGTAATTGCTGCTTAAATTATTTACTAAGAGTGATGCAAATGCAGCTTCAAAGGCAGCACACGTAGGCGAAACATTTCTTATGCCATGACTACGTATACTGCCAAAAAAATTTTCCAGTGGATCTTGATTCAGGTGCCTGCACCATAATGATTTTATTTTAAATTCACTAAACAATTTGTCTCTTAGTAGCTCCATATTTTCTACAGTATGTAACCAGTTATTTATAGACTTATAGACGGCACAGTACCAGCAGAACCTGTGGAGGATACAAATTTCATTGATTTTAATATTCTTTTTGATTCCGTCCATACATTTTTATGCAGAGAATTTGGTGTAACATTCCTTAATAAATCTTTCCCACTTCTGGTCTTTGCATTTTGGAAACTTCCATTCATGGAATCTAATGGAATCAAATAAGTTATCCACAAAGATAATTAAATCAGCTGTGTCTTTTGCTTCTTCCGGCAGTTTTCCATTCTCTGAAAAAGGAAAAAATTAAGCAAGCTATCAAGATTGAGTAAGATTGGGCAGACCATATAATTTGTATTTTTATGGGAGAGAAATGCAAAATACAAAATTCTATACAAAATTATGAATTAATATATATAGATTTGCATTATTTATAAATAAATTACCCTGTGGGCTTGTAACACCTTGTATGATAAGTAAATGTAGATATTCAATAAATAGTTTTCAATAAACAAAATGATTTGACAAAATTCAATGAATAAACACTATACTGAATGAATTTATATAAAACAAATTAGTTGTTATTATTAGAGTATTGTATTGAGTTTTAAATTACATATTTTCCTGAAAGAATCATAAATATGTTAAATACAAATTGTAACTTACCAGCTAAATAGCCCATTGTTTTACCAACTGTTTGGCTGAACAATTGGGATGCATATTTGACTTTAATTTTTGGTATTTTATCTTTATTGCAATGGTTCTCAGTTAAATTTTTTATAAGTTTTAATCCTTTATAAGACGGATTATTTTCATACAACATTTTAATATGTTCCCATTTAGCAATTTTTTCGTGTCCATTCATGGTGTATTTCAAATTTTTTGTCATAAGATTATTTCTTAATCCTTTCAGTAAATGTGGTACATCATATAAGGGTATGACACGCTTCCCTTCAACTTCAAATACATCATGTTTCAATGTGTCATTTCTTCTCATGTAAGTCTTTTTGGTATCTTCTATTAAATAATTGATTGCACTCGTATTTGACGTCCCTTGATCGCAAACAGTTGCCAGGACTGTAAATCCTTGTTTGTGAAGTTGTTTAATTATAGTTTTTATTAAACGTGCTAATACTAGTTTTGGGGTACTTCCAGCAGAAAATGAATAATAAATTGGCTGCTTGTAATTTTTTACAATACCCCTGACCATGAATACGAGCACATGATCAGCTATTTTTTTAATTGGTTCTCCTTCATAATTTCCAATCCTGTTATCCTGTCTTTTTTTCTATTATAATCGAAGTGGGGAGTGATGGCCATTTCGTCAAAAATCAATGTACACAATTTTTCTTCTTCTTTCATTCCACTCACCTTCTTATTTAATTGGTTAAAAATATTTTCATTAAACCCTGGCTTCAAGCCAGCTCTGGTAACCAATCTGCTTAAGGTCACTGGAGATGGCAAGACAAAGCCACTTTTGATGAGCCATCTATAAGCTCGTGATCCTAGTTTGTACAAAGACAGTGCCATTATTTTTTCTTCTTTTTTGAATCTCCTCCCCATTTTAGGTTTACATATTTCTCGAAACTGCATAATTGTGAAAATGGCAGCCAATGTTTTGAACCTCTTCAAAGTATTTTGAAATGATGAGTTTGTAGATAATTTTCTTGCTTTGTTTAGCCGTTTTTTATAATAGTCTTTGTCCTTTTGCAATTTCTTTACTTTTTTAAGCAACATTCGCTCTTTCATCACTAGGTGTCGCTTGATGGGCTCTGTAACAGATTTCATGAGGTTACAAAGAGTAAAAAATAAACAGCAAATTATGTGTATAAGATCACTACATAACTACTGAACTTACGTGACTTCACAGGTTGAACAGTTTTCTCTGGTAAATCATCAACATCCATTGGCTCATCTTGTCTTTGGAATAGTTGACCTATAAAACAGAAAGTAAGGTTAACTAATATGCACCTATTAATATATTAATCTTATGTTAAAAATGGTCATAATTATATAAGATGTTTTAAATTAAGGAGGACAGTACATGAAACTGTTTTGTTTACAGTGAAAGGCTTACCATAAACTATGAAAGCTATATTTACCTGATGTTGAAGGAGTAGCAGGAGGAATATTCAGAGTTTGATAAGTAACATTTAGGGAGCGCTTTTCAGCATAAGAAAGCTCTGTAAACAAAATTAATAGCATTTTAAAATAGTATAGTAAGTAGTATAGTAAATAGCACAGCTATTTTATATTTTATTAAATACCATTACAGCCAAATAGATTATATCATTTTTAAGTCGAATACAAAGTACCTAATTAAAATTGTATAGTATAGGTTATTATACAAAGAATTAACACACAATGCACATAATACCTATACAAAATGAAAGTTTACCTGATGTTGAAGGTGTAGCAGGAGGAATGTTCAAAGGTTGGTTAGTAATGTCAATCAGGGGGTGCTTTTTAACAAAAGCAAACTCTGTAAGTAAAAATTATGACATTTAAGGTTAGTCTTTGGGACAAAATCTCATTTAAAGTACATACATATTTTTTTAAATAATCGGAAGTGAATTCATATATACCAACTAGCTTGCCCGCGACTTCGTCCGCGTTGAGTACACAAATTTATAACTCCTTATTTTACCCCCTTAGGGGTGGAATTTTCAAAAACCATTTCTAAGCGGATGTCTACCTCATAATAGCTATCTGCATGCCAAATTTCAGCCTACTTCATCCAGTAGTTTGAGCTGTGCATTGATAGATCAGCCAGTCAGTCACCTTTGCCATTTATATAATATACAATGAAGTAAAATTAATTAGGTAGTAGTACCATTCGTTCTTACTTGATAATTTAAGTGTGGGTACAGCATTAGCACTAAGCATTTTGCTTCTGGTGTGGTATTTAACCTCAAAATGTAAGTTACATACTCTTCGGTATTTATAAATGTATTCATTATCTTTTCCCAATATGTCACCTCCAACATTATAAATCCAGGTCCTAAAGCGATCAATGTCTCTATTGGGATTAGGAAATTTATGAAGAATTTCACTATCCAAACCTGAAAACAAAAATAAATTTCAAGGCTCTGGTTTAGTATATGTGCCGCGCAGTAGGCAGTTCGTATTTTTTTTACAGAAAGGCCTTGATGTTATAAACCTTGTACTAAAATATTTTCCGTCGAATCTTAATAGTTTTCGAGACATATTTTTTTGAAAATTCACAAATTTTCACCATATCAAGACGACATTTGCCATAGATTACAGACTCACTGACCGTCTGACGTTTGGTAAGCGTTCAAAAGCTTCGTTTTACGTATTGCATGCCATTACAAACATAAAAAGTGTTACAAAAAGTAAAATTTATGTAGTAACCGTCAATGACCTTCGTAACCGTATTAAATCTACAAGAAATACCGGGTTGGCATTTGAATCACGCATTATAGGTAGAGGGGCGGAAGGGTGGCATTTTATAGGGGTTGGTCACCCCTTTCAAATGACACCTGATTTGTGTCTAGGACAGAGACAAGTTAAGACGCGTAGTTTTTTTTTTACACAGAGAACACTCACTCTGTCCACTTGTCACAGAGACCTTATGGTCCAAGAGCGAGCGAAGCGAGCTCGGTACTTGAGGGCACTCCGACGCGGATAGGTTAGGTTAGAAGAGGGATGGCGGGGTCTGTAAGACCCCGCCATCCCTCTTCGTGGTTATTTCTTTTTAAACCACCCAGAAAAAGGAGCCCCGCATAGCGGGGCTCCGTCGACCGGGACTCCCTCGACCGGGCCTCCGTTGTATAGTGGATCCTCCAGCAAGGGGTCTTGTCACAGAGACCTTAGGGTCCAAGAGCGAGCGAAGCGAGCTCGGGACTTGGGGGCACTCCGACTCGGATAGGTTAGGTTAGAAGAGGGATGGCGGGGTCTGTAAGACCCCGCCATCCCTCTTCGTGGTTATTTCTTTTTAAACCACCCAGAAAAAGGAGCCCCGCGTAGCGGGCCTCCGTCGACCGGGACTCCCTCGACCGGGCCTCCGTTGTATAGTGGATTCTCCCTCCCCCCTCCCCCTCCCCCTCTCACTCCCATATGCAAGTACCGGACGTCTATATTTTTACCTCCCCTGGCACCCCCTACTGACTACTAAGCAGAGTTAACAACCCTACCGCTCCCCCTACACCTTCCTCCCCCACCCCCACCCTTACCTCCCTCATCCCCACCCTTTCCTCCCCCCTCCCCCAGCCCATAGAGCCCACTCTCCGCCTTAACAAGCTAATCTTACCCCGACTTTGGTTGGGCTTTAGTATACTCCCCGCGACGGAGGGGGAAGGGAAGGGGGGGAAGGGGAGGGGGGGAAGGGGAGGGGGGGAGGGCGATATACCCCCCCTCCAAGTAAGACGTTCCGAATTTTATTAGTTTCCGAGATATTAATTTTTTAAAATTTTGAGGTTAGTTTTACCGAAATTCCTGCTTAACTCTGATAGTTATGACGGAGCATGGGTAAAAGTAGCTTGGAGGGGGAGAGAAAGTCTAATTTCATAATTGGAATGGGCTACGCCAGAAGACTCGCTTCGTCGCCCCTGAATGAAGCTTCGCCTACTCGACCTTCATTTCGCTGCGGAGGTCGCCGGCTCGCTTCGCTCGCCACCTCCCCCCTTCGCTCCACTTGGCCTCGCAGGCTCGCTTCATTCAGGACCTCCTACGCGAGCTTCTGGCTTCGCGCTTAAAAAAAACACTCTAGGGGTAGGGCAGACAAGACTGCGTGGAGTCGGGGTGTGCCGATTCGGTTTTGTGTATCATACGCTCAAGTACCTAATTATACATATAATAACCTACCTTAGCACCTTTTTAGTTAATTATACCTATAACCTCTAAACGTTTTTTTAGAAACTGAAAAGCGCATAAAACGATGACTCGTAAATTTGAATTCAATAATATCATTTGGACACTTTGGCGCCAACGCACGCGTTCCGTTTTTCCAATAATCGGTAGACATAAAACTCGATGTTTTATTCGAATGATTATAAAAAACGTCCATGTACAGAAAATATATACTAATATGCCTATTAAATGCAATGATAGACAGTTTTTATGGTTTGAATATGATTATTACTCGATTATTATCATTTTGTATTACTTTTTATGTTTGGAACGGATTATAATACGTAAAACGAAACTTTAGTACGACAACTGAGACGTCAACTAAACGTCAATGAGTCTGTAATCTATGGCAAATCTGTGGCAAATGTCGTAAAAAATAGTGAAAAGTGGTGAAATTTGCGAATTTCAAAAAAATATTTCTCGAAAAGTATTAGAATTCGGAGTAAAATATTTTAGTGCAAGGCTTACCACATCAAGGTCTTTCTGTAAAAAAAATATGAACATCCAACTCCGCGGGGAGTATACTAAAGCTGAGCCTAAATAAGTGTCATTTTTTGACATACAATTGATTGTGGTAATTGGTAATATCACTTCATGGCATCATTCTTTTTAATCATAAATAGCCTATAAACTAATTTTCAATCTGCTCTAGACTTTCAGAAGATAGTACAGGCCACTCTCGTTAATTCAAACCTGTGATAATTCGAAACTCTCTATAATTCAAAGTTATCATGAGTTCCCTACAGAATCTCTTTATATTTCAAACTCTCGAATTAACGAGAGTCGACTGTAATTGTATAATGCTTGTAAATTAATTGTATATTAAAAATATAATTACAGAATGAAGATCAGTCAAGTGTAACAGGACAGCATAATATCTTGAGAAAGCCACACTCTCAAATAGATAATAAACAGACTGAACCTTCTACAAGCACATTATCAACTCTACAATGCTCTGCGGAATTAGTTATGTCAGAATCTACTTATAATAAACAGGTAAATTTAATCTATTTTTTATTTACTTTGTAGTGGATGATTTATTATTAACTAGCTGATACCCGCAACTTTGTTTGTTTGCATTGAAGTTTTTTGGATTCTGTGGGAACTCTTTAATTTTCCGGGATCAAAAGTAGTATATGTGTTATTCTAGACTATAACATATCTCTGTGTCAAATTTCATACAAATCTGTTCAGGTGTGATTGATTAACAAACATCCATTAATCCATCCAAAGTTTCGAATTTATAATTTTATATATAGTGTTAATTATAAGGACAATATTTCATATTATTAAACATTATAAAGTAAACATGTGTAGAAGCATTAAATATATTTTAAAATATTACAGTTTGTCCAACAATTGAGTGCACAAGCAGAGTTTACAGCAAGAATGCCACTTTCACAAGTACAAAGTATTGAGGCCAAACCTATCCTAGCTGAACCCTCTACTAGTGCAGTAACTCAGAAAACCAAAGAAGATTCAAAGAAACGCCGCAGTATCTTAAGTACAATAGACATATCCAAAGTGAGCGAAATGACTCCAAGGAAACGTAAATTATATTATATTTGTAGAAAAAATCTTAGGGAAATTGCAAGACTTAAAAAAAAAATTAAAAATAAGAAAAATATAATAACACACATCGCAGAAGACAAAAACGTGCAACAACTTTACAATAGAAAAATTAGTAATTCATTTATATTAATGTTGCAAAATCAGCTCAAAAATTTTCCAAGAAAACCCAAGGGGAGGAGATACAGTCTGCAAGATAAAATTATGTCTTTAGTTATTTATAAAAAGTCCCCTGCCTGCTATAGACTTCTACGAAGATTAATAGCTTTACCATGCCAAAGTAGTTTAAATAAATTGCTGAATAGAGTGCCATTGAAGTCTGGTATTAATAACCATATATTTCCTCAAGAAGATGAGCCAGGAGCAAACTGACAAACAAAATATTATATGTGTTTTATCTTTTGATGAAATGTCTATTAGAAGACATTTGAATTACAATTCTAAAGTAGACCAAATACAGGGCTTCCAAGACCATGGCAATCACGGAAGAAGTGATAAGATAGCCAGCAAAGCCCTCGTATTCATGCTTGCAGGTTTAGTAAAAAAATGGAAACAACCCATTGCATTTTATTTTTCACACTCATTAACTTCGGACAGGTTGGCTGTGATTATGAAGGAGGTAAATACATTGAATTTACTATGCTAATTTACTTCCTTTCTAATTTAAAAAATATACATTTTATTGTATTTTTATTCTTTTCAGATGCTGGAAGAATGCTTCAAATCTAATATGAATGTGGTTGCTACTGTGAGTGACTTATCAACAGTCAATACAAAAACTTTAAAAATATTAGGTGCAACCACCAGGGAACCATTTTTTGTACACTGTGGACATGAAATTATTTCTATTTTAGATCCTCCACATCTTCTTAAGTGTACACGAAATCTACTCATGAAGCATAATATTGAATGCATCACAGATATACATTGTAATGATAGCACTGTAAAAGGTAAAAAAAAATATTAAACAAATCCACAGACTAACTTTGCAATTTTGTGCAAAGGGGTTTGAATATTTTTGTATCGTACTGTTTTGACTATAACTTTGATCGGAACCCTAGTCAAAATATTCAAACCCTTTTCTTCTTTCTCCATATTAAGCTTTAAACTTCCCATGGGAACATGGGCTTGTTATTTCTTATTCTTTCTCCTCATATTTTTGGGATAAATAGATACAGTTAAAAATTAGGAAAATTGGTTCACATGATCAATGTTTACACTGACTGAAATTTATCCCTTGACCACTTTTTCTTATGGTCTATCTTATCCACACATCGACTTAAGGCGAGTCACCTCAGCTCAGCGGTGAAAACTGGTTTGCTAGATCAAATTTTTTCGGTATTTACTATTAAATAACGGTCTTACAAAAAATATCCGATACTATTAAAGATATTGTCTAAAGAATGTGCTAATTTGTTACACGATAGGATGTACTTTACTCGATCAAAAAAAATCTTGAAACAGGCTAAATTAAAAGTTTAAAACGAATTTTTTATTAATAAAATTTTCGACTTTGCTCATCATTTTTATATGGATAAATTCCTCTTGAAGTATTAATGAGAACCTGCTAAAATTTATTTCAAACTGAAGTCCTATATCTATTTAATTCAAATTAATCCTTGAACTTGAACGTTGCCAAGCGGTTTCAGAATATACCGCGCTGCCCGCTTCCCCGCCAGTCTCTACGAGAAATGTACCGCGAGACGCGCGGGCGGCACCCCACACCTCACCTCCTAAAATCTTGGAGGTGACTCGCCTTAATGCTAATGTCAGCCAGGACAACTTAGATCATGTGACCCCAGGCCCGAGGATATTCATCCCTGTTCCATAGATTATCATTTTTTGAAGTGCTTTTGCAGAATTGTGTCTGTTTGTTTGTACTTACAAACCTTTCACTACCACTTTTGCATTATGCAATTTAATATATTTATTAATTTATACTATTAGTCTCGATTTAATTGTAACTTTGATACTCTTCTGATTCAATTTAATTTTGTTTCAGGCACAGTGAAGTGGAGTCACTTAACAGAATTTTATAAATTAGATAAAAACAACCCAAATTTTGTTTACGCTCCAGCACTAACAGACTCACACTTGCATCCAAATATAAAAGAACAGATGAAAGTGAGTCTAGCAGCACAAATATTTAGCCACTCTGTTGTTTCTGGGTTATTATCAAAAATAGCATCAAGTGAGTGAATATAAAATTTGTTTAATACTCCCTATAAACAGCTGGATAGTTTATGATTAAGCCTGAAGTAATACTTTCTATTTTTAGGGTTCCGTACCCAAAGGGAAAAACGGGACCCTATTACTAAGACTCCGCTGTCCGTCCGTCTGTCACCAGGCTGTATCTCATGATCCATGATAGTTAGACAGTTGAAATTTTCACAAATGATGTATTTCTTAAAATACAGAATAAAATAAATATTTAAGGGGGCTCCCATACAAAAACGTGATTTTTTTGCTCGATATTGATAGCGGCATCAGGTAGATGCTTGAAATATTAACAGAATATTGAGTTATATTATTCACTTTAAAAATAATTAATTAAAATAAAATTAATATTTAAGGGGGCTACCATACAACCGACATGATTTTTTTGCCGTTTCTATAGATGACTAGCTCCGCGTGGAATAAGTTTTTTTAAATTCCCACGGGAACTCAATTTTCCGGGATAAAAAGTAGGCTATGTCACTCTCCAGGTCCTCAACTATACCCATGCAAAAAATCACGTCGATCAGTTTCTCCGTTGCAGCGTGATTGAAGGACAAACCAACAAACCAATAAACCAACATACAAACACACTTTCGCATTTATAATATTAGTATGATGGTACGGAACCCTTCGTGCGCGAGTCCGACTCGCACTTGTTTTTTTATATATTTATATAATTCATATTTATTTTTCATGCTCTGTTTCATGTTCTTTACAGAGGAACTCCCAGCAGAAGCTCACGTAACTGCAATGTTTGCTGAAAAATTTGATAATTTATTTGACGCAGTCAATGCTGATACTGTGGACCTTCGTAGAGGAAAGAAATATTCCACTAACATTTCCAAAGACTATAGCCCTCATTTAGAACTCTTTGCACAAATGAGAAAGTTTATATTTATGATGCAATATTTGGGAAGTAAATCTAAGCCTCCTTCTCAAGATGGGTGGATACACACACTGAATGCAATAGAAAAATTGTGGAAAAATTTACAAGGCATGAACATTGACAGACTTTTCACACGTCGCCTGAACCAAGATCCGTTGGAAAATTGTTTTGGCTGTATCAGATATAGTCGTGGATCGAACACAAACCCAACCATTGCACAGTTCGTAGCGGGTATTAAAACAGCAATTATCACTAATTTAAGACATTCAGGACAAAAAAAAAATTGCCAAAATGATAGCGCCATTTTATGTAATAATTTATCAGATTTTTTGACGGCTGACATTGCAAATAATGCTCCTCTGGATCAAGTTGATCTTGTAGCAGAACAGCTACAAACAGATATATCTGATGCAGCTGAAGCTATAGAGCAGGCGACGCCTGGAGGGCAAGCTTGTGGGTATGTGGGTGGTTTCATTTTTAAAAAATCCATCTATAAGGACTGTCCAGATTGTAGAAAAGCATTTCTAACTGACTGTCCAGAAACCATACACATGTTCACAAGTCTTAGAGAATATGACTCTGTTCACAATTCTCTGAATTATGTGAACAAGAATGTAGTGCACTGTGTGGAGGCATAAGCAACAATTATAAATAATTACTTAAAAAGCAACGCTTACAAAGACAATGTAAGAGAAATTATTATAACTTAATTAAATAATGTAGATTTTAGTTTTGTGGACATATGTAAACCTCATTTAGGTTATAACATTGACCAAGGACTGAAACAGTAACCGAAATAAAGGGTTTAAACACTGTTTTTTGAAACTGTTTTAAAACAGAAACCCTTATAACGGAAACAGAAACGAAACTGTAACAGAATCAATCTGTAACCTTTTATTTCTGTTAATAAGTGTTTTAATCTGTAACCGATATAAAGTACATGCAATAACCTACTACCGCTTGAATATCGCGCGTGGCAACGCCGCATGCGCGGTCTCTCTCTTTGTGCAACTTCTTACTTCATTGGACTTTATACACCACATTGGCCATGGTTTTCTTAAATCAATTGCAACCATAACTGCTTTCAATTAGGTTCAAATTTGAATACGCGTCAACAGTGTGATATTACGTATAGCAACGTACACGAGACTTTAGTGTTTTATTTATATTACCAATTTCGACCCTCGTTGCCTACAACTTAGGTCCAAATTAGAAATAACTAAGTTAAGATCTTTCCTATTTTTCAATATTAGATTTAGTTGCATATGAAACAAGGTTAAAAACATTGATTTAGAATTTTGTAATTATTTATACCTACTTAGGTTTTTGTCAATTCTTTGAATTTTTCAGTTTGAATTTCTTTGAATTCTTTGACGGTGTCTGTACATCATACCTACAATAATAATATTATTATTATAAACTAGCGACTCGCCCCGGCTTCGCACGGGTGCAATGCTGATATTAAATAACCCCCGACCGCCGCCACAACCGCTATGCATTTTAAATCTGTAATATCTTCGAAAATATTAATTTAAGGCGAGTCACCTCCAAGATTTTAGGAGGTGAGGTGTGGGGTGCCGCCCGCGCGTCTCGCGGTACATTTCTCGTAGAGACTAGCGGGGAAGCGGGCAGCGCGGTATATTCTGAAACCGCTTGGCAACGTTCAAATTCTGGGATTAATTTGAATTAAATAGATATAGGACTTCAGTTTGAAATAAATTTTAGCAGGTTCTCATTATTACTTCAAGAGGAATTTATCCATATAAAAATGATGAGCAAAGTCAAAAATTTTATTAATAAAAAATTCGTTTTAAACTTTTAATTTAGCCTGTTTCAAGATTTTTTTTGATCGAGTAAAGTATATCCTATCGTGTAACAAATTAGCACATTCTTTAGACAATATCTTTAACACTGAGTTGCAGGAAAACCTCGCTAATTTTCCGTTAGCTAAGTTGATACTAATCTCAAGATTAGCTAATATCATGATTAAATTTAAAGCTATTGTTCTAAATTATTTTCTCTCCCTTTAAGTGATGATTAAGTGTTACCCCATAAAAAAATATTCTTAATCCGAACACAGATTAGAACAGTTTAAAATTGTTCAACTTGAATGAACGAAATGAAGGATATTTTTTATTATCTGAGATTTTGCTAACGAAAATTGGCACTACTGAATGATAATATAATCTGAAAAATGATTTCTATGTCATAGACGTTAGAAGCTAATTTTCAATTAATATGCAAAGTTGTCTCCGATATTGTGTCTGAAAAATGTCAAACAACAGAACTGTCGAAGTCGAGAAAAATATTGCGCGCTCTTTGTTAAAAATAAACTGGTTATTGCGAGTGGGCTTCAAGACGTGTGAACATGATTAATTCAAATCAAAAAAACGAGAGAGCTCCTCGGAAAAGGGGCCCAAACTATACAGAGGCGGAAAAAGATAATTTGATGTTTTTGGCTAAACGGTAAGCATTTATATGCTTCTTCCGGTTTCTTAGCAATAAGTTTTGCCTCTCACAATCCTTATAATTGCTTATTTTAGGTACAATGATATCATTGAGTCAAAAGCCACTGGCACAGTAATTTTCCAAAAAAAAGCAGATGCGTGGGCACAATTAGTCAAGAGTTATAATGCGTCCTCTACGACTGGCATAAGGACAGTGGAGCAGCTAAAACATCTGTACGGAAACATGAAGCAAAACGCTAGAAAAGCTCTGGCTACATCAAATGTAATTTTTGTTACCTTACAATTAGTTTGCTACTAGCCGATCCGGCCGTGTCAAATTTGATATTACGTACCTAATAATGTATAGCTTAAGTTACTCTTTTTGGATAAAGTAGCTTTATAATGGTGAAAGAGTTATTAAAATCTGTTTAGTAGTTTCAGAGTTTATCGATTAGGTACATACAAACAACACTTTGCTTTTTTTATTATTTGTATGGATGAGGCTTAAAATTTAAATGAAAACATTTAAAAACAGTAGTTACTTGAAATTATACCTGCGTAAGTTAGAGGAAGAGAAAGCGAAAGAAGTTCTGCAGTCCCTGGACACATCAGACGTAGGTTTATTTATTTAATAAATTTATGCTGGATTATTTGTTTGTTCTAACATTGTATGTATTAATAACTTGTATTTTTATTATTAGATTGAAAACATACCGGATTTGCAAACTCTGAAGTTCCTAGACAATCTATCTCCAACTCCTGCAACTGCACATAGCAAAAAGTTTTTCTATATACCTAAAGATTTATCTTCCGCATCATTCGTGTATCTACGTCGAGGAACGATCAAGTTAGCGTTACAGCAGCCATACACCGGTCCTTTCAAGGTGTTGGAGCGTGGTGGAAAGACTTTTAAGATTGAAGTGAAAGGGAAACCAATCACAGTCTCTATTGACAGGTTGAAACCAGCTTACTTGTCACTCGATCCATCAGATGCAACAAGTCCACCTCCAGTTTATACGCGTTCCGGACGTAGGGTGCGTTTTCCATCGCATTTACAAACTTAATTTTCTTTTTCTTCTCCTGTTCTTTTTCACTCTGCAGGGGGGTGATGTGGTGCTCTGCTAGCTGGCCTCTTTGCTTCGCACCAGCCAGTGCCTACGTCTGCGAGCTACGTATTCAAATTCGAATATCGAATCGCTCATTGGGAGAAAGCAGCGTCGAGTGACCGGTGATGCATTCACTCGAGATACGCGGACAAGCGTGGACCTCTAGCAGTACTGCTAGACCCACCTTTCTTTTACAATATACCTTTACAGTGTTATTATACAATATGTCGCTATATTATAATATATCATCGTGTTAGTTATCATCGAGTGTATTATTTCAACGCCTACACTTAGGAAGTGAGACCTAACTAGGTAGTTGATTGTAGGAGGCAACCAAGTCATAACGCCCTACACCTGCTCTTACCAAAACTTGCAACAAAATAATTACGTTTCAATGCAATAACCGTTCGTCCGTCCGTTACTTCCTCCGTATACTAAAAAAATATTTAAAAAGATCTTCTCAGAAAAAATTCAATCATAAAATGATAACAGAGCAACTAACGCGCCACCTATACACAAAATATGTTAAACTTGGGTCAAAAACAGCTGTGCAGACGTCGCCATCTTTCCATTTAGCGAGTTAAGTACAGAATATTTGCCACTTAAATTTTAATTTAATCAAGTGTCAAATTAGACGCTAACGGAGATAAAATTACGTTCGAACAACGTAAATTCGGAGTTAATCATGCGTTAGACAGGTCTTTGATTAAACTAAAAAACAACTATCACTTAATTAAATTGTAGGTTTCGTGCAACAGAAAATCATGATTCTTGTGATTAAATTAGTTTAATAAACACTTAAATTGTAAAATTCGTTTCGTGCAACTGAGCGTTAGTGTATCGGATATTTTTTGTAAGACCGTTATTTAATAGTAAATACCGAAAAAATTTGATCTAGCAAACCAGTTTTCACTGAGGTGACTCGCCTTAAATTACATGCTGTAAAGGGCCATATGGATCTATACTAAATGCACAATGTATTTAATGTATTTAATTGGATAAGGATTAATGCTGTATTGCTTAACATCGCTTCGTAAATAAGCCATTATTTTTAGTAAAAAGTAAAGAATAAAAAATGGTTATTGTGGGTTATCCCTAAGAGATAGACATATACTATCGCGGACTTTTTTGTAGATCTTTTTAATGTGTACAATACTGTAGTACATTATTTTGATCTATCTCATAGGGTTCAGCCAGCGTTTGCAATGTAACGCAAAAAATGTGTTTATTTACGACATCACATTAGAAACCTCTAAAATTATCAGTGTTTCTCTACTATATTATGCATGTATTATACACATAAAACTTCCTCTTGAATCACTCTATCTATTAAAAAAACCGCATGCAAATCCATTGCGTAGTTTTAAAGATCTAAGCATAGGTAGGTACATAGGGACAGACAGCGGGAAGCGACTTTGTTTTATACATAAAAAATATTTGGTAGGTATAAAATATGTTAGTGATACAAAAGTGTATTTGTTTATTTGTAGGCTTGTCCTTCAATCACGATGCAATAGAGCAATGGATCGACGAAGCATGTTAAACCAAATTAAACCTTAAAACTGAAGCATTAAAGTTTAATTTCGAATGTAGTATATTAAGATCTAATAATTATTGTCTTCGTAACAACGCGAGCATGTCGGCGATATGCATGTCGTTGACGCCTCGAATCCACATTTTACTCCCTACCAAAAAGTGCTCAAAGCGGCTAAAGGAGTTTGACTTCAAAACTCATAATAAAAAATGTATACCTGAATAATTATTTTCTTTTTACCTCGACTAGAACTTGAAATTAATATTTATGTACCTAATAAGGAACTTTGTTCCTAGCTGGTGTTATAGTTATTAGGTGGTCTTAGTGGTATTAGGTGGTAGGTATTATAGTTCATTTCGATAAGACTAATAGTTTCGGAGATAATAGGTACCTAGGTGTTGCATGAAAAGATTTCTTATGATTTCCATAATAACTGATAGAGCTACGAAAATGTTGACCGTAGCAAAATGAAAGGTTATAATCATGCTAATTACAATTCATTTGAATTCATTCAGTAGATAGCTTCGGCGTGTTGCGCGGCCAAAATACAGACAGACAAAAATTCAGAATATATTCAATATACCTACTTACTTACAGAATTTGACCTGATACAGTTGCATTATAAGTTAGTACCTACTTAAAGATTTGTAATTTTAAAATAATGTAGTTTCAAGCGTTCTTGTTAAATTATGATGAACTTTTTACACTGGTTTTAAGTAATTAAATAACTACGAGTAATAAATTCATTCTTTTGACTCAAACTATCGATATAAAAATAATGTCGGCCACGACAGCCTATCTTCAGGGCATCTGCGCAGGATATATTATAGGTTAGTGCACAAAAGTGTGTGCGCATACACAGGTGCGCTCTCTGTTCCTTTACTCACATAGACGGAAAATCCGACACGAGCGGAGAGAGATCAGGCGCAGGACGGCTTTACGTGATATCCGAGGCATGGGGTTGAAACACTGCCAACTTCCCTAAACTTCCTAACTCGAGCTACTAGCTAGTACTAAGAATTTCTTGATAGAAAAATCCAATCTATACTATAATATTATACATGCGTAAGTTTGGATGGATGGATGGATGGATGGACGAACGGATCTGGATGAAACTTGGCACAGAGATAGATTATAGTCTGGAATAACACATAGGCTAGGTACTTTTACTTCCAGAAAATTATACAGTTCCCGCGGGAACCAATACACCTCAATCCACGCGGACGAAGTAGCTAGTATTTAATAATTATGGCCTAACCCGGGATTCGAACCCGGGATCTCGTCAGCCGCAGTCGAATATGCTAACCACTAGACCAACGAGGCAGTGTTACTATCTAATAGCCAATAATATTATGTACACAGTAAGTTTGGCAACGTCGCTATTTCGGTTACAGATTAAAACACTTTAACACACTTTATTTCTGTTACAGATTCATTTCGGTTACAGAAATATAAGTGTTTCGGGTTAACCGAATTAAAAACACTTTCAAAAGGGTTACAGATTCGTTTCTGTTACACTTTCAATCTGTACCACTTATATTTCTGTAACCTTTATGAAACTGTTTTTCAGTCCCTGACATTGACCATATTAAAACTTGTACATTTTTTATATGTATTAAAAGATATACAATTTTAAAAAATAGAGAGTTTGATGAAGAAGAAAAAAGGAAAGGAGTGGAGAGAAAAATGAAAATTCTACAAAATAAATAATATTTATATTACTTATTTATTTTATTTTATAGCTCAATGTAATAAAAGGCTTTAGTATGAATTGTAAACTGCTAGCTTGCATAATATTTCATACACTTCATATAGTGCAATGAACTGTGATCTTGTACGCAAAACGTGTACATATCTGTATAAACAATATCTACCATATCGGAGTATTATAATATTACTTGCTGTTCCCTACGGTTTCACCCACATATCGATGGAACTCCTCCCGTACTCGGATAAAAACTACCCTATTGTCCTTCCTAGAGTTTAGTCTATTATATAGTATATAGTTCACACCAAATTTTCATCTCACTTGTTTCAGTCGTTTTCCCGTGAACGTGTAATAGACAAACAAACAAACAAACAAACAGAGTTACCTTCATATTTACAATATTAATACTACCTAGTAAGGATTATGTTTTCAGCTATTGTTATGTGTTGTAAAGACTATTTTTAAGTATTATGAATAAAATGCTAGCCGAACACGGTAAGACTATATTTGTTAAGTTCAATAAAACAAAGTTGATAGGTACTTAAAAACCGTTTATTATACTAATGCATAAACATTGAACATACTATTTACTTACAATCTAATTCGCATTCATTTTATTTTTATATAAAACTTAAACACTAACTGAATACATAAAATATATTTATAGTAATTGCCAAATTGCTTTCACAATGATCATTAAAATACATTACATATTTTACTTTGTATATTAATATTATTACCTTAAATTTAAACAAATTAAACAACTATTTGCACTTACATCATAGAAATATTTGTGCTGTGAGAAGATCGAACCTGCAACACTTAGCATAGAAGCCGATCGCTCAGTTATTGCGCTCAACTGTACTGTGTTCTATACTGAATTATATTATATTCATCTTATTTATCAAAGTTCGTTAATATTCTTTTAAATAAATGAGTGACCCCAGGCTCGCGTTGATATTTTATCTGATGATATCGATCGTTTATCGTCATTATTAGATAAGACAATTTTGTTGACACTCCGTGTAAATACTTCGTGCTTTATTGATTTAAACATTATATTCTTTCTATGGATAACTCCATCATGAATATGTTTTCATAATCTGTGATGTTTAACTCCTTCACTACACATGATTTTACACCTTTCGCTTTTTTAATTATATTATCAGGAGTTTTTATTATAGAATATAATTTCGATCTCAAACCCACAAAATCAGAGATATATCTCCCTCCTAATTCATCTTTAAACAAACCAGGTACTTTTTTGTTAATTATTGGTATTCTAAAATCATTTTGGTTGTCATAGTTACTGGTGTCAAAGTATTGTAAAAAATGAAATTTTAAATCATAATAAAAATCATCAGTATATATTTTATATACAAAAGAATCGGTATCTGTATAACATAGCTGCACACGATTTTCATAAAAAGGTTTGATAATATTATAATGAAAGTCATACATGTGTGACTTAGAAAGTTCCAAAACGCTAAAGCCAATATAAATAGGTTTATCTAAAATTATTTCGTCTGGTTTCATTTGGATAGCAACTAAATTTTCAGATAAAATAGTTGCACTATGGAAATATAAGGGCTAGCTACAAGTCTCTCAGCAGATATTGATTTCTTGGTTCGATTAAACGTATCTGACCATTGATTAACTAAATGAACAGTTACTCTAGTTTCAGTGTTTTCTAATGTTTTACCGAAAACACTGTTGTTCAACAACTTGAAAAAATCTTGTTCGAAAGAACTTATTGCCTGTTGTCTTAATTGAGTGTTTAATTCTATATACTGTTTTAAATACGAACTCTGTCTAAAAGTAATAACTCTGTGAATTTTACGTAGTTCCAACCCTTGCTCTAAACACTTTTTTAAATGAACATAATGTATTACATATTTATACTTATTATACAAATTTGCAATTAATTTTTTTGCTTTACCTCCTGGAGGAATACATTTTTCGGGACAAAATGGTAAATCATTATGATGGTCATGTAAATGCTCGGGATACAGAAGATCAACTTCTAATATGTATCCCCATTCGGCATCATCCTCAACATTTTCGATATGTAAATTAGCTATTTCATTTTCAGTAAGAAATCTGAAACTAGAATAAGGTAAATACTGACACATGCTAAAGCCATAAAGATTATTACAATCCAAATATACTATGAAACAGTTAGGCTCTGATGAATTATATTCTTGCATATACTTATGATTAGCTTTTGCGTACCGTCGGGAACACATACACAATCCCCCACGTATACCACTTTTAATCATTCTGACGATAGCCAAGTCTGACACGAGTTCTAACGTGATCCCAGTTTTTAGCAACATTGCATCAAATGATAAACTAGGGGCAGTTATGTAAAATGCTGGATCCAGTTTATAGTATTTTTTACATGTTTTTCGAAAATTTTGGAATATATCTGACAACAAGAGCACGTCCGTTTTTAAGTATAGGTCTGTATATTCCCCTAAATCATTTATATTGAATTCGTTCCAAACTTTCTGAGCGTGATTATAATCTTGTTCACTAATGTCTTCGTTGCTTAAGGAATTATGAAAATGATACTTTGACGGTAACGATTTCTGTTCATAACATTTCCAATCTGTCATATAATCATAAGGATATATCCCTTTTCGTGTCAACAAATTAAACTGTTTTTGGTTAGGAAAATGAGTTCGAAGGTTAACATAATCTTCTACCTGTAGTGTTTTAGCAAGTTTATCTAAACTAGTGCCTAAAAAGTTGAAGGAGTCTGAAAACCTTAATTGTATATTATAATCATCACCAATATGTATAAACTTTGTGAATGCGATATATTTTTCCTTGGTCTTGGGTATTATTTTAATTTGTCCTGGAATTTCACCTAACTTTTTTATAAATAAGTGACAATCGTATCCCGATAAATTATGAAAAAATACGGGAACAAATTTTGGTACTCTATATTGTAGATTACAATGTCGATGTGCTGCACCTCGGTATCGACCTGTTATATGACAGTGATCCCTAACCTTATCATTCCATAGTAAATGGTCACATATGTGACACTTATCAGTTTGACTAAAATCAAGGGCATCTTTGTCGGTGAATTTCATGGGTTCGTTTTGGGATATAATTCTATAAATGTCTCTAGCATCTTCAATTAAAAAATTTACAAATTTTGAAACACAATCTACACCACGATAATTTCTATACCTATCGTCAGTAGCGTTTAATGATGACACAACATTATACCCGAACGCAGCCGGCACGTGCCGTTGTAAGTATGTCGTGT
The DNA here is from genome assembly GCA_923060345.2 of Erebia aethiops. NCBI lineage: Eukaryota > Metazoa > Arthropoda > Insecta > Lepidoptera > Nymphalidae > Erebia > Erebia aethiops. The sequence goes on from CAKLPR020000022.1 coordinate 51,800, forward strand.
TAGCGGTATCAAATTCATCGTTGGATATTGGTTCGAGTAATGTTTCGAAATCGGCATATATGATAAATGGAATGTTTTGTTTCCGATTATAATTTGTAAATTTTAAAAATGATCCTTTTTCTGGTAAGACCGTGACAACTCCTCCGCACGCATGTGTTTCACATTCACTGGACGTTTGAAAAAACAATAAGCATGTTTCACAAAAATGTAGTTTACCGTGATGCTTAGTCATCTGATTTCTAACTAGACGAGGTAGGTAAATCTTTGATAAGACAATAGTGAGAATTAGTATTATTTTGTAAAAACAATAAATGTATGCTCTTAGATTTATTGTTGTTTGAAGTATACAAAGGTCCTATGATTGTTCTATCATCTTTCAATCCATACACAAATATATTTAGAGATGGATTATTTTTCTCAAAAACAGCTATGTCTGAAAATGTGATTGGGAATGTTAAATTATCGATATTTAAAACATCCTTGAAGTGAGGATAAGATGAAATCCTATTAGGATGATGGGTTGCAGGGTACAAGGCAGCTACAACAGCCCATAAGAAGCAATACTCATCATTGTTTTGAATATTCAAACAAGCTTTTTTATTTCTGATAAATTCAGGTAATATTATATGTTTAGATCCGCCGAGAGGTTGATATTTACTTATGTTTATTTGTAAATGTGAATTGCACAGATACGTCCAACCACTATCTCTCTCTTGAAATTCCTCGATTTTCTTTAACAGTGACACAACTGATGATTTATATATTGAATCAAAATCGTAATTAAAGTGAACAATATAATTTTTTGTACTAAATGATTTCAGTTCTTGTTGATCATTTTTAAACAAAAGAAAAAAGGAAAAAAGTTCAAAATTAATTTTCACAGATGTATGTTTCTGTAATGATCGATCTATTAGATTTTTAATTTGTTTACGATTATCATTGAGAAACATTTCAGGGAAATAATTTTTTTGATCATTAGTTGCAATGATCTTATAACTTGCAATGCGATGTTTAAACGAAGAATTAATAATAGCAATATTATCACAAAAAGGAATGACGCTATTGTTTTTATGAACATTACTACGTAAATGACCAGACCATCGACGATTATCTACAAATACTTTGCAAACCGAACAGTGAGGCATTCTTAATGAACTTTATCAGAAAATAGACTGAATTAAAAGTTAGCAGTGCGGTGGGCCGCAATGACTGAGCGAGCGGCTTCTGTGCTAAGTGTTGCAGGTTCGATTTTCTCACAGCACAAATATTTTTTATGATTTACATTTAGTTGTAATGTGTAGGTAAGATTATAATATATCACGATATTATAGAAATCGTAGTGTAGGAAAAAGATTACATTAAATACTTACAACTAATATTCTTGATCTTATTAATACATAGATAATATCCGCTTCAATAAGAAGATTGTAGAATTATCCAGTTGTTCAAATACAATTATTTTTCACAGAACTGAATATACCAAATATTTCTGAAAAAATAAAATAAAATAAATGAGTAAAAAGATTATCGGTGACAAAACAACAAAGTTAATATTAGATTTAAAAATTACCTGTATAGTATCTAATCGATACAAATAATTAACAATAATTAATTATTATTATACATTTCCCATATAGTAGTATATGTATAACTTATTTTTCTTGAATAGACACCTCTGCTGACCCTCAGTTCGTAATAAGTAATCGTCTGAAATAAAAAATCACACTTATTATAATAATTCTGGTAATGACATCAATTATAAATCATCTAAAATAAAGGGCATTATTTCTAAATAAAATAATATTTTAACATAATTACTATTACCTTACAATAATTCTGATAGCAATTGTACAATTACTATAAATATAATTGTTAATCAGCTAGCGGTCAAGTTTTATTTAAAACGAAATAGAATTGTTAATACTTAGTTTTAACAAATTGAAGACACATTTTACGTGCAAGTAATGCAATAGGTACCTAATGTGTGCATTGTCAAAAACAAAAGTATCATGTTAATAATCGTTGCATCCGGTCACAGTTTACCTAAATGTATTTTGTAAGAATGCAATTTCGTATAGGGCTGTGATCTAAATGTAAAAATCACGTAGATATTATGTTTAAACGCTACATAGAAATTTTGTAAAGGGTAAATTGATATAGCTAATTAATAAGAAGCATAAAATACGAAATAAATAATTCTAAGGTTTACTTACCTTAAAAAATGATTATAGTTTGTTCTTGATTTATTTACTTATATGTGCTAGTGGTCTATAATTTTTTTTACTAAATTGTTTAAGTGGGTATCATTCTTAATATTTTTTCGATAAACAATTACACTATATAAAAGACCCTTTTAATCATAGATCACAAATATTTTTAATTTCATATTTTTATTTACACAGTTTTAAGTTGTTTCGTTTTAAATATATCCTGTCGGTCAACCCTAATAAAAACGTTAATTAGATATCATATTTACAACAAAATATTTCTGATTACTACACTACGTATTTAAAACTGGTATTTAGCAATAGTCATCTTTATTTTAACGCAGCGGATTTGGTTAGGGATGACACTTCCACACATTTACTGCAAAAATGGATTCAATTCTTACATATTATGTAGTACTAGCTTTCCCCACGCGTTTTCACCCGCGTACTGAGGAAACTACTTTGCGTACCCGCACAATTTATAGTCTATGTGTTATTCTAATGTATAGGTAAGTTATATTACTGCAAAGTTTCATCCAAATCCGTTCAGTTGTTTTTGCGTGAAAGAATAACAAATATACAAGCATAATAGCATGCATCCTCACAAACTTTCGCATTTATAATATTTTAAGTAGAAAGGAAAAGATGTATGACACTTATATTGACAGCCCTGAGTGCTTTCGCAGCGTTAGCAAATAGCGATTAATATAATTGTTAGTTTTCATTTTTACATGTACTTATAATCCGTACAAATAAGAAAGGTCTCATTTTTTGGTGTTTTTATTAAATATACACTAACATTCAATTTAACATTTTAACATGACTAATCTGTCTTATAAGCTTGCGTTTTCGGAGTTCATTTCATCGAATTCGAGCCTGATCCTTCGATACTACAGTGCGAGCAGTCTGCTCAGTGTTTAAAACAATTATCATATTGTTCTAAATATACTTCAAGTTTCCATCATTTAAAATGTAAGTCTTTATATTTTTTATTATTTCCTTTGTTTAATTTAATTCAACAAATATTATACAGATCACAATAGCCAAATATCTACTTGTAATATTTATTAACTTACTGATAATTAGAATCGATTAAATAAGTACGAGTTCAAGTACACATATTAGGTATTAGTTAATTCCCAATAATTAACGTACCTCGTTGCACTGCCTCGTTGGTCTAGCGGTTAGCATAGTCGACTGCGGATCACGAGGTCCTGGGTTCGATTCCCGGTCGGGCAAAAATTGATATTGGGTTTTTCAATTCAGGAATTCTCAGTGCCAGCCCGGAGTTGGAAGTTGGCGGTGTTTCACCCCCGTGCCTCGGAGAGCACGTTAAGCCGTCGGTCCCGGTTATTATCACTAACATGATAATAGTCGTTAAAGCCCGCCAACCCGCATTGGAGCAGCGTGGTGGGTCTAAGCTCTAATTCCCTCTCTCCTATGAGTTGTATGTAGTATGTAGTATCATAGTAGTAGTATGAGTCCTAGTGAGTGGGACGTTATTGGCTGTAGTGGTAATTAACGTAAATATTTTGTTTTCTTTCAGCATAATTATTTCAAGTGATATTAATTTAAATTAATCTGATTATTTTTTAATATTTTACAGGTCGGACTCAGAGGGTGATCAACGCAGCAACTCTACAGATGTTGAACGCAGTGCCGAGTTCTTGGGAAAGCGTTCTACGCTTGCAAGCAAGCGTAAATCTACTTCCGTTAAGAAATCGCCCGCTAGTATAAGGTAATCATACTTAATTTATATCAATCAATTATATTATATTTTTATCAACTTTTATACTTATGTCTGATATATTTAAACAGCATCGGTTAGTAGTTGGTTAATTTATTCCATATCATTTTCGTATCACTGTTCGGATATGTAAATCACAGTAACACTATATTTTTTAACTTAGTAAATAATAAGTTGTAATATACTTAATAATATTTTTAAATCGATACTGTCACCTACGAGTAAAAGCAATCACTTTACAGTTTTTATACCTATTAGCCTACTGACTACTATGGTACCTACTAAGGCTGTATTAATTGTGTTATTTTTGAAATGATTTTGAAACATTCTTATACGGGTTATTTATGTTTCTTTCAGAAAAAAGGTGAAGTCCGTGAACGTGTTTAATCTAAGTCGTGATAGCGAACCCAAAAATACTTCTTCGTCCGTACTGTCCTCGTACTTCGTTAATAAAGTTGCGAACGGCAACGAACGTCGAGTGATCAACACGGTGGGAGACTACCTTATCGATTTGAAAGTATATCAAACCAACGATGCACGCAATACGGATTCTCAAGAACTTTGGAAGAAAGCGCGGGTTCGGATAAAATTCCAAACGGAAGACGATACACCTCAATGGCGCAAGCTTCAATCTGGTTCACTCCATAGATGCACTGTGTGAAGACCACCCTACATTTATTTCAAATTAAAACTGTAGTTCACTTTATAACTATCATTAAATATATTTTTTTTATAATATATGATGTTTCCTTTCTCAGCTGAACTTGTGTTAGTCACAACGACAAACAGTTCGCATGATGCTGGCTGTAGTCGTTTTGCATTTCAAATGTTAGTCACAACGACGAACAGTTCGCATGAAGCTGGCTGTAGTCGTTTTGCATTTCAAATACAATGAATGATGTACCATGGTAAACTGAACAGGTTGCGTCCTGAATCACTGTGTCAGTCAAGTCGATTGGGTATTATTGGGCATTCTGAGCCACTCTCACCAGCAGCGAAGGCGACCTCGCCTTCGCTGCTGGTGAGAGTGGCTCAGAATGCCCAATAATATACTACTCACATACCTTGACATCATTGATGTAGAATTTTTTTAGTACTTTTTTCTTCCACAAATACTTTATTTTTTCCTATCCGAATAATAAGTAAAATAAATTTATATTTATATTTATATACTAGCTGACCCGGCGAACTTCGTACCGCCTTAGTATGCAAAATTAAATGTAGGTATATTTTTCAATATTTCTGAGAGATTTTCTTAATATTTTTTTCCGTAAGAACCTTCTTAATAGCCGGGATTTTCTTTTTCCGGGAATTTCCTCTCTTATTTTCTCTCTTTATTTTGGCTCTCCGAGGCACGGGGGCAAAACACAACCAACCTCCCAACTCCGGACTAGTACTGAGAATTTCTAGTCAGAAAACCCCTTCACTTAATTATGGCCCGACCTACCGGGATTCGAACCTGGGACCTCATCGGCTGCAGTCGAACATGCTAACCACTAGACCAACGAGACAGTCAACAATTATTTATTATAGTAAGCGCCCAGCGTTTAATCCCACTGATTTGTGCAAACGTATAATAGGAAATGCGAGCAAGTAAGTAATTAACATTCTGTGGTATTTATATTATATATATATTCTGTCAACTTGGACAAATATGAGCAGAACCCTCAGAAATGTCTGAACTATTCATAAACAACAACATTTTTCGTGTATGCGATCACCTTAATAGGCAGGGGATCAGGGAAACGATTAAATTACCACAAAAGGAAGGAAAGGCGAATGACAGCAATAAAAACTCCGTGTCATGACCACTCGAATCACTTCCATTAAACCAAACGAGTCGGAAACTTCATTATGCTTATCTACCTACAATCTTTTCGAACGAAGTCTCATAAATTTATGTTTTTGTCAAAAAAACTTTTGACAAAAACATAAATATAATAATATATATAATATGTCTTTTTGTAAAGTGAAAAATGTTATTAGGGCCCGTTCGTTGTATTTAACAAAAAAACGGGACCAGGAAAATTTGTGCTCGACGTAGTACATTGACCTAGGTTTCGTAACCTATTGTTTTTTTTCTTATTAGGAGCGTGTGCTGGTTTTGTTGGAGGTTTTCCTGCGTTCAAAGGCTGGGTAGTAATTACGCCGTGATCTTTTACGAGGCGCAGAAATGACCGAGTCAGGAGCTTTTTCAAAGCCTACTGTTCCCTTTTACATCGAAAATGTGGTTCCAGAGAGAGAAGAAGCAGAAAGTCTTGAACAGACCCATAAAACCGATATGAGGATAATTCAAACTCATCGCATTAAAATAGTCGATTTTTTTAGACACAACCATAACAGTTTCGCTTCATGGTTAGAGCGTGTTTAAAAGTTTTTAAACGCGTTAGAAATATTAAAATTGATGTTAATTCCAAGGACCGATATTAGTCACATTAGCCCCGTATCGCGGGTTAATGTAACTATCACTCTTAATTCCTAAACTTTAAGAGATATAATGCTTCGGGCTTAGTGAATATGATAAATAAAGGCATTTAAGAAAATGATTTGAGCCCTAACTATAAGCTACGCTTGCTGGAAGCTGTATTTTTTAATACTATGAACAATTAACATATTTTTTCATGGTGATAATTTATAACATACGAGTAAGCTTGCTGGAAGCTATATTTTTTAATACTATGAAAAATTAACAGATTTTTCCGTGGTCCGAAATTACACTTATCGACAAAGAATTAGGGCATCATTTTGATTGACAAACATTTTACCGATACACAAATACACATTTACACTAGTGAAAATACAAATACAGCTATAGTATAGTAAAATGACAAAATGACGAAAATATATCTTATATGAAACGAATAGCGTCTGAGAGCGTATACAAGTGCTTGTTAGGAGTACACCTTTCACGAAAACATTTCTGTATGGCGCGTTTGATTGTGGGGCAATGTGCAAACTGACAGCTATTTTTAACCGACTTCAAAAAAAAGTAGAAGGTTCTCAATTCGTCGGAATCTTTTTTTAAAGTAATAGTTCTGCCCTTTTTATTAACAGGTTGGAAACCTAAGAAGTTAAAAACAGATACTATTCAAAGTCTGGGATCACAAGACATAATATCCGATTCAGATGGAGTGCGTTCTGCAATAAGACCTGAAGCTCTCTTTGAGTGAACTTGTAAGCAAGTTAGACCTGCAGGCGTGTCTGAAAAAAAACTGTCTGTCGTTACTGTTGAATATTTTGAACACTAGGTACTAGGAATCTATCAGTAGCTCAACCGTAAAAGAGCCAGCGACGCAAAAGCACAGGTTTTGCTTAAAAGTTTTAACGCAGTTACGTATTGATTTATTGACTCGCCCTCAGCTTGATTTCTGGTAAAAAAATTGTATCTGGCTAACGTAATATTCGGTTTTACACCAAAGTGGCTGTCAAACTTTTTTCATAAATAGAAAACGAATGTAAAATAAAAAACATAATTGAATTTTTAACAGTGTTTTCAGAAATAGGTATTGAGTACTTACCTAGTTTTGGTTTACTATAATTGAACAGTCCAAATGGTATACGTAGACTTGCCTTACCGTTCATTGGAATTTATCTGACTTGTGGGTCACTGGATGCGAGGCCGGTTGCTTCCACAGTCCGAGTAACTTTGTCATTCAAAAATATAAATTTTTAGTCTTTTGGTTATGCATGTTTGCTAATGATGCAGTCTTATTTACTCGGGCCTATTACATATTCGCAGTCGTTTACTAAGGCGGCAGATATTAATGATCGTGTACAGAAGGCACTCCAGGGACTGGACGGTGCATCTGTAAAAACTAAAAATTAAAAATATAATCTATGCCGCTGCAATGAGGCAATGTGCCCAGAACGCTGGCTGCGTTACCCCGCTGAATAGCCAAACTTATATGTTGGCCGAGGTAACTGCCAGCCCTCCGGTCACCTGTGGACTCTGTGAGACGAGAAGATAGATCCTTAAAAAAGGATCTAGCATCTTCGCCCCACGACCCCATGGTTTCAACACCAAAAGGCACAAATATGAAATTATTTTCTATAGTTTCATACCTAGTTTCCTACCTACTTACCTAGTGTGAAGATATTATACTTTAGTAAGTAATTTTATAAATAATTAAATAACCAATCATTGACCACTGTCGAGTTGTCTGTTGTTGGCTGTTGATTCTCTGTTGAGTCTGGCTTGTTACAAGCAATATATTCCGCTGAATTTATAGCTGCATGTGTTGGCTATGAATTGAACAAACATTTATCCAAGTTGGCAGTACGAAGCCAACGTTTTCTTGGTCGGCATCACAAAGGCTCCAACTGTACAGAGTATGTGCTAATGCAATTAACAAAGGCGCACAGAGCTGACATTCCGACGTACAACACTGGTGTATTCACGAAATGAAAACGAAATAGATTTACTTACCATTATAGGCAAAAATTGTAAATGTTTCTTGACTCATGAGCAAATAAAACTATATTAATTTTCCTGAAATCTTTTTTTTTTTAATTCCTGAATCCATACTGATATTATAAATGTGAAAGTGCGTTTACAAATTCTTTTGATGACACAGTTGGTCCTGAATAACCTGATATTTCTAAAAATCCTCTTTTTGAAGCGATTGCTCGACATTTTTATTTATATTAAAATACATGTCGGCATACTATCATTGTTTTAAAGGGATTTGAATATTTTGGCCTACTAACCGTTCCGCCATTTTATTTTTTTCTCGGAAGCGTCATCTATTAAATTATTTGCCATCAGTGTTTAGACATGAATTCAGGAAGCTAGGTGTGCCATGTGATTATTCTAGCTCGAATGAAGCGAAATAAGAAAGTCTTTTTTTATCTCACTGTTCTTTAGAAAAAAACACTGTTTTGAAAAGATGGAATGTGAAAGCATAACAAACATAATTATTATAATTAATTGATATAACGGTTACATTAATTCACATAGGTACCTACTAATGAGTTGTTTCAGAAGGTTATCTGAGTATTTGAGAAACATTGGTAGAATGTGGTGTAGTAATATTAGCATAATAGTACGTCGAGGTATCAAGCATGCTCATAAAATCATTGACTCATCAAAATCAAGTACCTCCGTAATGTTTGCTGGGACAGCGTCAGGTGTTCTGCTTCCACCGTACGTCGTTTATAAAGCGGAACATTTATATAATAGGTACTTGGACGGAAGGAGAATAAATGCGAAAGTCTGTCTGTTACTTTTCCATCCATCCCCATCAGCTGTTCTTAACCGATTTGGTTCTAAATACAGAGATCAGAATGATGAGCTCTCTTTAACGAGGACGAACATAGGATAATCACTGAAAATCAAAAGTTCCAAAGGGTACTTTGGTACTTAAAACTCGGCAACCTTTTTCGCTAATGTAGCAGACTGTCAGACTAAATACAAATATTAATAATAATGTCCTCCCGAACGAATTTCGGCTACGGCGGCCAACTATCAGAGAGATATTAAGTGGGTATAGTGCAAAAGTGTGTGCAATCTGTCGACAGTTTACAATTTCGCTAGTTAAATTACAATCTAACGGTTTTTGCAATCTTACGGTGACACATAAATATGTTTTCGTATATGTCACCGTAAGACTGAAGATATCTGGACTCTAACCGGGTCTTCTGGTTTGGGGACCGCCGAATTCCCACCTGAGCTATTAGTTCGTCTTCTTACTGACTTAACTTCATTATGTTTAAGTAGTTATCAATGATGAGAAGAGAATCCGTTCCACTATATGCTCTGATGACCTGACGATCAATTCTCCCAACTGAAAAATCATTCGTTTATTAAACAAAATGTACCTATTTCCAAGTGATATGTTCTAAGATTCTTTTACACGTTATCAGATGGAAACGTACGTGTACAAGCGTCGTGCTGACGGTACGCACGTGATTAACTTGCGCCGTACATGGGAAAAGCTGGTGTTAGCCGCCCGTGCTGTGGTCGCCATTGAGAACCCGGCAGATGTTTTCGTCATCTCAATCCAGGCAATCCAGAAGTGAGGTCTCCCGCCGACCGCCGCTCTCTCGCTGTTATATTGCAGCTACCACTGTACAAACCATTTTTTTAAATTCATTATAGGCTTACAGTGACCCCAATCACACCTGATGGGAAGTGATGATGGGTACGGAACCCTAAAAATGTGAAAGTTTCGATGGATGGATGGATGTTTGTTACTCAATCACGCAAGATCGGCTAACGGATCTGGATGGGCACAGTAGAATTAATATATTATAGTCTGGAATAACCCATAGGCTTCAAAGTGGAGATTTTCTAACTTCCAAAGTTGACCTCAGGCTGAGCCTGAAACTTGATCAATTATTTGAATTCTATCCTGTACTTGAAAAACAAATCCAAAAATTAGATAAATAATAAAAGGAAACTAAATTATTAAATTTTTAATGAGATAGATAGATAGATAGATAAACTCTTTATTGCTACACAGGACATAAAAATACAAAGAAAAGAAAACATAACAAAACAAAGTGCGCAAGGGCGGTCTTATCACTAAAAGCTTCATTTGTTACGGCTCGAGGAGAGATGGGTCCTGCGCCTGATCTCTCTCCGGTCGTGTCGGATTTTCCGTCCCATCGCGCTATGAGAATAAAGGAACAGAAAGCGCCCTTGTGCGCACACGCTTGTGCACTATATCATCTCCCGCGCAGATGGCTAATCTCTCTGGAGATATAGGCCGCCGTGGCCGAAATTCGGCCGGGAGGAAATTATTTTTTTCAAAAGAGCAACCACCGAGTTTCATGCTTGTATTTTCAGAGTTCATCTTCATCATCCAGTCGCTGTCCACCAATTTTGTAACATTGTTGTGCAAAACTAGCCCAAAATTGCATGAACCGATGATGTCCTCTACACAGTCAAAATATTCCGAGGGTCTGTAGTGGCTTAAATGGCACGATGCTATTTGGCCTCGAGAAGGTCCGAAGGTCATTTGTGGGAATGAGCATTCTATTTTATAACAAAATTCCACAACCTATCTTAAACTTGCCTTTACACAAGTTTAAGAAGTCCATTAAAATTATGCTCCTGAAAAAGGCTTATTATACTGTATAGGTACTTACCTAAATATTTAATTGTAAGCTAAAATTAATTTTTCCCCATCTCTAGAAAAAAGAAAACTAGAATAAAAAAATTTAAAAAAGTTTTCAAAAAAATAAACTAAGTAACAGACAAAACAGTGAAAAATGATAAATCACGACCTTTAGAATATTATCAACACGTCGATTTAAAGTCAAAGTATATTTTTATTCAAAATTGGTACCTGCGCAGTACACAAGAAGGTACAGTGATAATTAACGACAATATCGTAAAACTAAGGTACGAAGGTTCCAAACGCTTATAATCTCTCTCTGTGTCAAATTTAATCCAGATCCGTTCAGATTCTTTCATCTGCGGGAATCGAAAAAACTTGGTCCACGCGGACGAAGTCGCGGGCATCATCTAGTAAGTACTTAACAATTTCTCAAAAAGAGTGCCAAAGTTAGGCCGACTTGCAGGCGTGATTAACTATGCTTTATCTAACGAGCTTGTCAGTATAGTAGACCTTATAGTAGTTTAATACGAAGGGTTATATATGTCACCGTAAGATTGTAAAAACCGTTAGATTATAATATAACGTTTTTTATCTCGATAGATTATAAAATGTCGACAGATTGCTCCAGCCAAACATTTGTTAGGTATTGTAAAATATAATATGCAATTCTTTCTATACTCAAACAATATTCCAAATGACGAAAAAAACTGTAGTTTTAGATTCTTCAAGATTTTCATTATGAGTGTTGACTTGGAAAGTTTTAATAGGCCATTGAGATGTAGGCTGAGTTAACCATAGAGGAGCGTGGAACCAAAGTTTTTGTTCTAATAAATCTTTTGGAGTGATTGGACGCGAAATTAACACCACCAACCGTAACCACTTTGACTTGGATTTAGCCACAATTGCATTCAACCGAATTACTGTTTGCATGAGGCAGTTTTACCCCACTATTTATATACGCATTTTATTTTTATTTCGTGTTTGTCATCAGTGTGGTGGTCCAGGCGGACTACAATCAAGAAAAGCAATTAAGGGCCAGTGCAGCTGTGGAAAAATTGGATACAGGTTGGTTATCATCAGTGGCGTGCAGTTCATAGAGGCATAAAGGCACTGCTTACCCAAACGGAAATACGTCTATGCTTATTTTTCATATAAACGGCTAGATTGACTTCAATGTTGCATTAACGTTTTCATATTATATTATATGGGTGTGGTTCGCCTGAATCAACACTTAGGTATGTGGATGTAATGTCGATGTCCTGGCAACAGGCGACTACAACGGTTTTTTTTTTTTTTCTGAGATAAGCGATGCTGTATGCAAAAAGGGTAATACAATTTGTTCTTTCCAAATAAGAAATTTCTCACGGGCCTCCCTGTGAATATCTTTTACGTACCTGTTCCATCCCGTGACCCGTCTACCTTTGCCGATCCTTCCAGGTTGGTTAAACTTAGCCAATATTGCAAAAATAGCACCTATATGTAATCGGGAAGTTTTTCTGAATCGCAGATTCTGATGAAATCGCGTTTGTTATAAAATTACCTATATGTTTTGATATATTATATTATACCTAACTCAAGTAGTTCCGATCCGTGAAGCTACCTATGAACTATGGTAACTTACCAACTTATCACTTGACCAATAATTGGAAGAATGCATTCAAAATTCGTTCAGGAAATCTTTACCTATTCCTATCAGTATTTTAGTGGTATTCTATGAACTGTAACCACAAAGTGATACACCTACACAACGTATCACGTAATAAGAGTTTATTGCGCTGTTGAGGAGATAGCGAGAGGGTAGTATGTATTGTTAGAAATTTTTCAATAAATATTTCTCTGACAATACTCAGTATGACCTTACCAAGTAATGAAAATATTTTTATTAACTCCTTATCCAAATAATCAGTATTACTGGGTGATTCATTGGCTGTTTTAGATAGCTTTTATGGCGAACAATCCGCCATGAAAATTTAATGGGGTTGAAGTTAGGGGTTTTTGAGAATTCAGCCCCTAAGAAGGTAAATTAGAAAAGTAGAGAAGTAAATAAATAATTATGATTATTATGAACTAGCGAATGCCCGCGACTTCGTCTGTACTATTTCATATTAGACGCTTTGTAAATAGGAATATAGCTAGTGAAGTAGGGAACACAAACAACCCATTCTACTACCGGCTCTTCTCTAATTCGCCATCATTAGTCTGTTGCTTCCACATCAGCTGGTCTTTTTGAGAGCGTTCCATGATATCTCAAACTGCCTCTTACTAGCACTATCTTATTTACCCACTAACATAAGAGTGTAAGAGCGAAAACACAATACGGACAAGAAGTCTACGTTAGTCGTGATTGAGTAACAAACATCCGTACATCCATCCATAACATCCATCCAAACTTTCGCATTTATAATATTTATTTAATTAGCAATTTTCATTAAAAATGTTTAGATGTTTTTAGATTCCCTCTCAACGATTAAAACTCTTCCTTGAAAATACGACACTCCAATAAGATACACCAAAAGGTAGTCACACTCTGTATATTTTTAAAAGCAATAAACCATTCTTTAAGCATTCTTGCAAGTGCATATAATGAATAACAAAACGATGTTTATTATATAAATTTGCCACCAATTTTTTGCTTTGATTTTGGGCAGGAGAATATTTTTCCGCAGCAAATGAATATGTTTGAGCCTTAACTTATGTTAAGTAAATGCCTTCAGGCCTAATTACAACTCGGAGTCAATGGATAAATTAAATAAAAATGACTCGTATTTCGAACCTGATATTTTAGAAGACAACAAATAGGTACAATATTAATTATTATTCATTTCAAACATTTAATTGCATGTTATTCATTAGAATAACTTAGTTATAAAATTTAAATATTTATTATTCAAATAAATTTTTACAAGTGCTTTTGAATCGTCGAGTGAATCTACCACTGGTTCGGAATTAAATTCCTACCGAGAGTATTATGATTTTTATTATTGTACATACTTGAGATATAACTCTGTGGTTTTATACCTTTTACGCCTGTTTGCCATAAGTTCTGCAATAAACTCTAAAACTACTTACTTGGGTGTTTACCTGCTGTAAAATAATTCACGTGATCATAAAGACAAGCCTAGATATTAAATCTTGTTGAGCTGTTGTTATCCTGGTACAAGCGTAATGGATAAGCTTCAAGCAAATTGTGGGCTTGAGAATAAATTACATACCTTGAAATATGATTATTTTGACTGCAAATAAAAGAAAATAGATTCTCCACAGGCTCTTGAGCCAGCATTCTTATTCCATAGAACTGTTTACATGCTGCTTTAAATAAATCGTCTTTTTCAGACCATTTTGTGAAGTAATCGCTTAAGTTGAAATCTAATCGGAAATACTTATTCAATAAACTTTCAAAAATACAATTTTTATTGATTTCTTTGTTGTTTTTGGTTGCATTGTTAATCTTAATCAAAAATGAAACTGGTAGAAAACTCGATAAATTATACAACGGACCCTATACAGTAATAAGTGAAAGTGAACCTAACGTTACAGTGCAAAAGGGTACAAAAGTGGAGACTGTCCACAAAAATAGAACAAAACCATATGTAACCTAGAGCACATCTTCAAGTTTTCACCAACTCTCTCGAATATAGTTGAGAATTTTCAGTTCTATGAAACAAACAAAGTTCTACACCCCAATTTTCATCAATAAACTCCTTTTTTGTTTATGATTATGTCAAAGTGATGGGACGTATATATAATATAATGTTTTCGGTTCAGTCATTAGACGATTCGAAACCACTTTTAATAAGTTTATTTGAATAAAATAATATGAGACACGTAGACGTGTCTATGCATACGTTTTCACGACTCATCTGTTCAAACTCAAATAACTTTAGTCTTAAAAGTCATTTTGTAATTGAAACATGTTTCAGGAGTGCGGGACGCGGTGTGCGATCGCCAGAAATTAATTGTCTGTACTTAAAAAGCTAACCTTCTATTTATCTTTTTTTGTCAAATTTAAAGATAAACGCAGCATACGCGACCTGCAAATCCAACATTTCGCGTTAAACGCTAACTCCCTGGTACTTTCACTTATCGGTGAGTATACTTGCTGTGTTTATTGTTATTATTCCATAAGATGAACCGACCTGAAGCTTTGTGCCGTTTGGAATAAAGCTGAGGTTTGATTATCAAACACAAACTACGGTAACAAGAAGCGGCGTGGGTTCCCGCGGGAACTCCTTAGTTTTCCGGAATAAAAAGTAGCCTATGTGTTATTCCAGACTATTGAAACTAGCTGATACCCGCGACTACGTCCGCGTGGATTGAGGTTTTTTGGTTCTCGCGGGAACTCCTTAGTTTTCCGAGATAAAAAGTAGCCTATGTGTTGAGCCGGTTATGTGAGCTGTATTAGATGTGAGCACATTAAGAGCGATAACACGGTAGCCATCACGTCGAGTCGGCCGGGGCGAGCGGTGTCTTTCTCACCGTAAATACCATCAAGCTTTTTCTGACTGGCTCAAGCCAGATCCGCGTCAAAAATCAAAAATCTCGAAAAATCCATTTAATATTAAAAAAAATCAACAATTCTGTTGTTTTTAAAGCGCAATAATAATGAAACCTTGTCGTGAATATTGAATACCGTCGAGTGAAATTCGTTCTTCGGCTGCATTATTTGCTGGTTGTTGGTTGGTGAAAAAAGTGAAGAAGTATTTAAAGAATTAGGAAGTTCGAAAGACAGTACTTCAACACGTCATTCAACAGCGAATTCGTCTAGATCAAACAGTATTCAGGTAACACGCAACAGTTCTCTTGAAAGCAATCAAAATGCAAATGAAACCGATAATACTAAAAATACGCCAGATACATTGTGCAAATGTTCGCTTTTCCGAGTAATTTTCTAATAAATGTTCTTTTAAACTTTCCCATGATGAAAATGACCTATTCAATAATGTTGACCTAATATTTCCTTCAATTTTAGATAAAACTACTGACACGAATGCTATTTTATAAACTGGATTTAAATTTAAATGATAATATTTATTTCAGCTTACTGTAAAGTAAAGTTATTACAAAGAAAAAGTAAAGTAAAGTTACAAAGGAAATTGTGAAGTTTACCGATTTTTACATCCTACATAAAAACAATCCGTTTAAAAAGTTACTTGCCAAATTTATCCAAATCCCGATGCTATTAGGATAATATATAGCATCAGACGCTAAACCTAGCGATTGTAATATTTTTTATGGACAATAAATGATTTATATTAATGATTTATTTAATAAAAATTTTAAAAAATACGCGCCGAATTGCGAACCTCCTCCTTTTTGCATGAAATTATTAGCTGATGCTCGCGACTTCGTTAGCCTGGATTGAGGTGTTTTGGTTCCCGCGGTAACACTTTAATTTTCCGGGATAACAAGAAGCCTATGACGTGTTATTCCAGACTATAACCTATCTCTGTGCCAAATTTCATCCAGATCCGTTCAGCCGTTCTCCGACTGAATTATCCAAGAGGACACTGAATACCTACGTCCACCTTCTAATTCATTTAGACATAAATGCAGATACTTCTCTGCCAATGATTAGCAGACAGTCAATACAGGAATATTTTGAAAATTAAGTACCCATATTTAACTTTCAAATCTTTAAGAGACTCTTTTAAGTTATAGGGTTGATTTAATGAGTTTTAAATCATTAAAAAACAGCGTCGATCCGTTGCTCTGTTGCGGCATAATTGACAGATAAACCACAAACAAACAAACACACTTTCGCGTCCATACTTACTGATATTATAAATGCGAAAGTATGTCTGTCTGTCTGTCTGCAAATTCACTCAAGTAGACTCAGAGACCTTCGCTTCGCTCGGTCAATTAATTAAGCAAGAAAAAATTCATCGTTTGCATAGGTTGGGTACGTAATTAATTGTGCAGTCAATCGTTAAGCTTTTGGAACTTCTTGTAAAGATATTGTTTAAGCTTATTACCTAATGTTTGTCTTTTAGTGTCAATATTTCGCTGCAGATGCGGGTAAGTAGAGCGATGTACCTATATGACGGCGTTCTCTCGCTCTGACTACACGACGTTGCGCGATAGCGCAAAAAGTTCCATTAGCAATATTAGTGCGAACAGAAATAAGCCCGAGATACTTTAACATGCAGGGCTTTACTCCACGCATTGAATTTTTGTCAATGTGAACAACTTGGTTCTTCTCTTATTTTCTCTTTGTGGTCTTTTATCTTTTCTTTATGTTCTTTTCTCTTTTTAACTTCTCTATCTTCGTGTTTCGACTCTCTTTTCTTAGATGGAGGTTCTTCGTGAAAAGGTAAAGTGTGTAATGTCAATCTCTTCAATGCTAGGACTGTGCCTAAAACCTAGGTACTGTAAATGATAACTGTCTAGCCCCCCCTTTGTGTTAAAAAATCGTAATCATTTGTGAAATGGATTATTCGACCTATTTAAGGAGTTCATGGAAGAGATTACAAGCTTATGACCAACTCAGCAAAAGTCAGAATTACCTTTAATAATATTATGAGTCCAGGCAGACTCTGTATTCGACTGTACTAGAAAGAGGGTAAGGTTTTTACGTTAACTGTACGGACCAAAATGCCGAAATGATTAATACTCGCACCAAGACTTAGTAAATGGAGCTGTAACGATTGTAAGATTTTTCTGTCTATACCGGAAACTTTGCATCATTTCAAGTGGTAAAATTGGCCAGTCTTATCTAGATACCTACCTCGAATCCGCTTGGCTACACTTCGCGAGAGGCAAACTAGGGTGGCCCATGATAGATAAGTTTGTAATATTTTTTATGGAGTCGTATCTCGTCGCGTTGTGTCAATTTCGTCACTCAACCAAGACAACTGGTAACTATGGGTAAGTATATTGCGTTTTGTTACTTTACGACTCTTGAATAAAAGTGTATAAAGACAATCTCTATGAGACACGTTATCCAGTGATAAAGCAACACAAAAATAGTTGAGCGCATGTACCAAAACCGTTCGGGATGACAGATTCGCTCGAGAATAACATTTCGTTACGGGAAGCAATCCGAACGGCTGTACCTACTCCCGTTGATTGGCATAAGCCCCGCTTGCCTCGGCGTCGTCGCTTAACGGTGCAGATGCAACTTTCTCACACAGTTCAAGTGTCATTTGCCCCGCTACGCTTCCGTAAGAAACTTACGAAAAAACTTATTTTTGTTTTTCTATGCTAATATTATAAATGCGAAAGTTTGGATGGATGGATGTATGGATGGATGTTTGTTACTCAATCACGCCGGAACAGCTGAACGGATCTGCATGAAATTTGGCACAAAGATAGATTATAGTCTGGAATAGCGCATAGGCTACTTTTTATCCCAAAAATTAAGGAGACCGAACCCTGGCATCACAAAACAGGAAACTGGTACTAAATATTAAATAAAATTTGTTTATTGACCGATTTATGAATCGATAAATGAAATGACAACTCATCTTCTTGACCGTCGATTCAACTTCTTCTTCGTCTTGTGAAATTTTATGAAAAGGTATAAGAAAAGGTATTTGATGCAGGAACGAGAGTTACTTATTAAGTCACCGTACATGTCTTTAACATTCTCAATAGCTACACAAAAGCCTAAAAACGAATTTATTAGCCGACTTAAAAAAAGTAGGTTATTAATTCGACTCGTACGTATGTAATATTGTTGGAATCGCGAGATATGAGGAGGGATAAATATGCACTACTACACTTCCGTTATAGCTGGACGCAAAGCCATGTAAATTGCATGAACCGTATCCAACCAGACAAGATACACAGCGGTTGTTAGCCGTAAGTGGCAAACCTAGTATCAATTACCCTACGAGGTGTAGAAGTTAAAATATGATTTAATTTATATGTAGTTTTTTTTTTATATCCCAAAAACAAAATGGTATTCCATATTTGGTGACTTTCCTCTATTGTGGCCAATTCTCTTTAACACAATCTAAGCTAAACTAAAATGACAACTCTAAATCTAACTACTGTGCTGCCCTTTTTCGCAAGGAGTATTCTTTATCAAAATCCATTTTAGGCTTAGATGTGCTAGCTCACTTGGATACTGCCTTATTATCTAAAGTCCATGTAAAATGCAATCAGTCTGAACTTATCTTTTGTTTTCAGTAGGTACCTATTATGAAACTGTGGACCAATATTGATGCAACCAATCCATTGTCCGGGCGGAATGAGGTTTTTGTCCTCTATAACTTTCTGGAATAAGAAGTAATGTATGTGCAGGATACACACTGTACCACATAGATTTACCTATTGTCGCGGTTTCTAGCGAATTAAACTTCTATTTCCTTCATTATCATGGACTTTCGCAAAATAACGCCTGCTTCTATCCAACGATTGCCGAATGTATAAGCGCATCACTTCAGTACGGCTAGACCGACTTTCAAACAGACATGCTTTCACATTTATAATATTAAACTGGAAGTAGGATAACAAGGAAATAGGATATACAGCTAGTGACAGCACCGCTATTAGTACCTATTGCAGTCATTTTGCGAACCGATTACCACCGATTTGCGACGCGAAAAGCCGCCCGTGAGATAGGCTTGGGCCTTTGTTTTTGCCTTTTTACAAAGACAAAAGGTCTTAAATATAAACATACTACATTCGTAATTCAACTTAAATTCTAAGTTTTAAGGTTTATAATAAATTGACGTTGTTGATATTGACAATGTGATGCCAAGAGTTGCGTCTTGTTCGTTGATTAGATAATACCTAGTCGGAACGATAGAAGGCCGTAACTTCAAATTCTTTTTAGATTAAGTTTTTTTAGATACCCGCGGGAACTTCTTCATTTTTCGAGATAAAACTACCCTATCTCCTTTCCCTTCTTCTTATACGACCGATATCTATACCAAATTTCATCATAATCGGTTCAAAAGAAGAGCCGTGAAAGCACTGGATGAAATTTGGCACAGAGATAGATTATAGTCTGGAATAGCACATAGGCTACTTTTTGTCCCGGAAAATTAAAGAGTTCCGGAGAGAACCAAAAAACCTCAAACCACGCAGACGAAGTCACGGGCATTCGTAAAAAATACAATTATTATACGAATTTAAAAGAAATAAAACTTTAAAAATTCCTTCCGAATACTATGATAATTATTATTTAAAACTTAAAAACGAACGTCAAAGTATAAAAACCCTTTAACATGACGTATTATTATGACAATGATGGTGCCCCTTACCTGGAAAAACAACTTCTTTTGTTGGCAATATTTTGAGCTATATAAACTGCCTCGTTGGTTAGCATGTTTAAATGCGGCTGACGAGGCCCCGGGTTCGAGTCCCGCGTCTCTTTCTGACTAGAAGTTCTCAGTAAAAGCCCGGAGTTAGGAAGTTGGCGGTGTTTCACCCCTGTGACTCGGAGAGCACAATTCAAGACTGTTAATGAAAACTACAGTCTACTTTTTTTGGTCAAATGTATATTATTATATTGTCTAGTATTGTTTGATCATCTGGATCGGTAGACCATCAGTTTTTGGCGGTACAAAAATCTATAAAGCTACTGTCAAAAGCAATCTTCCTTACATTTTGAATAGACAGATTTGATTAGATGCAATGCAGCTTGGCTTAATATATGGTTATACATTTCTAGCATTTTCTTTCTAGGGACAAAGATTTCTGGTGTATGAAAACATGCATAGAAAACAAAAATGTTTGCTTTCTTCCCAACAATTTAATTAAGTAGGTGATTTTTTACCGTTTTTTCCGCCGATTCTATACTATAATTACGTATTATAGTTTGTTCGACATCTAGGTGTTAATCATCGTAAGATGTTCGCTTTCCCTCATTTTCTGTTAACAGTTTTATTAAGGTCATCGGGAAAAATGTTTTCCATATAAAACATAATTTAAGAAAGGTGTTTGAGATATAAAAATCAGATGATTAAAACAAACAAATTAGGGGAAGTCAGTCAGGTGTTATTAGGTATATTTAAATTCAGAGTTACACAGCATTATCTTTCAATGTTCTTGGCTTTTCAGTGCGGAAATACATCTATTATGCTTGGCACAATGTAACGAAGCGTTACATAATTAAGTATTATTTATTTATAATGTTAGTTTTTTTTACTATTTAAAGTCATATTTTATTAATATTTTATCTAAGTAATGTTATTTACATATTAACTTATTTATTTAATACTAATTTCCGAACGCGACTTTGCTAGCGTCTGAAATTAGCAATGGACGGAACCGCGGCCTGAAGTTGCATTATTATGCACTTCAGTCAGGCCCGGCGCGTTCCTAGCGTCGGGCGTGATGCTTTTTGTCGCGTCTCAGCGCACTAGTTGAGACGCGACGCCTTCGAATATGCGTTTTTTAAAATTTAAATATAATACTATGTAAAATTCCGTGCAACATTTCTCCCGTATTAGGGTAAGTTTTTGAATGGTACCTAAAACACGTTAATCGTAGTCATTTTCATTGTTCGTAGTTTTTATTTATTCTTATTTTGTTCATTTATTAGTGTAATTAGTAAATTGATAATCCCAATTGTCCATTGCAATCTTTATTTTAGTATTCCGTAAATAGTTTTATCAAAATTCGTTAGTAACTTTCCATTAGATTGCATCATCTTTAAAATTTTTGTATACACCCTCATTTTTGTTTCTTTAGTTAATTTTACATTTGCTTTTCATATTTTTGGGCCTTCAGCCAAGTAATAGTAATCATATTTATTGTAAACTCCGTTCTGGATCCACCACACCGACAATTCTATCACGCGAAAGTACCTCCTGTGGTCTACACAGGCCAGGGCCGGATCCAGGACGGAATTGATATGCCAGGCGTTAACTAGTCGGTATTATCAATTCCAGGAGCAAGTTCGCACTTTAACATCGTCGTGGCATAACATCCAGCCAGCCACGTCACACCAGCACCGTTCGGGATCCCAACGATGACCATCTGCTGCGCTCCTCATCCCTGGGCCGCCTACTACCATCGCGGCCAATCACCCAGGACAGTACCTAACTACCACCGAGGTCAAAGCAGATATCACGTTACACCACGACCCACTACAAATTTGTGTGCCTACCACTCGAGCATAGTCGCGGTACTCTGTGCCACTATTTTAGAGTTCCGCAAATAAACGTTTTTTTACCTTTTATAACATTTTGCATTTTTAATTCCATTACTCCTTCTTTTTTCTAAATTATATATTATTTTTATTCCACCCCGGCACACTCAATTTCGGCAATTTCAGTACGTACTTCGATTTTATAAAGCCACGTCACACCAGCACCGTTCGGGATCCCAACGATGACCATCTGCTGCGCTCCTCATCCCTGGGCCGCCTACTACCATCGCGGCCAATCACCCAGGACAGTACCTAACTACCACCGAGGTCAAAGCAGATATCACGTTACACCACGACCCACTACAAATTTGTGTGCCTACCACTCGAGCATAGTCGCGGTATCTCTGTGCCCATTTTAGAGTTCCGCAAATAAACGTTTTTACCTTTTATAACATTTAGCATTTTAATTTCAATTCTCCTTTTTTCTAAATTTATTTTTTTCATTATTTATTCCACCCCGGCACACTGGCGCCCTTCACGTGGTTGATTTCTGCTTTTACTTTTGTGGTATAGTGTTAGTTTTGTAAGGTGTGTGTTTGTGTTTGTAAAACGTTTTAATTTTTTTTTTGGGTTTGCAGCAACTGAGGTGAACGCAGTGATTCTACTTATTAGTTGCCGCTGTTAGTTGTTGTTAATTTTGTTACATTTTTTTTTGTTTGTACAATTGGCATAAATACTATTGAATTTTTTTGTTACATATATTTAGAAGTTGTGCGCGCTAGTACAAACTTCGCAATTTTTTTTGGTTTAGTACCTAATATTTTAGACTTTAGAAGTAATGTGCGTGTTAGTACATGCTTTGTCATATTTAGATTGTTAGGTATTCTTTTAACTTTGTCAAATTTCTTTTTGTGGTATTGCACGTTCTAGTATATACTACACAATTATAAAGCTGCATTCACACCAGTTGCATACATTTTTATGATATTTTTGTTATTGTTAATTTTTAGTAATAACAAACCAAAACGTTATGTTTTAGTTATTTGTAACAGAACGGAGTATTTCATTTTTTGTTAGATTTTTTTTTGTACCATTCACAACTTTCCCCTAATTTTTTTTTGTGGTTATTATAGGGATATTTTATAATATTTACCTATTTTGTTTATTATATTAATATAATATAATACGTTTTAAAACATTATTTATCTTATTTAAATATATTTTTTACGTAAATATTTTATAGTGCCTTCTGCAATTATAATATGTATATGTTTGCTAATTACATTCACTCTCACCCATAAGATTATTTTTACTTTTTGCAACCGAGTCATAGGCCGCACTAGGCATATGACTCCATTTTGTGTCAGGCCGCGTCTTGTAGCGTTTAGCTTTGACGCACTAGTCATTAGCGCCTAGTTACAAGACGCTCCTTTGAAAGGTGATGAATGTTAGGAATATGGATGGGCGAATGATACGAATGTATGAAAAGTGGTACGAAAGATGTGCTAGGAAATTGTATAAGAGTAAATTTAATTTGTAAGTACGGATTTTATTTTTAAAATAAAATCCTTACGAGGGAAGCGGGGTAATGTAACGAAGCGTTACATAATTAAGTATTATTTATTTATAATGTTAGTTTTTTTTACTATTTAAAGTCATATTTTATTAATATTTTATCTAAGTAATGTTATTTACATATTAACTTATTTATTTAATACTAATTTCCGAACGCGACTTTGCTAGCGTCTGAAATTAGCAATGGACGGAACCGCGGCCTGAAGTTGCATTATTATGCACTTCAGTCAGGCCCGGCGCGTTCCTAGCGTCGGGCGTGATGCTTTTTGTCGCGTCTCAGCGCACTAGTTGAGACGCGACGCCTTCGAATATGCGTTTTTTAAAATTTAAATATAATACTATGTAAAATTCCGTGCAACATTTCTCCCGTATTAGGGTAAGTTTTTGAATGGTACCTAAAACACGTTAATCGTAGTCATTTTCATTGTTCGTAGTTTTTATTTATTCTTATTTTGTTCATTTATTAGTGTAATTAGTAAATTGATAATCCCAATTGTCCATTGCAATCTTTATTTTAGTATTCCGTAAATAGTTTTATCAAAATTCGTTAGTAACTTTCCATTAGATTGCATCATCTTTAAAATTTTTGTATACACCCTCATTTTTGTTTCTTTAGTTAATTTTACATTTGCTTTTCATATTTTTGGGCCTTCAGCCAAGTAATAGTAATCATATTCATTGTAAACTCCGTTCTGGATCCACCACACCGACACTTCTATCACGCCAAAGTACCTCCTGTGGTCTACACAGGCCAGGGCCGGATCCAGGACGGAATTGATATACCAGGCGTTAACTAGTCGGTATTATCAATTCCAGGAGCAAGGTTCGCACCTTACCATCCTGCTGGCTTACCATCCAGCCACGTCACACCAGCACCGTTCGGGATCCCAACGTTGACCATCTGCTGCGCTCCTCATCCCTGGGCCGCCTACTACCATCGCGGCCAATCACCCAGGAGAGTACCTAACTACCACCGAGGTCAAAGCAGATATCACGTTACACCACGACCCTACAAATTTGTGTGCCTACCAATTGAGTTCAGTCGCGGTATCTCTGTGCCAATTTTAGAGTTCCCCGTAATAAACGTTTTTTACCTTTTAACTTTTTGCATTTTTAATTTCATTTCTCCTTATTTTTTTCTAAATTATTCATTATTATTTATTCCACCCCGGTACACTGGCGCCCAACGTGGTTGATTTCTGCTTTTACTTTTGTGGTATAGTGTTAGTTTTGTAAGGTGTGTGTTTGTGTTTGTAAAACGTTTTAATTTTTTTTGGTTTGCAGCAACTGAGGTGAACGCAGCGATTGTACTTATTAGTTGCCATTGTTAGTTGTTAATATTGTTTCACTTTTTATTTCTGTTTTGATACAATTGGCATAAATATTAGTTTTTTTTTGTTTGTTACATATTTTATAAGATTTGTGCGCATTAGTACAAACTTAAATTTATTTTGTTATTGGTTCATACCTAATCTTTAGAAATTGCTGTTGAAGTATTGTGCGTGCTAGTACATACTTCGCCATTTTGTTTTAGGTATATTTTTGCTTTAAATTTTTAATATTGTACGTTCTAGTACATACTATGAAATCATAAAGCTGCATTCACACCAGTTGCATATATTTTTAATGATATTTTTTTGTAATTGCTTAATTTCTTTTGATAACAGACCAAAACGTTCTGTTTTAGTTCTTTGTAACAGAACGGAGTATTTAATTATTTTTTTTCTGTTTTTTTGTACCATTCACAACTTTCCCCTAATTTTTTTGTGGTTATTTTAGGGATATTTAATAATATTTACCTATTTTGTTTATTATATTAATATATAATACGTTTTAATACATAATTTATCTTATTTAAATATATTTTTTACGTAAATATTTTATAGTGCCTTCTGCAATTATAACATGTATCTGTTTGCTACTTACATTCACTCTCGCCCACCCTACCCTAGAAGATTTCTCCATCTATCTCTATCATTCACGGTCGTTCTAATTAAACTAATCCGCTTTACATCTTGGCTAACCCCATCCAACCATCGAAGTTTTGGTTGACCGATACTTCTACGACGAACCCATTCGTTTTCGAATTTCGACGACATTAGTTTCTTTGGCGGCCGCTGTTCGTTGTAAGTACGTGCCCAGCCAATTGTAATTTTGCGATTTTAATGTGCTGAACAACGTTTGGCTGGTTGATGGTTTTGTATAGCTCAAAGTTGTATCAAATGATACATGATCGAATGATGAAGAAATTATATACAACTAACCAAAATTAAAAAAATATTAAACTAACTTGCAGGCGACCTCCATGACGTCGGGGGCGGCGGCCATCTAATGCAGAAAGAGCCAAGAGGCGCAAATATGAAACTATAGAAAATAATTTCATATTAATTGTGCCTTTTGGTGTTGAAACCATGGGGTCGTGGGGCGAAGATGCTAGATCATTTTTTAAGGATCTATCTTCTCGTCTCACAGAGTCCACAGGTGACCGGAGGGCTGGCAGTTACCTCGGCCAACATATAAGTTTGGCTATTCAGCGGGGTAACGCAGCCAGCGTTCTGGGCACATTGCCTCATTGCAGCGGCATAGATTATATTTTTAATGTTTAGTTTTTACCCGACTGCGGAACGCACAGGGTTATGTGTTCATCAGTCTATATATGTTTGTATGTTCCTTGCAGGACAGCTACAGCCTAAACGCGTGGACCGATTTTGATGATTCTTACACCAGTTTACTAGTTTTTAATTTAGATTTAATTTAGATTTTAAAGATTTTTTAAGAAATTGTATATATTAATATAATATGTTTGATTTTATACCAAAACCAAAATTAATGTTTTCTAATATTTTCCCGATTGAAATTTTCAATACACATAATATAACAGAAATGATAGCAGTTGAACTCACAGAATTGACGCCTCGTAACTCGAGGTGATGACGCAGATACTCACAGCATTGACGCCCTGAGGTGCTTCCCCGTGGAACTTGACAGCGCTCACGATGCAGGCGCCGCATCCTGCCGCCAGGCAGTTGTACTTGGTGCCTCGGAACTCGAGGTGATGACGCAGATACTCACAGCATTGACGCCCTGAGGTGCTTCCCCGTGGAACTTGACAGCGCTCACGATGCAGGCGCCGCATCCTGCCTCCAGGCAGTTGTACTTGGTGCCTCGGAACTCGAGGTGATGACGCAGATATTCTAGGAGAGTGGTGTCGGACCGCACCTCGCAACCGACTGAAAATCATGTTAATATATTTCCTTTCATTCTACTAATACTACTAGCATTTAGATCAATACTACTGATGCCCGCGACTTTGTCCGCGTGGAATAAGTTTTTTTTAATTCTCACAAGAACTTCTTAACTACCCGGGATAAAAAATCAGTATCAAAGCCTAAGTCACTCTCCAGGTCCTCAACTATGTACACACTCATCACTAAAAATGATTTGCCTTGTAACACTATACCCATGCAAAAAAATCACGTCGATCCCTTGCTCTGTTGCGACGTGATTGAAGGACAAATAAAAAAACGAACACATTTCCACATTTATTATATTAAAGTTTGATTTCCTGCAAACTTTTAGTGTCTTTGGCTTGGATACCGCAGGGTTCATTTATTTTTGCAGGATGCATGAACAATGATCGACATTCAACGTGAACAATGATGAACAATAATAATTGATATGTTTCCCCGTTCAATACCAAAGTAAACTTGGTACTTACCTAAAATATACTTGACCAAATATTGCGTAATATGCCCACGCAATATTTTGTCAAGTATATTTTAGGTACCAAGTTTACTTTGGTATTGAACTCTGAAAATAACTCGGGAGCTATACCTCGTCTGGCTATTACTGCCAACGCTCTAAGCAATGCTTATGCAATACCTATTACTCATAATGAACCGATTCCGAACCGGTGGTAGAGTCTTGACGTATCATAAGTGTCACAAGTTGTCCTACATGAAATAAATAAATCATTTATCATTTATCACAGTTTGATGTCACTTAAGTGCCTTGACGTTCCTAAAATAAGGATTATACTTAACTAGATGATGCCCGCGACTTCATCCGCGTGAATTAAGGTTTTTTGATTCCCGCGGGAACTCTTTAATATTCCGGGATAAAAAGTAGCCTATGTCCTTCCCCTGGATACAAACTATACCATTAACAAATTTCATTAAAATCGGTTGAAGACATAGTGTTTTTGATTCCCGCGGGAACTCTTCAATTTTCCGGGATAAAAAGTAGCCTATGTCCTTCCCCGGGATACAAACTATCTCTTTACCAAATTTCAACGAAATCGGTTGAATAGATGGGCCATGAAAGCGTAGCAGACAGACAGACAGACAGATAGACACACGGAAAAAAATTATTTAGTTGTGGTAGCTAAACTCGTTTTGCTGAAATTTCCTTTGCTGCTGCATACAATTTCTTAGCAACGGTAACAAAGCCGTGTCTATAGGAACTAAAGCCATTTCGTTACACTTGCTAACGATATTTAGTTAAAAGAATTTCAAATAATTTGCTACCGCTACTAATTGATTAGCATGTATGGCTAATTTCTTTATCCGTATCAACAAAATTTAATTAGACATTGCTGTTAGCTATGACTGCTAATAATTCTTAGATTTAGTAGACAAAAACTTTGTTACTATTGCTAATTGTACATGCATAAGGCAGCAAAAACGTGTCTTTGTTGCATTTGATAAAAACATTTTGCAATCACTAACAATAGTTTTGCAACAGCTGCTAATTTTATTTTCACACTCATCTATTAATATACATAGATATCTTTCGACAATATTGATAATTGTCACATCAACAAATTACACTAGGTAACGAAAAGTTATAATATATTAGCTGAAGTAGCAAATCAGATTTATGTGAGGCTGCTAAGAACATTTTGTAGCTGTAACTAACTTTTTCATTAACTTTAACTAATATTATTTGCTGCAACTGCTAAATAAAAATTAGCCGATGTTACTTAAAATCTTAGTCACATCACCGAATTTTCTGCGCAATGAGTATCTAACAATTATATATTAGTATTAGTAGCAAATCAGACTTATGTGAGGCTGCTAAGAACATTTTGTAGCTGTAACTAACTTTTTCATTAACTTTAACTAATATTATTTGCTGCAACTGCTAAATAAAAATTAGCCGATGTTACTTAAAATCTTAGTCACATCACCGAATTTTCTGCGCAATGAGTAACAATTATATATTAGTAAGTATTAGTAGCAAATCAGACTTATGTGAGGCTGCTAAGAACATTTTGTAGCTGTAACTAACTTTTTCATTAACTTTAACTAATATTATTTGCTGCAACTGCTAAATAAAAATTAGCCGATGTTACTTAAAACCTTAGTCACATCACCGAATTTTCTGCGCAATGAGTAACAATTATATATTAGTATTAGTAGCAAATCAAACTTATGTGAGGCTGCTAAGAACATTGTGTAGCTGTAAGTAATTTTTTGAACAACTTTAACTAATATTATTTGGTGCAATTGCTACATAAAAATTCGCCGATGTTGCGAAAAAGCTTATTCACACCACCGAAATTTCTGTGCAATGAATAACAATAATATACCAGCATTAGAAGCAAATTAGACTTATGTGAGGCTGCTAAGGACATTTTGTAGCTGTAACTAACTTTTCTCAAACTTTAACTAATATTCTTTGCTGCAACTGCTAAATAAAAATTCGCCGATATTGTGCGAACCGGGACATCCTCAGTAGATGTTGACTCCACAATGCGGGGCGAAACGTGCGTCGAGAGTGTATAAGAGTATTTTATGTGGTGGTGTGTTCAATTTCAGCCAATTCCCTTTTGAAGCCTGATGTACTTCTTTATTCTTCCAAGAAAGTGCAGCATTTTTTCAACAGGTCTGTGAATTTACCGAGATATCTGTGCCTGTTGATTGCAGAGATTTACTAACGATATTAATTTGAAAAATGTGTCATACCAAACGACAATATTTCGTAATTTATTGTATAAATTCTTCAAATATTAAAAAATGCTTCGTCAATAATAACATCAACTGTCTCTAATTTAAACGTAGATAAATTAAAAGTAAAAAACTTTTTAAAAAAAGCTTTTTTTTTAAGGACGTGTTTACAAATACTTATTGCAGTTTTCGTTTAGTTTTCGGTACATATTGTGACTAGGTTAAACAAAATATAATGGAACTAAAAATAACAACACAAAGATTGGTCTTTTATCTACAATTCGTGGTAAAAAGTTTGGTTAAAAATCTTTACTTTTAGTACTGTAAAAATAGTTTCCATCATCTCTTCTCACAAAATTGGCGATTTAGGAGCGAGTTTCGGTACATTTTTCTGTAAAAACATACCGATTTTATGTCGTTTAAAAATTTCAACTGACAGTAGATATGTTCATCTCAAAATGGTGGTAAAAAATATCAAAAATAGGACAAACAGTAAATGAAAAAAAATGAAGTTTGCGTGCATTGTTTTCACATATTTTGCTTACAAGTGTAAATCTTAAAGAGGTTACAATAAGGGTTATTTTATTTTACCCAGTCACAGGTTTCTACTTTTTCAAAATTCAAATATCAATCAGTCAGCGTTTGGCTGCCATCGCGAGTGGGACTACACGTCTTTTGCGAGCAGTTGCTGATTGAAAAACATCGCTGTACGTACACGGATATTTGGCAAGAACTATCTTGATACTTTACGTAATCTACTGTCCTGACATAATATTTTTGAAAAGGTAAAGCACCTATAGTACCTACAATATATATTTTATTATAATTAGCTAGAATTGGGTTTTTTTTATTTTATTCCACTTATTTTATTTGTTCCCCAAGCGTACTAGTGACCTGAAGGTATACTTCTAAGACTACTACTGGATCTCCTAGACGTATAGAGCTAGCCGTGTCGAGTTTGGGCTCGTTTTGTTAGTTATGAATATGGCGTAACGTTCCGCGTAACGTTCCACCTGAGCCTGTGCGTGCAAGCGAGAGCGCGCAACAAGCAATAGAGAGGCACGATAATGACGTTATTTTAATTGAACATTCGTGACGCGGGCGAAGTGGACGACACCGGAGCATCATCGGTGACCCTGACTCGACAAAGTGCATTTGTAAAGCTCATTCAAACCCCGACCTTGATGACACAGGAGCATCATCAGTGACCTTGACTCGACAAAGTGCATTTGTGAAGCTCATTCAAAACCCGACCGTGATGACACCGGAGCATCATCGGAGACCTTGACTCGACAAAGTGCATTTGTAACCAACACCGGAGCATTATCGGTGGTTTTGACTCGACAAAGTGTATTTGTAAAGCTCATTCAAACCCCGACACCGGAGCATCATCAGTGGTTTTGTCTCGGCAAAAATGTATTTCACCCCGATTCCATCAGTAATTTTTATTTTTGACTTGACAAAGTGCATTTGTAAAGCTCGTTCAAACTGCATCCATGATGACACCGGAGCATCGGAGGTGATGTGAAAAAGCGTCCGTTACCCACGGTTCTGCCCACGTGAATTTTGGTTTTGACGTGATAACGTCTTATAAATTGATGAACAGCAGCAACACGCGTGAAAAATAGTAACGTTCCGCGTAACGTTCCACCTGAGCCTGTGCGTGCAGGCGAGAGCGCGCAACAAGCGATAGAGAGGCACGATAAAACAAATTGTATTACATAAAATAATGATTATGACGTTATCACGTAAATCTATCGTCCGTAAACCGACTTTACAGACAACCAATATTTGACGACTAAATGAATATGGCGGACTACCAATAATGATCAGTAATAATTATCAGTAACACTTTTTTTCGCCTAGCCCCTGCCTCATATCCTCCAAAAAGGATCTTAGAACGACTAAGTTATTTCGTTCTAATACAAGTAATAAAATTAAAAATTTTAAAAAACCCACGACGAACTACAGAGCTCCATTGAAACAACAATTAGAACTTAGCAAAAGTATATATAAAATAATATCTATTTTATATATACTTTTGCTATTTTTATTTGCCGGCTCAGTAGTTCTTTTGACCAGCGTGGTGGACTATGGCCAAACCCTTCTCATTCCGAGATAAAACTTGGGCTTAGTAATGAGCAGAGGTGTCAAATAGTGTTAAACTTTAATATTCTGATAAAAATTGTTTAAAAAAATGTGATCACTTAAGGAGTTCCCATAACCACCTCCTGGCTCCATCATGAGACCCTGAGCAGCATCTAGGTACAAAGTGCTAGTCAAGACAAATCAAAAGAGTCCAAACACGACGGGTTTACGATAAGAACTTAAGGAGTTCCTATGACCACCTCCTGGCTCCATCATGAGACCCTGGGCAGCATCTAGGTACAAAGTGCTAGTCAAGACAAATCAAAAGAGTCCAAATACGACGGGTTACGATGAGAACTTAAGGAGTTCCCATGACCACCTCCTGGCTCCATCATGAGACCCTGGGCAGCATTAAGGTACAAAGCGCTCGTCAAGACAAATCAAAAGAGTTCAAATACAACGGGTTTACGATGAGAACTTAAGGAGTTCCCGTGACCACCTCCTGGCTCCATCATGAGACCCTGAGTAGCATCTAGGTACAAAGTGCTAGTCAAGACAAATCAAAAGAGTCCAAACACGACGGGTTTACGATAAGAACTTAAGGAGTTCCTATGACCACCTCCTGGCTCCATCATGAGACCCTGGGCAGCATCTAGGTACAAAGTGCTAGTCAAGACAAATCAAAAGAGTCCAAACACGACGGATTTACGATAAGAACTTAAGGAGTTCCTACCACTTACCAAATCACTAGCTCAGCTTGGTTGTCTATGGTCCTAAAATATATCCAAGAACCTTCTCACATGCTATACATATCTAATGCAAAAAACCGCATCTTAATCGGCCCAGTATTTTTTGAGAAAAATGGTAACATATTGGTTTACTTTACGTAAGTGTACCTCTTAAATTTTATACTTAAAACATTTTTACCTAGCTGTTTTCTGATAGGTAGCATAGCCCAGGCTACTTGTGCAAGCTATGTATGGGAACCCTAAAATAAAAAATGTAAAGCTGATTTTTGGCACAAGCGTTCCTTAGGGTCTGAGAAGTACTTCTTAAAAATTCCCCCCCTCTAGGCCGCGGGCTTAACCCCCCACCCCCCCAAACGTCTCCCCAACCGCAGTTTTTTCTAATTTTCTCAAAAAATATTAGTGCTAGAAAAAAACCATCTATGGCGAAAATAATTAACATTAAATAATCTACCATATGGTACCTAAATCATTATGATCGGATAAATAGTTTTGCAAATATGCCGGCTTATT
The DNA here is from genome assembly GCA_923060345.2 of Erebia aethiops. Classification (NCBI taxonomy): domain Eukaryota; kingdom Metazoa; phylum Arthropoda; class Insecta; order Lepidoptera; family Nymphalidae; genus Erebia; species Erebia aethiops. The sequence continues at coordinate 84,726 of CAKLPR020000022.1, forward strand.
TGACGCATTTGTTTTTTTTTTTTTTAATCTTGTAAGTTTCTTGTGATTTGCACAAAATGTATAAGAGCTAGGAAAAAAACGACAAGAACAAAATGAAAGTTCATAAAATCTTCTACAAAATGCTTTTTATTTCATTTCAATCGACCGAATACTTTCGGAAATATGACGATCGAAAACGTGCATGACAGAAAAATATTTTGCAATAATTTTGACTTTGTACCTACACATTCTATTTGATAATGATCGATGCTATATTACAATAAATTAATAGTAGATAATAATCATGATATCTTTATCTACAAAACAACACTACACTCAGTAAATAATATATTAAATATTATTATTTATATTCGTTCAAAGTTCTAACAAAGACAAGGCGTCGCGTCGGCCGAAGAATAACGAATAGGAATGCAAAGGAAATGCGGGTGGAATGACATGGTTCGTGTGCAAATGTTACCATTGATGGGGAAGAAGGTGATGATGACGACCATGATGATGTGCTTTAATAATACCTACTAATATAATAATAAATACCTACGTCTCGAAGTCCTTTCAACTATATGTAGGTATGCAATATGCATTTATCTAAAATCAATGTAAATGAACCACCAACATCCAACAGCTATCTTGCAGATAATTTTATCAGATTAACTTTTAATTGTTGACGGCATTCCGAACCAATGGTAGATTCACTGGACGATTCAAAAGCATTTGTAAAAGTTTACTTGAGTAAAAACATTTGATTTGATACTTGAATTGTAATACGATTAAAAAAAAGCACAATCGGCTAGATATTTGAGAGGGGGAGGGGGGTCGTGGTACGGGGGAGGGGGGAGGTGGGAGGGTGGTTGTGGGAGTGGGGGAAAAGAGGACATCATTTGCGCCTAAAATCAAAAATACGTTATTTATTTAGAGGTTAATTTCTATTTATTCCATAGTACTATGCTAAGTCTACACGACTACCACCGGTTCTTACACAACAGCAAGGTATATTTCGAAAACTATTTGTCCTATCATAATAAACTAAACACTATTTTATAGGTAAATTAATAATCTTTGTACAACCCGTAGCCGTAGGATTGACAGCCGAAAACTTCAATTACCTAAATATAATAACTTGTACGGGAAAAGAAGGCTAAATTATGCTATACCGAACCTCATTAATCAATTACCTGAGTTACTAAAAAATATAATAACACGTAAAAATATAAAATCTAAGCTAAAAGAATTTTATCATCAAATAATAACCGCAAAATACAATTGAACGTTTAAAGTCCACCCTTAATCTTATTCTTACCTTATTAACTAAATACCTAATTAACCTTAATAACTAATTTAATAATTATATATTATATTACCTTAATTACAATAGGCAATATTGTACTATATTATTATTCTTTACTATTCATCATTTAAGGATGATAATATATAACATAATATTACACAACATTGTTAAACCAATATTGTTTATTTAATAAAGAGTGTTGCTCAAGAATCATCCTGTATCACGAATTCACGAAGTCTGGTTTAGCCAACTGCGAAAGTATATAATTTGTGCATTCATCGTGCTTGGCGTATTGTAATGTTTTTGTCGACCTACCCACTGTTGGAGATGTTGGATTATATTTTATAAAAGATTTACAAGTATATTAACTTATTGTGTAGAAGTATATTAATTTATTGTTTGTAGGTATAATATTTGTTTTGTTTGTGTAGGTATTACTAGAGTTTAATATAAGTGGATGGGTGGAATACGTACTGAATGTCGACGGTGGCGGCGACGCTTGGTGTGCGGTAAAACTTGTAAAGTTTGTGTTCACACCAACTTATTTGTGACACAATTATTGTTGTTGTAATAAATAAATAAATAAATAAATAAAATAAAAAAAAATAAAAAAAATAATTGTACTAAGCCCTGACAGCTTTTTTCCTAACTCTAATACTTTTTCTTGAAATTACAATAAACATTTACGGATTTTACAAAGGTTTAGTCTTTTATTCCAGTTAGGCAGCCATATTTCCGAAACTATTAGTTCTATCAAAATAAACTAAAAATTATTTTGAAGATAATTTAATGAAGTTCATTTTTGCTTATTATGTTTTTTTTCCTAGTTCTAGTAGTTTCTGTGAAAATTAAAAATTATACGAACGGTTGTCGAAAAAAAAAAAATTTCTTGGAATATAGGTTGCCATATTTCTCGAACTATTGGTCCTATCGAAATTCACCATAAGACTTTTTTGTGGGTAATTTAGTGAAATTAATTACTCTTTCGAGGAATTTTTTCCAGCTCTAATAGTTTTTGTGGAAATTGCAAATAACATAGGATTCTAGCAATTTTTTTATTTTTTTTCGTACACTATACATGGATATATATTCGAAATTATTAGTCCTATCTTTATGAACTAATTTTTTTTAAATAAGTGGTTAAATGGTGTTTATTTTTACTTCTGGGAGTTTTTTGCCTAGCTCTAATAGTTTTCTAGAAATTACAGAAAACATATAAAATTTTGAAAAATATTGCTTTTATGTTAACTATGACAGGTATATTATCGAAATTATTAGTGCTATCAAAATTAACTAAATACTATTTTGTAGGTAATTTAACTATGTTTCTTACTGCTTCAATCAGTTTTTCCTAACTCTGTTATTTTTTTTCGAAAATTAAAAACAACGTACACGATATTTGCATATTATTTTCTTTATCTTACACAATAGGTAGGCATATCTCCAAACCTATTACTCTTATCAAAATAAACTAAATATCATTTTGTAGCTAGTTTAATAGCCTTTCATTTTGCTTCAGACAATATTTTTGTAGCTCTATCAGTTTTTATGGAAATTACAAGAAACTACATTACAAAAAGCCATACATGCAATATATTTTCTTTTCATGCACAAAGGGTTAACATATCTCCGAAACTATTAGTCTTATGGAAATGAACTATAATATTATTTGGTAGATAATTTAATGAAGATAATTTTCACCATAGAAAGTTTTTTTCTAGCACTAATATTTTTTGAGAAAATTACAAAAAACTGCAGTTGGGGAGACGTTTGGGGGGGTGGGGATTTAAGCCCGCGGCCTAGGGGGGGGGGAATTTTTAAGAGGTACTTCTCAGACCCCAAGGAACACTTGTGCCAAAAATCAGCTTTACATTTTTTATTTTAGGGTCAATGTTTATTAGTCCCGTACTATAAGGCATAAATTATTAAAGTAATTTGTCCTTATAAAAACTCTTTATTCAGCTGACGCAAAGTAAGTACCTAACGTACATATTTTTTTTATTATTAAAGGAATTTGGCGAGACGCTACTATCCTTTCGATTTTATAATTAACTAGCTGATGCCCGCGACCTCGTACACGTGATCTTGTTTTTTATTCCCGCGGGAACTTTCTTAATTTTCCAGGATAAAAAGTACCTTATGTCACACTCCAGGTCCTCAACTATACCCATGAACAAAATCACATCGATCCGTTATTCTGTTGCGACGTGATTGAAGGACAAACCCACAAACAATCTCATATACTTTTGCATCTATAATATTAGTATGATAGCGAAAAAACGTGAATAGTCTTTTTCTTCGACAGCTGTTCCATAGACGTTTGTTTGTTAAACCACTGGCTGGCATTTGTTGTAGGCTAGATGCAATGGGCTTTTTCTCAGGCCATGGCACATTTGGAAACGTGTAACAATACCTCCCTGTCGCAGTAGTCTTATAAGCTGGAGGTCTTGGATTTGAACACCGACAGGGTCAATTTAGGGCATTTTTCTGAATTTTCTCTAATCTGGTTATGGTAAAGCCTCCCGCTTTGGCCATGGCTAGTTACCACTCTACCAGATTAGATGCGCCACCAAGCGTTCGTTCCAGTACGATGTTGTGTAGATACCTGTCTAGGTATGGATTTAATATATTATATAACAAAAGAGACACCTGTATGTGCTACATGTTATAAATAAATTGAGTTTATTGAGTTTATAACTTCCGTCTAACTAACTATCCGTAAAACACAAATAATAAAAAAGTTGCACAAGTGAAATCGCATCAGTGTTTAGTCTGTAAGTTTAAGGTAAAAGTGTTTAGTCCATAAGTTTTTTCTGTATCTTGTAATTTTGCTTAGATTAGTAATTTTGTTTGTTTTCTTTGTATTTTAATACCAATAAAAAAACAGTCAAAAAAGTACAAACTTCTGCGCCATTGAAGTCGTCTAAAGATCCAAACTCTCTAAAGATCTTTGTACGTCTATCGAAATCGATAAAAGCTGGGATGATAAAAATAAATGGAGGTAAATATTAAAGTAAAAGAAAAGTAAAATATACATTAATAATTATGTTCTATCTTCCTTTTTAACCGACTTCCAAAAAAGGAGGAGGTTCTCAATTCGGCGCGTATGTTTTTTTTTTTTTTTGTATGTTTGTTACGCGATTTCTCCGCCAATTATGAACCGATTTTGATAATTCTTTTTTCGTTTGGTAGGTCATACTTCAGAGGTGGTCCCATTTTAATTTGGTGAAGATCTGATGAATATCTCCGGAGATGGAGAACGGAACTCCTCAATGGATAAGAGTAAATTGCTCGCGATCAGTGTGATAGTTTTGTAAACAGTATGTTTTAACCATGTTAGCATATCTGTTTTTTTTTAGGGTTCCGTACCAAAATGGTAAAAATGGAACCCTTATGGTGCGACTTTCTCCGTCCGTCTGTCTCACAGTCAATTATTTCAGTAACTATTAAAGCTATTGACATGAAATTTGGAATAGTTGTATATAATAGTGGCCCAATATCATGGAATTCAAAAAATATGAAAATTATTTTTAGTTTAATTAAAAAAGTGGGGAAAATCAGGGGTTTGAAATTTCAAAGTAGGATAACTGTACCAAGTGGGGTATCATATTATGAAAGGACTTTGTACTTGACTTGTCTAAGTTAGACAAGTCGACGAGTAACGATTAAACGACGTTATTCTTAATAACGCTAAGTTTTTACTAGCGTTCTGGTTACATCCTGTATGTATTTTAAAACAGTGGGGCCACTAAAAATTGTGAAATAAAAAATTTTCAAAAAAAAAAAAAAAACCGACTTCAAAAACCACAAACACTAAAAAGTAAAAAATAATTTAATTTATTATGTATACAAGAGTTAATGTAGTTCTATAATAACATTTTTTGGAGTCGGTGCCAATGTGGAGTCACGTCAACAATAATGAAGAGTAGGTAGACGGTTCATGCGTCTAATTGGTACCGACTCCAAAAAATGTTATTATAGAACTACATTAACTCTTGTATACATAATAAATTAAATTATTTTTTACTTTTTAGTGTTTGTGGTTTTTGAAGTCGGTTTTTATTTTTTTTTTGAAAATTTTGTTGGAACTAAATCTATACTACTTATAATACAACTGTAACTGGAAGATTTCTGTACAATTAATATATTCTGAAATTTTTTATCGGGGTATGCTTTAATATCGATACTGAGCCCAAAACAGATTTTTATTTCATTTTTGTCTGTCTGTCTGTCTGTCTGTATGGCCGCGCATCAAGCAAAAACGCGCGGATCTAAATGAAATTTGGTATAGCGGTAGTTCGAAGTTAATGTTAAACGTAAACTCATTGAAAAATCTTATTACCATGTAAATGACTACTTATACGACAAGGAAGCTTGGCAATAATTTGCTCTAATGGCTCTGATAGTTAGTTAAGATGATTATTGTGAGACGGTGATAATTGTAATATAATTAGAAATAAAACAGGCACTTCCCAAGTTCACAACGTTTATTCCGACACCGAACATAGACAAACCTTATCCTCAGTGGTTCCAGACCCCCGCCCTCTAGGCCAGAGAGTATAACGCCCCTCGTACACTGGGCATTATTCTTATAAGGCCCTCAATACACCACAATCCTCCACCATAATCGAAGTTACTCTTTACACGTAAACCCTCTTAAGTAAGTACTCTTAACCGTTACAAGATAAACTTATTTACTAATATTAATTACTCTAATTTTTAAGTCTACAACTACGTAAGGGACGGGCCTTGGGCACTACACTGGGAGGTGACTTAGACGATAAGCTAGCTTTCGGTGGATTACAAAAATTATCCTCGCCCGGTACCCCCGTCGCTGACGTCTCGAACCCGTCTTTTGGCTCTACTCCACTGGTATCTCCTATCTCGGCCTCGTTCTCCCCTAGATCCCTAGATTTTTCTGATTTGGCAGGAGAAGAGGTATTTTGTTTCAACGCCGAATGATCCTGTGCTCCCAAATCACCAGGACCTACCAAGGAAAACCGTGACTTCCGTTTCAGCTGATCGACATGTCGGTGTATTTGATTTCCGTCCTGATCTTTAATCTTAAAATTATTACGCCCCAACCGATCTACGACCGTACCCGGAGACCACTTTTCCCCCTTTAAATAATTTCTAAACCAAACTTCCTCGCCTGCATTCACTCTCCTCTCTACTCCCCCTGCAGCTTCCACTTGTCGATTTTTACTTTGTTGAGTTTTGGCTTCCCTGTCTGGTTTAAGAGCGTCTAGGCGAGTCCGTAATCTCCTATTCATCATTAACATGGCTGGACTCTCACTGGTTGTAGAGTGATCGGTATTTCTGTAGTATAAAAGAAATTTCTGCAATGTCCTATCTACATTACATTTTTCCGAGACGGCCTTCCTAATTACTCTCTTCAGCGTTTTAACGGCATTTTCAGCCGCCCCGTTAGATGATGGGTGATACGGTGCTGTAAATACGTGTTCAATGCCGTCCGAACTAAGGAAATGGTCAAGATCCTTGCTAGTAAAAGGCGGTCCATTGTCCGTTATGACCTGTCGCGGAAACCCCCATCTACTCCATAACTCACTTAGTTTACCAATAGTACTATCCGCCGATGTACTCGGAACTTGAAAAACCTCCAACCATTTCGACATCGAAACCACTGCGACCAGGTAAATTCTACCGAAAATCGGCCCCATAAAATCCAAATGAACACGAGTCCAAGGTTTAGAAGCGTACGGCCAAGGCCGCGGCGCTTGATGTGGCGGCGCGTCTCCGTGTGCCGCACACACGGCGCATGCCCGGCATGTCGCATCTATTGCCTCATCTATCCCCGGAAACCATACGTAACTACGTGCGAGAGCCTTGGACTTTGTTATACCCATGTGAGGTTCATGAATTATACTAAGAACCCTATCACGATAAGACGTCGGTATAATAACCCGATGACCCCACATTATGCAGCCAATCTCCTCATACAATTCGCCTTTTCTATTAAAATACGGTTGCATCGCCGCTACTTCACATTCCGAGGGCCAACCATCCCGTATATAACTTAAAACCCTAGCTAAAATTGGATCACTTCTAGTTCCCTTTTTAATATCATTATAATCGAGTAATAACGCTTCTTGTGCTAGGTGTAAAAACGTTTGTTCCGGAATTTTATTATTAATTTTCCCCTTTGCTTTTACCGGCAACCGCGACAACCCATCAGCACTGTTCTCGTTTGTTTTTATATACTCAATATTATAGGTATACGCAGATAAAATTACCGCCCATCGTTGCATGCGACTCGCTGCCATGGCGGGTATCCCAGCGTGAGGTCCAAAAATCGATACCAACGGTTTATGATCTGTACGTAAAGTAAATTGTCGGCCGTAAATATACTGATGAAACTTTTTCATACAAAAAATAATAGCGAGAGCTTCCCGGTGAATTTGTGAGTAATTCTTTTCTGCGTCGCTCAGCGTCCGTGAAATGAATGCGACCGGCCGCTCCCCGCCCGGCCCCGGCTGCGACAGCACGCCCCCGACGCCGCGCGCGCTCGCATCGCACGTCACTATTAATGGCTTATTAGGGTCATAATGCCTAAGAACTTCCGTACTTGTTAATATTTTTTTTACTTTAACAAACGTGTCTTCACATTCCTCCGACCATTTCCATTCAACGTTTTTTTTTAGAAGATTATACAAGGGTACTAAAATTGCACTGAAATTTTTAACAAATTTTGCAAAGAAGTTAAGTAGCCCTAATAATGAACGTAGCTCTGGTACATTTCGTGGCCTTTGCATGTTCTTTATAGCCTCTATTTTTTGCGGGATCTGCTTTGATACCGTCTTTTGACACGATATACCCTAAGTATGTCACCTCATCTACCAGAAAGACGCATTTACTTCTTTTTAATTTCAAACCATTATCCTGTAACCGCTTGAACACGGCCTCTAAAGCCCCTAAATGTTCCTCCCATGTTTTACCCCCGACGATGACGTCATCCAAAAAAGTTTGTACATTAGGGATCCCCTGAAGCAGATTACACATTATTCGTTGGAAAATACCTGGACTAGAAGCTAGACCAAAAACCAGTCTGTTGTACTTAAATAGACCACGGTGAGTATTTATAACTGTATAAATGTTCGAATTATCCAGCTCTATTTGATTGTAAGCCTGCGAAAGATCAATTTTACTGAAATATTGCGCCCCATTCAACCCTACGAGTACGTCATCTATCTTAGGTAACGGATATCTGTCGACCAGCAAAACGGGGTTTAATGTAGCCTTGTAGTCCGCGCATATCCGAAGCGTTCCATCCGGCTTATTTATAGGTACCAGTGGCGAGGCCCATTCCGAGCATTCGACGGGCTCGATGACCCCAGCGCGCAACATCTCGTCGAGCTCGGCGTCGATGTGGTCGCGCAGCGCGTAGGGTACCGGGCGAGCGCGGTGAAACACGGGCACTGCGCCATCCCGCACGCGCAAGCATGCCTTCCCGCCTGTGTACCGCCCAAGTCCGCCATTGAATAACTCCTTATACCTGTCGAGTAACATTACAATTTTATCAATTGGAGCTTTACCATTATAATCAACTACATGATTACAAGTAAACTTAGGTATAGTTATTTGCAACTCGGTTAACCATTGTCTTCCTAGTAGAGAGGTGGTACCACCTTCTATCACAAATAATTCTAACGAACTTTGCTTATTACCATAACAAACCTTTGGTTTTATAAAGCCTAACGGTTTTATGTGCGAACCATCATAAAATTTTAATCTAGTAATGCACTCTTCCATTGGTCTATTTGAAAAATATCTATCGTACAATTCCTTGCTAATACATGAAACAGCTGTCCCAGTATCGACCTCCATCTTAATATCCACATTGTCAATATTTACTGTTAAGCTCACCGCTTTGTAACTATTTAAGCTGAGATGATATAGGTCCTCTTCAAATTCTGTCTCCTCGGACGACTCACTATTCACCTTGCCAAAGTGCACAGTATCTGTTTTAGGTCCGTACCGTCCTTTATTTGTAGGTCCTTGACGGCCACAAACCCGGCGGATATGACCTCGTTCTTTACAGGCGCTGCATACAAAATTCCTATAGCGGCACCTTCCGTAATCATGGTTCCTGGCTCCACACCCTTTACAGTGTGTATAGGTTACCTCTCCGGCAGGTCTCGGCGAGCTAGATCCCGCCGCTCCTGGACCCTGTCGTCGCCCGCGAGCGCGGCTGAGCGATACCGCATTCACTGCACTAGCTGCCGCTTCTCCGCTCGCCGTATTCCCCGCAGCCCCCGGCTCCACCGCCGCTGCGTCTCGTTCTGCCGCTTCCAACGCGTTGGCCATCTTCACCGCGTTAACAAACGACAGGTCGTCTGGTTCCGCGAATAAACGTTGCCTAATAAGGTCACTCTTCAACCCGCATACAAATTGGTCTCTCAGGTTATCACTCAAGCTGTCATTAAATTTACAATTCCGCGATAAATTTTTAAGTTCCGCCACATAACTAGCGATGTTTTCCCCCGCGTTTTGCCTTCTTTGCCTAAAGCGAAATCTCTCTGCTAGTACCGATGGCGTTGGTTGTAAGTGCTGACGTAACAATTCCACTGCCTCCGTATAACGTAATTCAGCTGGTTTCTTTGGGCTCGCGAGATTCACCAGCAACTCGTACGCTTGATCACCCATCGACGCAATCATGATAGGTAATTTCGTGTCATTTTCCACTTTATTTACTTTGAAATACATATCGAGTCTGTCCACGTACGACGACCACGTCCCACTTTGGACATCGAATTCGTTCAACTTTCCGATAGACATTTTGGAGGTGTTTTTATTTTAAAATTCACCTTACACTCTGAACTCACTGAATTAATTATTATAATCCCCAACTCGTTCGCCACTGTAATATAATTAGAAATAAAACAGGCACTTCCCAAGTTCACAACGTTTATTCCGACACCGAACATAGACAAACCTTATCCTCAGTGGTTCCAGACCCCCGCCCTCTAGGCCAGAGAGTATAACGCCCCTCGTACACTGGGCATTATTCTTATAAGGCCCTCAATACACCACAATAATAAAAAAAAAAAAAAACCTGGCTGAGTTTGTTGTGGGCTCTTCTCAGACCAGGGCGCGTTTGGAACCCTCGTAGCTTTAGTTTTAAGATACTGTAGTATTATATACTACATATTCCTAATAATTTAAAGACGCACTGCGTCAGCGCCACCTACCTACGGCTGGCGCTACCACAAAACCAAACTTACGTGACTTTAAGTACACGTAACGCCATCTATCCGGTAAGACAGACATCAGAGAAACGTCAATAACAAAATACCCATAAAATCTAGCTGTCTCCCTCTTGCATATAGCAACCCAATACTAGCCCTCTCACGCGCAGCGACAAGCCGGCTGGAAACTTAATCTTAAAGCAGTCGGGACCTAACACCCATATTAATAGCACGCGTCATCGTAGGCGTCTTAACCTAACCTACGATGGCGAAATAGTTTTCTGCACGGCCATATTGGGCCGATGACGGAATTTATATTTAAAAAAAAAAGGGCTTATGGTTCGTTGAAACCAGCCCTCGTTTACGTCGGATCCCACCGGACCCGACTCAGCTCGAACTATTCGAGTTTCTTCAACATGGTGCGTAATTAATTATCAACTAAAATCATGCAGTAGCAAATCATAGACTCCATATTGGTTTCCAAAACGTGGTCGTTGACTTTCACAGTATAAAAGGCAGTGTTCCTGGTATCGAACTGTTACGAATGTAATGCGTTAGAATAAGTGGTGTGCGTACAGTGAAGTGATCTTCGAAAAGTGGTTCGTGGCGAGATACGCAACATATGTTCCACGCTAGCCCATGCGCACGGCGCGCCTTGGCTGGACGCCGCTACGAGTAGAGAGCTGTGCGCCTTCGGCCACGCTCTCTCGCCAATCTCGTGAGTGCTCCTTCGCGTTAATAAGACACGTTGGTCTTTTTACCTAAAATCTCAATCTGTGAACGAAAGTGATCAACACCCACCCTCAACTTGGGATGCTTCCCATATAAAAGTCCCCCGTTTTCTTTTGTAACTTAATATAAGATTAGTTAAGCCATGATTGCAGAACCAACAATAAATTCGTAATGTATTTTACAGAATAACCTAAATAACTTTTATTTATAACATCCCAACTAGCACCCTCGCTGACGTGACGGAGAAGCCCTGCTCGCGCGGCACGGTCCTTGGGACCAAAAGTTCGGTTCTCAGACCGACTGGATTCATCCGGCAATTAAGGTAGGTATAATCGCGGCCTTCCACCTCGGCACTTGATCTCGCGGACACGCGGACGCGAGACCACGTTGCCTTGGTGCGGGGTTCGCGAGGCCACCTACCTTACCCGCAACTTTACATTTTTTTTTCTCTAAATACTACAATGGCGCCCGTTAAAATTTCGTGAGCAGCGCCCTCCATCACGCCAGTGGTGATGTTGGGAAACTTTTGTTTGTCATACAGTACGGTTTAAAATGTGCACATGTGCACCATTTGCACTGACAGCGTGCAAAAAGTCGGTTTAAGATGCGCATATTATTAGTAATGACAGCGGCGTGACGTCATGAGTGACGCCATTTTATCGTACTCACAGCGCTTAACAAAATTAGGTAGTGCAGCGTGTGCGCTAATGTCAAATTCAACTGACATCAGACAGTTTGGTCAGTTCTCCTTTTTTTTCTGGTCGGTGGTTCTCTCGGTAGAAGTTTAACCTTGGCTGGATTCAAACCGTTTTATCTCAAACAAGTTTGTTTTTTGTGTTAAATATGGATTTAATCGAATTCCAAGTCTTCTGTGAAGATTTAAACGCGATCTTGACCCTCAATTTGACAATTTTATTAGAATGATTAAATAAATAAAAGTATTTGGTAAAAAACTAATTGTTTATTTATTGCTTTAGTAAAAACATAACATTGTTCTTCTTAATGTTTTTGTTTAGACCTATTTTAATTATTTCTTATTATTAGCATATTTGAAATTTGCAATCGTTTAGTAGACCCTAAAGCTCTTGCTTCTTCTGGTGTTAGCACACCTCTCCTAGTAGTCCGAAGAACATTTGCTACTGCAATTAAATCTTTATTAAGAATGCATATGTTATGCAAAACACATGTTGCAATGATAAATTCTGGGATTTTATCAATCCTCACCATAGGGAGACATTCTTTGATTCGCCTCCATCTTGTTTTCCAGAGCCCAAATGCTCTTTCAATAGAAATTCGTGCTGAGGAGAGACAAAAATTAAAATTTTTCTGTCTTGTAGTCAGATGCCCATTGTCTTTGAAGGGCACCATAATATTTGGATGGATTCCATATGCAGCATCACCTACTAAGTGAGACTCATCTGGGAAATACTCTGGATCTCCTAGATAATTTTGTACAGGTGATAATCGGAACACTCTAGCATCATGAACGCTTCCAGTGTTTCCAGCGAACACATTGGTGAATAAAAGATTCCGCGTGCAAACAGCCTGAAACAAAGATTAACAGATGTAAATCTAAAGTATCTTAAGAATATCAGAGGGTGCACTAATTAAATGCAGTAAATTTGACAGTTTTTAATTCATGCAACTGTTCAAATATCAAAAATTTTACCTGTACTTGAATGGAGGTGTAACCTTTACGATTTATGTATGAATTTTTGTCACTGTTCGGGGGATTTATTTTGACATGGGTACCATCAATGGCCCCTACAACTTTAGGGAAAGCACTGAACTTTTCAAAGTCTTCCATGACATCTTTAGCATCCTGTTCTTTAGGCCATGTGATAAATTTTGGAGCCCATCTACATAGTGTGTGTGACACACGATGAACTGCTCTTATGGCAGTAGCTTTGTCAACATCAAATTTTTCACAGACTGATCTGAAATGCAACATGACCTTTCTATACAGAACTTATAGATCAGCACATGGAAACACATAACCAATCAGTGTCGTAAAAAATGATACCTGTAACTATCTGGAGTGGCCATGATCCAAATTGCTATATGCAGCTGTTCTTTGGCGGGTATTGGTTTTCTGCCTGGGTTATACTTTGTGTCCTGTAGGTCTGATCCAATAACACTCAGGACATATTCAAATGTTCTTGGATACATCCTAAATGGATAATAATATAGTTAGGAAATAATACACAAATGAAAATATTGGTTCTTAACTTTACTATAGTTGTGACTCAAATAAAGTAGATATAGGTACCTACTCAATTGCATATTATGTACCTATGAAATGACTTTTAAACACTTCGCTGGTATAACCTGGAATTACTTTATGTAAATATTCCTTAGTACGCACCTTGTGCGTTGGAAACCGCTTTCTAAGCCCCAAAAAAACAATATCCATTTCATCATCGCTTATGGATGATGAAGACGATGAGGATATTTCATCCAAATCACTGGTATCGTCGTCACTTTCTAAAAGTTCCATTATTAAGTTGAATTGAGCCATTTCAAAACGTACTTTGCCTATTTAAAACTTTTAAAAGGAGTAGGTACGCTTTAAATATTTTTAACTCTAGATAGCTCTAGATTGTTTACAAACAAATAGTGACAGTGACAGGACTGACAGGCAACAGCGCGCTGTCGTCGGTTTAAATTGTTGTCACGCTGATAGCGCGCTTCCAATTTAAACCTAGCGTCAGCAGCGTTTGCAATGTCAGCACTGTATACGCATTTTAAACCGTACTGTTAGTCCATACTTACCCGTCAACGCTGTCATTCTTAACAAGTTGACATTAGTCGTCTAACCTTTCAATTATTCATTTTATTGTAATTTATAAAGCCGATTTCTATGCAAATACGACTCTAAATAATAATTAATCTAAATTTAAACTTCTCTAATATATAAACGAGTCCTATAAATGTTTGTAAACAACGAATAACGTTGATATTTCTGTGTGTTCTACTGTAATAACAACAAATATTATAATTTCTTTGTGTAATTTCTACAGCTGTCCTGTTAAATTGTCACAAGAACAGGAGGACGTGCGCATTCCCGATATATATATGTAAGTGAACAATATTTTTTAATTTTTACAATTTAATTGTTTCAATATCAAGCGGCTTTGTTACCGCCCATAGGGTAAATGCAGCACCAACCAGCAGTAGCTTTTACTACAAATGTTTTTGTTTATACACATACTACTGTATAGCTTAAGTGCGTGTATAATATAAGATACAATACTGTGAACTAGGAACACTGATGCTTTTGGATCACTTCTAAATTTTGTAATACTAAATCTTAAATTTTCAATTAAAAAAAAATTAATTAATGAACGTCCCCACAATCACAACAACTAGTACCCTATAACTAGAACAATTCTGTTTCTATTCTGTCTTTGACTGAGGTGTAGAAGGAGTAAAGACAATACATAAATAGGGATAGTCATGTGAAATAGGATTAATACTCGGAATACATCTGAGCTCCTAGGTGGAACGGCGTTACTTTATTAAACTACAAATTAATTCACTTTTAAAACTTAAGGCGGGTCCCGGCTCAAAACCCAAATTAGTTTTAAGTAGTTAGAGTAGTTATGTAACATATAAATTCTTAACAAATAAAATAACCTTAATTTTTTTAATACTTTTGAACTAACATATATTTATAGTAGATTTCTTTTCAAATTATCTGAATTAGAATAATTAACTAAAATTTTATTAATTTAAGTACTATCTCATATTAAAACTTCATAGTACGATATGAAAGTTAGGAAAGTACTACAATAGAAACAAAAATTGTTTCACAATTAAGAAACATATGACAAATATAGTCATTTAGCTTTACTTTAGGAAAAGTTTAATTAATAAAGGACTTACAAAACGGTAATGCCTAATTATCAAGTATACTCGGACAGTAACATTATTACATGGATTTAACATTTAGTAGAGGATAATTAAACCTCATCTATACACATATTTTTCCCACATTCTATCTACACGTCTAGTTATTAAATATTATATATATATACAAGACCGTAGAATTATAGAATAGACTTTAAGTATCAGTTAGCAAGCAACAAAGCAATAACTATACTCAAGATTTTAATTACTATATAATAATAAATAGGAGAACATGAGTTAAACTCTTGACCATGTAGTCAAAGAGCCAGTCATTTTAAGTATTTGTCTATTTGACATCATATTGTTTTTCCTTACCTATTTGGAAGGAACTTATTGCCTAGACTCTTGCAAAGTCAAAGAGCTAGTCAATTTTTTTTTTTAGAAAACTAAATTTTTAGACTGGACTACTGCACAAGCAGAGAGCCAGCCATCAGTTTTTGCTTGTCTGTTAGACAAATTTTTTTCTTTCTCACTAATTGGAAGAAACCTTTCATATACCTGAATAGTTCATAGTCTAAGAGCTGTACACTGGTCTGTTCACTGAACAGCACAATTGAATTCGACTTAAACTCTTTACTTACCTATTTGGTAAGATTAACCTCACCTATCAGGGTCTAGCAACTATTGAAACTACTATCAATACAAATAGCAGACCCCAGGTTTTGCTTCATAAACCCACGACTCAACACTACATTCCTAAAACAGGAATAGCAATACGTATGCTTACTACTGGTATGGCAGTATTAAATATAATCTGCAAATCGGTACCGTAGGACGACATACCGTGCACTTGTTTGCGATGCCAAGGTACCATTTGCAGGTTACCTTGCATCAGTGCAATTTATATACTAACTGTAGGTAAACAGTATGTAAATATAGTCACTTAAAATTTATAAGTAGTAGTTATAACAATCATATAGATATAAAATAGGTACTAATAATCAGTAACAACTAATATACTAAAACTAGTTAGTACATTAATAACTCTCCCCTGAGGAACAATTTAACTTTAAGTATAGTGCGAAAGTATGAAGTATATTAGTAGGGAATGAAAGACGTTCAAAATTCCGGAACATTATAAATTAGGACATTGAATGAAAGTACGAATAAATGAGTCTTAGCAGATAGGAATACTAACACTACTAAATATAAGCAATTTCTTTATTATTATTTTTTTTTTCTTTTCTCTTTTTTCTCTTTGAACAACCACATGGTTGCTTAGCTAGGAAAATATTTTTTTCCCGGGTTGCCACGGCTGTGGAGACAACTGGGTTGTCTCTTTCGCTGAAAAAGGGAGTATTGTAGTATTATATACTACATATTCCTAATAATTTAAAGACGCACTGCGTCAGCGCCACCTACCTACGGCTGGCGCTACCACAAAACCAAACTTACGTGACTTTAAGTACACGTAACGCCATCTATCCGGTAAGACAGACATCAGAGAAACGTCAATAACAAAATACCCATAAAATCTAGCTGTCTCCCTCTTGCATATAGCAACCCAATACTAGCCCTCTCACGCGCAGCGACAAGCCGGCTGGAAACTTAAAGCAGTCGGGACCTAACACCCATATTAATAGCACGCGTCATCGTAGGCGTCTTAACCTACGATGGCGAAATAGTTTTCTGCACGGCCATATTGGGCCGATGACGGAATTTATATTTAAAAAAAAAAGGGCTTATGGTTCGTTGAAACCAGCCCTCGTTTACGTCGGATCCCACCGGACCCGACTCAGCTCGAACTATTCGAGTTTCTTCAACATGGTGCGTAATTAATTATCAACTAAAATCATGCAGTAGCAAATCATAGACTCCATATTGGTTTCCAAAACGTGGTCGTTGACTTTCACAGTATAAAAGGCAGTGTTCCTGGTATCGAACTGTTACGAATGTAATGCGTTAGAATAAGTGGTGTGCGTACAGTGAAGTGATCTTCGAAAAGTGGTTCGTGGCGAGATACGCAACATATGTTCCACGCTAGCCCATGCGCACGGCGCGCCTTGGCTGGACGCCGCTACGAGTAGAGAGCTGTGCGCCTTCGGCCACGCTCTCTCGCCAATCTCGTGAGTGCTCCTTCGCGTTAATAAGACACGTTGGTCTTTTTACCTAAAATCTCAATCTGTGAACGAAAGTGATCAACACCCACCCTCAACTTGGGATGCTTCCCATATAAAAGTCCCCCGTTTTCTTTTGTAACTTAATATAAGATTAGTTAAGCCATGATTGCAGAACCAACAATAAATTCGTAATGTATTTTACAGAATAACCTAAATAACTTTTATTTATAACATCCCAACTAGCACCCTCGCTGACGTGACGGAGAAGCCCTGCTCGCGCGGCACGGTCCTTGGGACCAAAAGTTCGGTTCTCAGACCGACTGGATTCATCCGGCAATTAAGGTAGGTATAATCGCGGCCTTCCACCTCGGCACTTGATCTCGCGGACACGCGGACGCGAGACCACGTTGCCTTGGTGCGGGGTTCGCGAGGCCACCTACCTTACCCGCAACTTTACATTTTTTTTTCTCTAAATACTACAATACCGTGACCGATTTTATCACCATCATGTTTCATGTTTTATAAGTAAGTAATTTTTAACGTCAATAAGTGTACCTACCTGCAGTGTACCTATATTGAATTGAATTGCATACTCCGGGTCAATATATAGCATAGTTTTTATCCTGATAAAAAATAAGGTTCCTCCTGGGATAGGGGTTTTTTGTTATTCATTTTACTCCATAACTCAGTCAAATTTGAACTGATTTGAATAAATCTTTCTTTCTTAGAAGGTATGTATCATCAAGTAAGTCTTTCCCAATTTTGGTGAAGATTTGATAAATATTTTCAGAGATAGAGGACAAAACTCCAACAGATAACAGCAATTCACTTGATTAGGACTTAATAATATCTCTTTGGTGGCGTTTGAAGGAAAAAAAATTAATTATAAAAAATTGCGACCAAGAGAAAATATGTCAACGGCCGTCAACATAATTTACTGTTTACATCGGTATTTCCATAAATATTTCGATGCCATATGTTTGCCTGTCATATTCATAGAGTAGGATGTATATAGGACTGTCATATTTGAACTTAATTTCGTGTATTAAAACGTATGCCAAACAGTTTCTTCTTCTGAGGAACTAATTCTTTTAGTGTATGGTGAAACAGAGAATTTGAAAGTTCGAGAGAATTCTTGGTTCTGCGAGCGCGCTGTACTAACCACTCGAAACGATCAAGCTGCTGCAATAAACAACACCATATTGATGCGTGATGATGGGGACAATGTGCAGTATATAGCTCTATCAATCGGGTCGCAGATCAAGACGAGGCCACAAATCATCCCAAATAATTTTTGAATTCGTTATCTGCCCCCGGGCTTCCATCGCACACATTGAATTTAAAAGTTGGAGTGCCTATAATTCTGCTGAGAAACCTAAGCCCACCAAAATTATGCAACATGTCACCCGACTAAAAGTGACGACTCTACAGCGCAACGTTATAGAAGCGGAGGTGTTGACAGGGTGGGAGTCGGAGAACGCGTCTTTATTCCTCGAATACTTCTAATCCCCCACAAGTTTTCATTCCGCTTCAAACGCGTACAGTTTCCTGTCAGCGTCTGCTATGCCATGAAAATAAATAAACCGTAAGGACAGACGCGTCGCACTGCGGGCGTAGAACCTCACCACCAGCTGGTTTAGTCACAGGCATCTGTTGTACGTGGCTTTATCGAGATTGAGCGACGCTGATAGCATGTTTGTGTATGTTCCCGAGGGATTTTAAAAACTAAATCCACGCGAACGAAGTCGCGGGCATCAGCTAGTATTAAATAGTTTTATTTATTGTGTGTGCCAAAGTTATAACTGAAACCCTTCGGAATTGTAAAAACAGAACATTTTTCCGCATAAAAATATGTGAAATCGTCTATATATTAATCTGTTAATTTTATGTATCTAGAATAGTCCCACAAACTTATCTGACCCGGTGACAGCGGCGCTATAGTAGATATGAAAAATAAAATAAAAATAAAAACTTAACAGGCATAAAAGTTTTTTCGCGACGGGGTCAAGTTAACTTGAAGTTAAGTTCAATAAGTTTGTGGGACTATAGTATTTTCTGTATTAGACGTTTTACGTACGTACGTACCTTGTACGTGTATTGTTTTTTCCTGTGGCTTCTTTGCTGGTGTCTGTTTTGTATGCTATTTTAATTATAAGTATTTTGTAAACTGTTTGGGCCTCATGAAATAAAATAGAATATTTTTGCAGTGCATGGTGTTGATAACATCATGCAAGGACTGGGAGATCACGACAATAGAGAAGGTGGGCAACAGGCTGGAGGGCTATCATCCTCTGCAGACCACGCTGGCGGCGAAAGGCGGCTCCCAGTGCGGGTATTGTTCACCGGGGATGATCATGAATATGTACAGGTGACTGATTGAACCTACCACCACCACCACTATAACAGCCCATTAACGTCCCACTGCTGGGCACAGGCCTCCACTCTCATAGGAGAGAGGGAATTAGAGCTAAGACCCACCACGCTGCTTCAATGCGGGTTGGCGGGGTTTATAGAGTATTACCATGTTAGTGATAATGACCGGGACCGACGGCTTATCGTGCTCTCCGGGCAAGTAGGTGAGAAGTTCTAGTCAGAAAAACCCAACACTTAATTATGGCCCAACCCGGGACTCAAGCCAAGGACCTGGTCAGCCGCAGTCGAACATGCGAACCAATAGACCAACTAGGCAGTTAGTTGGGCCTACTACTACTTCATAATATCGCAATCGTCGAGCGTCTGGGGCCGTACTGCCGACGCTTAAAGCAATACTTAAGCAATATTAATCAAACTCACAGTGCGATGTCACGTTTCTTGACGTTCCTAAAATAAGGATTATAATTCTAAAATACAAAAGTCAACAATAATGAATTTTATTTATTAATTTTTTTATTGTATTTCGGTATACCAACAACGAGTACACAAAGCTTAAATTAAGAAATAGTACATAGGGTCTATAACCGTGTGGCACGCCACTTATAGGTATACACAGCTATAGAAAAATAAGATAAATATAAAAAATAAACAACCGATCACAAGTATCTACTTAACTACTTAACTACTTACGTGATAAAAAGAATATGAACCAAAAGAACAATGAACCTACTATTACTACTCTGATAAATAAAATGCGTTGGTTATGGCCCCAGCGCAGGGTGCAAACATTTTTTGTGGGGTCGTGTTATTAGCTTTTTATGGGTCCAAAAGAACTTTTGGATTTGCCGTTACATAAATAAAATCCGTAAAGGAACACTTGTTGAGCCGAGGCTATTGTACAATTATTGACGAATTTCTTAGTGACAAAGTTGTATGGAAGCAATCGACTTTGAGTCTAGCGCCCCACAGGATAGTAGATATTATTATATCTACTGTATATTAAATTAACCAAATTTAATGTCTTGATTTTTAAAAAGAGCAACTGAGCTTCTTGTCGGCTCTTCCCAATAGAATCATCTTTCCGAACCGTAGAATAGTCAAAACATGACGTAACATAAGATACACCAGACACCTGCATGTCCTACATTAAATAGAGTACTGAATATAATAAATTATAATCCAACCAAAGATGGATCTCAGCCTTTTTTGTAAGATGTACCAAAACAAAAGAAGTTAATGTCTGGTATAAAATGCGCTAGTTGCATGAATGATGATTTACTTAATGTGTCCAAAGACTTCTAGGAGTATTTAAGTATTTTTATTTTTTGCCGCATGCACGGCGAAAAATTCGAACTCCGGAAGGGCGTTCCTCACTTAAGCCAATAATGTATACAAAATGATGAATAGGTTACGTGGAATAGGAAACATGTTTCGTACAACTTGAGTTGATGCATTGCTTTTTGATATCGATATTTTTCCATTATACTTTTGATTTTACTTTCAGCTATTTGAAAGAAGAGCCCCGCACGATGTTAGAAATAGAGAGAGCCTTAGGGAGCAATCTCTGCAGATGTACAGGATACAGACCAATATTGGAGGCTTTCAAAACATTCGCCTCCGATGCCCCGAAACCCACTGATATATTGGACATTGAAGATTTGAAAATATGTAAGAAATCCGGAGACTTGTGTTCGGGGTCTAATTGTGAACATGCCGATTGGTGTGTCGTTCCCAAACCAAATCAATCTCTTCACATAAAACTAAGCGACGATAGAGACTGGTACAAAGTGGGAACGATAGCTGATGTATTCAATCTATGGCAAGAAAGAGGGACGGAATCTTATAGGCTGATTAACGGGAACACGGGAAAAGGTAGGTTTTCCTAACTTAACTCGGTCAAAAACTACACCTCTATCTTTTTGTTAACTGCAATACAATTAAAATCAGATTTTGCCAAAACTAGTCCATCAAGATTTAAGATTCAAGTCATTTATTCAATATAGGTACACTGTAGGTACACTTATTGTAGTCTAAAAATTACTTACTTAAAAAGCATGATGGTGATAATGGGTAACGGTATCTTAAAACTAAAGCTACGAGGGTTCCAAACGCGCCCTGGTCTGAGAAGAGCCCACAACAAACTCAGCCGGGTTTTCGCCCTCTTAATATTTATTGAAAATAATACAATAGAACTGAATGCTAGTTAGCCTAACCTAATTACTATATAAACTATTTATTATATTGCTAGTAGCAATACTAACAATATTGGCAGATCAATAAGAAAGGAAGTCACTATTTAAGTGATACAAATCTTGTAAATGACTTTTTGAAGTGAAAACTTCTTTAGGCGCGTTGATCACTTTTTGGTAGGGCATAAATGTGGAAACGCGTGACCGACACCGTGACCGGCACCACCGTGACCGACCCCTCCCGTTGTTACGAAGACAAAAGGTCTTAAATATAAATATAGTACATTCGTAATTAAACTTTAATGCCTTAGTCTTAAGGTTTATATTTTAAGTATTTTTATTATTAAATAAATAAAACATTCAAAAATTAGGCGACAGTGCTCTCCTTAAATAAATGGTGCATTTGAAACACAATATAAATGCAATCTGCAGGTAAATAGGTATGAACAAATAAATCTAAATATTGAAGTTAAGATATCAAATATGAATGTGTGTGTGTGTGAATAGGAGGAATAAATATAGGTTATACTAATAAAATATAATTTTTTTAAACTAATACTTCAAGCAGTTTTTCAGTATCGGCATATGATTGAGTAAGCAACCACTCTTTAACTCGTTGTTTACATTCATTTTTATTAAGAGGATTTATGTTAATTGCTTTATTAATTTGATTATAAAGTCTAGAGCTGATGTCCTTCTGTTCGAAAGGTTTGATCCACCCTTCTCTTTACTTGATTTTTATCGTAACTAAGGGAGCTATGTTTACGTTTTATTATTTGTAATAGGAAAAGTTGACGGACCGATACAACCTTGCAATCTTTATACAGATCTATTGTGGGGAATCTAAAAGGTGTTTTTGTCACTTGTAGAACAGATCTTTGTGCTCTCTCTAGCCGTAGCATTGTTGTCTAGTTGGACCTCCCCAGACTGTTATGCAATACATGAGTATCGATTGGACTATAGCGTAATATACCATAAAGATAGTACTCCTATCAGCCGATGACCTAAGGGTTTTAAATATATATATTCAATTATGTCAATGAGTCAGTGAGTCAGTGAGTGAGTGAATCAGTGGTAATTGAGCTATATATAGTATAATAATAAAAATATAAAATTTCCTTATTTTGGATGTTAATTTCGATATGTGCAATTTCCAATATAATAAGTCCAAGATATTTTATATTAGTAGCATATTCTACACCAGGGCAGTCACAATTTGAGTTATAATCAAAATGACTACAGATAATATGCGCTCTCATTTTACATTTATCAATAGAAGGTTGAGACAGCGGAAGGTGAAAAGCTAAGGAATTTAGTTTTACTCACATTTAAGCTAAGCAAATTTGTGGCTGACCAATCTGAAACCTTTTTTAAAGCGATTTTATTATATTACATATATTTTATTACTATTATTATATATTTTATTATATTTTTCATTTTAATTATTTTAAACTAGATTATGCCTGCGACTTCATCCGCGTGGATCAATGATTTTTGATTCCCGCAGAAACTCTTTAATTTTCAGGGATAAAAAGTAGCCAGCTATGTCCTTCCCCTATACCAAATTTCATCAAAATCAGTTGAACAGATAGGCCGTGAAAGCGTAGCAGACAGACAGAGTGACACACTTTCGCATTTATAATATTAGTATGGATATGGATATTCGTTTTCACTTCTATCGGCTGTCTCTATGGCTGCCAAGGATTTTTAAAAATGCAGCCCCTGAGGCGGTAAACTAGGGGTTTGAATTTTTTGAAGTCCACGCGGACGAAGTCGCGGTCAAAAGCTAGTTATAATATTATACAATATGCAGACTATTCTTTTAATTTCAGGAGTATATCCAATACTAGAGTATCCCAAACTACTAATGGACATCAGTGGTGTGTCGGAGCTAAAGGGCTACTATATAGACCAGAACCTGGTGCTTGGAGGTGGAACACTACTGGTTGAAGTTTTACACATATTCAAAACTTTAGCTGGTAACGAAGGTTTCATTTATCTCAAAGTTTTGAGTGACCATCTAGAGAAGGTTGCTCATGTCACTGTCAGAAATGTAAGTCTTCTAAATCCATATCCATACTAATTCCATACTAATATTATAAATGCGAAAGTGTGTCTGTCTGTCTGTCTGTCTGTCTGCTACGCTTTCACGGCCCATCTGTTCAACCGATTTTGATGAAATTTGGTACAGGGGTAGATGGTATCCCGGGGAAGGACATAGGCTACTTTTTATCCCGGAAAATTGAAGAGTTCCCGCGGGAATAAAAAAAAACTGTCTCTTCACCCGATTTTGATGAAATTTGGTACAGGGGTAGATGGTTTCCCGGGGAAGTACATAGGCTACTTTTTATCCCTGAAAATTAAAGAGTTCCCGCGGGAATCAAAAATCTTAATCCACGCGGACGAAGTCGCGGGAATCATCTAGTATTATATAAAAAGATAAGGTGACTGACTGACTGATCTATCAACGCATAATTCAAACCACTGGACGAATCAGGCTGAAATTTGACATGCGGATACATATTATGACGTAGACATCTCTTATGAAAGTATTTTTGGAAATTCAACATTTAAGGGGGTAAAATAGGGGTTTGAAAGTGTAGTCCACGGGGTTGTTTGCAATAGTGTTAGTATACGAGGAGCTTAATATTTTTTATAGTATTGATATTTATTACTATTTTAAGTAACCTATCTTATGTGTCTGCTTTATAAGTAATTACTTCAACGCATCTATCTTTCTAGCTTGCGACTGTAGTAGACTGTACAATTTGTTCTTAAAGAATCAGCATACCGATTTTAAATCTGATGTATTTCTTCTTTTTGAAACTGTAGGTTACTACGTAAGTTATTTAATTTACTATCGGCCACTTCACTGTAAAGTAATAAATAATTTTTATTTCTAACCACTATGTTGAAGTCGGGTGAGCCTTAAGCATCAACTTTGCTTATCCTTGTTATACCCGCCCGACTTCAACATAGTGGGTAGAAATAAAAATTATTTATTACTTCACAGTGGCGTTGGAAGTCGGTTTTTTTTGGAAAGAATTTTTATTTTTAACTTTTTAGTGTCAGGGTTGAGGATTTGGAGTCAGAATCGAGACCTCGAGAGCTTCCTCTAAAGACTGATAGAAAAAAAAATCAAATCGGTTCAGAAAACACGGATTTATGCACCGGCATACATTTAAAAAAAAATACGCTACGATTGGGGGCTACCGCGTTTAAATTCGCCGCTAGAGACGCTACTGTAGAGTGAGGTCTCCGAAATGTCAAATAGGTATTATCACTGGACCTTTATCGCGGGTCTAATTATTTCATTAATGTATTTAGCAATACCGGATTTATTAATGAAGATGTAAGATACGTGTCAATGAATGTCAGTGCTCTGTGCTTTGAAAGCGGAGCTAAGAAAAAAATAACAAAATTAAGCGGGTTGAAAGAAGAAGAATTCAGAAGTAAGTACATCATGTCTCTGGTTCCTGTGTGCTTACTATTTAAAACCGTATTTTTCGTCAAAAGTATGCTTGTTTACCGAATTTAAAGCTAAACTACGGACTTACTCGCCAGTGGTGCCAACTAGTGAGCATAAAAACGGTAGCCCTCATTGAGAACCTCTTCCTTTTTTGGAAGTCGGTTAAAAATGTTATTGGTTTTCAGTAACCGCTCCTGAACAAAAGAAAGTTTTAACAATGCAAGAATTCCTTGTGGAAAATATGACAGGAAAAATTATTTTGAATGTCCTTTTACCGCCTCTGAGCCATGAACACAAAATAGCAACTTTAGGTAAATTGTAGTTAAACCTTAATTAAAATGTCACTAAAATATTAACCTGTATTTGTAGTTTTTTCACTAAACACTTACGCTCTTAATTAATACTGTTATATTTTTTCATTCGGCTCTCAAAATTTTTATATGATAGACGATGCATGATGACGCATCATCCACCAGCATCATAAATATAAATCCGAAAGTGTGTTTGTTTGTTGGTTTGTTGATTTGTTGGTTTGTCCTTCAATCACGCCCCAACGGAGCAACGGATCGACGTGCTTTTTGGCATGGGTATAGTTGAAGACCTGGAGAGTGACATAGTTTACTTTTTATCCCGGAAAATTTGAGTTCCCGCGGGAATAAAAAAACTTAGACCATGCGGACGAAGTCGCTGGCATCAGCTAGTAAACAATAATATGAGAGGCAATGATAAATTATGATTATTTTGAAAAGGGCATGATTAGTTAATTGAATGCAATATGGCCGAACAATACTAATTATAATAATTATTGATTTTAGATAATGCCGCGTTCTCAAAACGCACACGCTCTCATCCACGCCGGTTTTCACTACAGAATAGACGAAAAATCCACAGTTATTGACAGCAGAATTGTATACAGTGGTCTGTCCCTAACCATCACTCGTGCACACAAAACTGAGCAATACCTGAAGGGCAAAGTGCTGTTCACTAATGAAACTCTGCAAGGAGGTCTAGAGATGTTGAAGAAGGAGCTTGTATTCGTGAATGATTTGCTTGATCCGCCAGTGGAGTACAAGCTAAAAGTATCTTTGGGGCTGTTTTATAAGGTAGCTTATTTTTTAATAAGTATCCTTATATAGACTTAACTTTTATTCCATGCCAATTATTATTTCTTGAATTATCTAGATTTTATGTATTTCAGGGTCTTTTGGAGCTGTGTGCCCCTCATATTTTGAAGCCAGTTTATTGCTCTGGAGCCATCAAACTAAGAGATACCAGACCGGTGACTAAAAGCCTTCAGGTGTTGAAACAAATTCGACAGTCTGGCCAGTCACCGAACCTATACCGAAACTCGATGGTTTGGTAAGTACAACCAATAAAGTTAATCAGAGGGTATAATATGTAAATCCAATCGTGCTATACGATATCATATTTGGATACACGAAAGGCCTAACTTTGTGAGAGTTCATGATACACAAGGAACAACAAGCTGGTAAATCGTATTGCTTGCTATTCTTGCATATTATGTAGTAGCAGAGGAAAGGACTGTGCATAGAGACTGCATGTTTTCAATTTAGAATTTAGATATTATGGTCTACCGTATAACTGAAAACTAAGCGTGTTGATCCTTGTGTAACATAGATATTGCTTTAGATACAATGCGCCGGGGAATCAAAATATACCAACGATGTTCCGAGTCTCCCGGGGGAAGTGTTCCTCGCGTTCGTTTTGGCTAAAGTTCCACTTGGAACTATAACGAAGATTGATTTATTTATTTTTATTTATTTATTTTATTAATTGATGTTGTTAATGTACCGCTGGTTTTCTTACTGATTCTTCTCATTTCGAACCAGTGATAGATTATTAGATGATTCAAAAGATCGTATAAAATTTTATTTGAATAAAACGATTTTGACGACCTCCCTGGCGCAGTGTTCAGCACTGTTGTCTTTACGTGCGGAGGGCCCGGGTTCGATTCCCGGCATGGTCAACCGCCCTACCGGCAAAGACATGCCGCCAAACGATTTAGCGTTCCGGTACGATACCGTATAGAAACCGATTAGGGGTATGGGTTTAAAATAACTGCCATGTACTTAACAAGTTAGCCCGCTACCATCTTAGACTGCATCATCACTTACCATCAGGTGAGATTGCAGTCAAGTTACTTGTAGTAGATTTAAAAAAACTTGCGATTACAGAAAGAACCAGGTGTTGTTGCATTCTACTCAGCGGCAGACATCCCAGGTGTAAATAGTTTCATACCAGCCCCTAACAAATTCAACTTAAGAAACGAAGAATTGTTCTGTAATGGTGCAGTAAAGTACTACGATCAACCAATTGGTGTTATTGTTGCTGATTGTGAAACTATAGCTAAAAAAGCTGCTGAACTAGTACACATCGAATATGCTAACGTGAGAAAACCTATGCTCGATATAAAAACGATTAAAAATGAACCAACAAAATATTCAGAGTATGTTCGATATCAAGCTACGGATATAGGTACCGATAATACACGGGTGATAAAAGCAGATGACACTATTTATTCACAATACGCTTTTACTATGGAGACTTTAACGTGCGTAGCTTATCCGACTGAAGAAGGGATCAAATTGATATCCGCGACACAGTGGATGGACTTGGTGCAAGCAGCGACAGCAAGGGTTCTTGACATAGATGAAAACAGGTACTATACGCAGAAGACTTATAATGCGAGTGCAATACAATAACGCCTTGATGGTTATGTTGGGGCTCCCCCGACACTGTAGTGCGTCGGCTATGATTGCGTGCGCGCACACGGACGACTTTTATGCCGTCATGCGCAATCGAGTCGCATCGCTGATGCGCGGGGTGAGGGGGAGCACCAACGTCATTCTGAGGGTGTTAAGTGATAAGCCCGACTGCTCTATGCTGAGGCACTGGATACATACGCATGTCTATGTACTTAGTGCTCCAGCATACAGCTGCAGGTATTTATTAAATTAGGTTTTATCTTGAGTTTACTCTTCAAATTGGTAGCAGAGCGTGGTTTACTAACCTTGTGAAAACGATTTTAAGAATGAGAAAGTCAAATGAAGAAACACACTGAATCACAATAGTCACTAAGATTTTAATTGTTATTTGCCTAAGCGTATACGCGTATATTTATTTCACTAATATATGTTGAATTAGTTATTTATCGAATAGAATACTTTAATTTTATTATTTACGAGACTTTTTTTGAGACATCACATTGACATAATTTTTTCAATAATAACAATAGAACTCTTCTTTTTTCATAAAAAAGAATATCCTCAAGTAGGCTGGTAGCAAAGAGTTTTGTACCCGATGCTCCAACCTTAATATTTACTAACACAGTTTTATGTTATTATTGTACTATAATATTAATATGGACAAAATAAGGGTCTGAAATAAACAAATTTTATTTAATTTTTTTAGTTTTAATTTCATACTAATATTATACTAATAAATGCGAAAGTGTGTCTGTCTGTCTGTCTGCTACGCTTTCACGGCCCATCTGTTCAACTGATGTTGATGAAATTTGGTACAGGGATAGGTTGTAACCTGAGAAAGGATACAGGGATAGGAGACAGGGGTAGGCTACAAACGCAAGCCTATCCCGCAATCAATCAAATAAATATTATAAATGCGAAATTTGGATGGATGTATTGGATGGATGTATTGATGTTTGTTACTCAATCACGCCGCAACGGCTGAACGGATCTGGCTAAAATTTATCCCGGAAAATTAAAGAGTTCCCGCGGGAACCAAAAAAACCTTAAACCACGCAGACGAAGTCGCGGGCATTCGCTAGTAATACAATATATTTTAATAACACAATATATTTTATCACAGAACTAGAAATCTGCTTATTATTATTTTTATCCTGTTTTATTTTGTAACAATTTATATTGGATCTTGTATTAATTAAATTCTTTTTTTAGAATCGATGTTTACGTTCGTCGACTAGGCGGTGGTTATGGCTTCAAACTTACCAGGTCAGCACAATTGGCTGTGGCATGTGGTTTGGTAGTTCACAAACTCAATCGACCATGCAGATTTAATAATTCCCTCGATGTTAATATGAAATCGATGGGAAAACGTTTGCCTTGTTCGAGAAATTATGAGGTAAATTTAAATAGGCTTTTAATAATAATTTTTTTATCCATGATCTGATTCTATTTTAAAAAGATTTATTTAGCCTATCTGTATGGTTTGCATATTATTTATAATGGTTAAACATAAAAATAATTTCGAAATTAATAATAATTTATCAAACAGGTCCATGTAAATTCAAGAGGACAAATACAATACGTAAGAAATGACCTATTTAGTGACAATGGTTATGTATACAATGAACCTCTTATGCTGTTTAACATTGATTCTTACTACAATTGCTACAGAAGGGCACGATTTGATCATACGGGATATAACGCTGTTTCAGATACAGCATCTAATAGCTGGGTCCGATCGCCTGGTAAGAAAGTAAAATATAGCAATTTTGTACTTTAATGGCTATAATGTATTATTATTATTAATTTTTTTGGTAACTTGACGATTTGTTTTAAAGGTACAATAGAAGGGATAGCAATGGCAGAGTTAATAATTGAGCGTATATCGTATGAACTCAACTTGGATGCGCTTGAGGTCCGATTGGAAAACTTGGATAGAGTAGCACATAGCGACTTGATAGAATTAGTGGACACATTGAAAAGTAATTCAGAATATGAAGCAAGGAAAGCTGCATCCGAAGAATTTAACAGAAATAATAGATGGAAAAAACGCGGCTTAAGATTCAGCTGGATGAGATGGCCCTCGAGTGGGTTTCAAAACTTGGAAGTCAATTTGTCAGTATACAACGATGATGGCACTGTGTCCATAACACACGGTGGCATCGAAATGGGTCAAGGTATTAACACTGTAGCGGTACAAATTGCTGCTTATTTCCTGAAAATACCTGTGGACAAGATTAAGATAAAACCTAATGATACCATAATTGCTCCTAACGGTATTGCTAGTGGAGCGAGAGTAACAACTCAAAATGTGGGAATAGATGTACGCAGATGTTGTGAGGAACTTCTGTCAAGGCTTGAGCCGATACGAAATCAGATGAATGATCCTTCTTGGAGGGACTTAATAAGAGAAGCATATAGGCAGCAGGTTGATTTGCAAGTCCACTATTATACTTCCCTGAAGGACAACCAACAATATGATATTTATGGAGTAACATTAGCTGAGGTTGAAATTGATGTTTTAACAGGAGAACATTCGATTCGACGGGTTGATTTAATCGAAGACGCCGGTCGTAGTGTTAACCCTGAAATAGATCTTGGTCAAGTAAGATTTTCTTTATAGTTTAATTATTTACATTTATCACACACAGTTTTTGTACGATTTAAAGGAATTATATAGGAAAATAATATTACTTACCTTAAACGGTGAAGGAAACCATCGCGAAGAAACCTGCATGCCCGAAAGTTCTTCATAATGGCCGAGAATTCTCAAAGGTATGTGAAGTTTGCCAATTCTCACTTGGCCAGCATGGTGGAAAGCTGCAGACAAACCGTTCTCATTCCGAAAGGAGACTCGTGCTCAGTAGTGAGCTGATATTGGACCGATAAGATTACTGACGTAAAATTACAGATGAAGTTAATAATTAGTCATAGTCATAGTCATAGTCATTTATTTATTAAATATAGGTACACTGTAGGTACACTTATTTTCGTCTAAAAATTACATAAGTAGGTACTTAAAAAGCATGATGGTGATAATGGGTAACGGTATCTTAAAACTAAAGCTACGAGGGTTCCAAACGCGCCCTGGTCTGAGAAGAGCCCACAACAAACTCAGCCGGGTTTTTATTTTTATTTTTATTATCACCATCTCACAAATATTCTTACCAAGGAACTATCTCTATTCTCTTATGATTTTAAATATATTATTATATTATGAAACGAAATTGATTTCTAGCTGAATGTTTACGTTATTTTTTGCCAAATAATTATAAAATTAATTTTGTAGATCGTTAATTTAAAAAAATGTTATTTGCGTGGTTCATGGTTCATGGAGAGGTTGGCATGGCCGACTGTGGATCATGAGGTTTTGGGTTCGATTCCCAGTTGGGCATAAGAAATGTTAGGTATTGGGGTTATCTCTGGGCCAGCCCGGAGTTGCAAGTTGGTGGCAAGTCACCCCAGTGCCTCGGAGAGCACGTTAAGCCGTCGGTCCCGGTTATTATCACTAACATGTAATGTTATAGTCGTTAAAGCCCGCCAACCCGCATTGGAGCAGCGTATAAGATTGGCGGCCTGTGCCCAGTAGTGGGACGTTAATGGGCTGTAGTAATAGTAGTAGTGGTACAGGACTACGAGGAAGTCCAGTTCCTCGCGGTTCAATCAAGGGCTAACTTGCTTCTACTAAAAATAATAATTATCAATATCTTTTCTTTCAGATGGACCATTTACGGTGGAAAAAATTTGCGTTGCGTGCGAATCAGACACAAACGACTTCAAGTTTTACTAAAGTACGACTTTGTACGTCACTTTTTTACACGCAAGTAGGGCAGAGTCTTGGATGGTTACTATCATTGCTTAAAGCAGTATTATTTCAAAATGACAGTTTTAAGTCAACTACCTTGACTTTCCTAGAATAAGGATTATAATTCAAATACATGAACGTCAACAATATTAAAACATTACTGCTTTAAACGATGGTAGTATGCCCCCTGATACTAGTTTTACCGTCACATCAAAAGCGTTGATATACTGTAGAGTGTAGACCGTATGGTTTTGGTCACAATGTGTTATTTTAACTTTTAAAAACCCGTCGTGTTACGTTATTAGTAGTTAAAAAAACATTTTTGTTTCTTTGCAGTGGCTTTGGAAGTCGGTTTTTTAAATCATTTTTATATATTATTATATTAAGGTTGATGACAAGGGTCTGCCCGCGAAATTCAAATTTAATTTGGTTTTTCACAATTTGTAAACTAATACGACAAAGTAGGCTTATGGCATTCAAATTGCGAGCCTAGGAATATCATCTTCACAGGTTTATATAAAAATCTTTACTTGAAAGTGTCCAGTTTAAGAAATTAGTCAAAATAATGAGTTTGACGTGAGTTACTCACAAATTAGTCATTATTTTGACTAATTTCTTAAACTGGGCACTTTCAAGTAAAGATTTTTATATAAACCTGTGAAGATGATATTCCTTACTGGACTTATCCAAGGAGGTTATTAAAACAATTAAGTCACTATCACAACATAGATACATAATATATTAAAGATCTGGTCAAAACTATTCTTTTGACCTATCTATTCATTTTGTAGGCCCTGACTCTTAAAAGGCAATAATTATTGTCATTCATTATTGTATATTGTAATTAGGCTAAGTTAAACAAAAATAACTAGAATTACTACTACTGCAACTAGATATTGAATAATAGTTTCATTAGATTAGTTTAAAACTATGGTTGGAACACATTGATTAAGTATTCCACCACCACCACTACTAGAGCCCATAAACATCCCACTGCTGGGCAGAGGTCTCCACTCTCATAGGAGAGAGGGAATTAGAACTTAGACCCACCATGCTGCTCCAATGCAGGTTGGCGGGCTTTAATGACTATTATCATGTGAGTGATAATAACCAGGACTGACACCTTAACGTGCTCTGCGAGGCACGGGGGTGAAACACCGCCAACTTTCTAACTCCGGGTTAGTGCTGAGAATTTTTAGTCAGAAAAACCCAATACTTAATTATGGCCAGACCCGGGACTCAAACCCGGGACCTCGTCAGCCGGAGTCGAACATCCCAACCACTAGACCAACAAGGCTGTTAATTAAGTATTCAGTAGTAAAATATACCTACTTTCATTATTGGGTATTTATTATTGTGTTTCTTGCAGATAACTGACACTGACTTTGTATGCCAGGCTTGTTGGGACCTAGCAAATCATGCAAGTGACCAAGTGGTTCCACCAGAAAGACAAGTTGGTCATCAAAATGTTTGTGTTGGTTGTGGGCGTTCCATTTTGAGAAGCAGAAGTCGTGTAGTATTGAGACCAGATTGGACAGATGAGGAAAGACTACTGGCAGAAATCATTTCACAATGGATACATCCCCGTCAAGTAAATATATTTTGATTTAATTACAAGCATTATATTATTAGTATTTTGATGTTCCCTTTTTATATTTAATCATGCTCTTATTATTGTTTTAGCTTATACCTACCGATGAAGCATGCGGGCCATGCTGGCTTCGAGCTCAAAGAATACTGCGTCGCAACACTGGCACACAAAGTGCACAACCACAACCTATTGATGCATCAGAGGATACATCTATGACTGGAAACAGTAGTCCCCAACATGAGGAAATTGAAGATTCCTGTATAAACTGTGAAATACAGCTGACATCTGAGGAAAATAGACATTGTTTGTCGTCAGAAAGCGAACAACTTATAAGAGTTATAAAACTATGGACATATCCTAAAAATGTAAGTTACTATATTTTGGCTTAAAAAGAAATAAAATGTTTTTTCAGTTTTAATTGTTGGTAGATTTTATCATTTCCATAATCAACAAGAAATAAATTGCAGTTTTTTCTTTAGATTTTGGATACGGATTACATATGCCACGCCTGCTGGGAGCTTGCGAATCACCAGGTTATGTCCGAACTGGAAGACGTCGAAAATATAGCGCAGCAAGAGGGGAACCAGGAAGTACCTCTGCAACAGTATATTATACTGCCTAACATAAGGCGAGCTGCGGACACAAGGCGACACTGCATGTTCTCTGGTTGCAGGAATCCTGAGAGATTTGGCAGGCTAGGTCTTACATAGGAGAACAGCTCCGGTTTCATGGGTTATACACCATTGAAGTGTGCAGAGATGACACAGTAAACCTATCCAGATTAGGGGGACATCCTTATTTGATTCGAGCAAAAGTTAAGTCACGACATGTCTCACGAAAATCATATTATGTATTTATCACGATAGACAGGGAACAAGTGGGAAGAAATGCTATCACAGGCTATTGTTGCAACTGTATCGTTGGTTTGCGCACAGTTGGGTGTTGCTCACACGTAATGAGCATTGTATGGTATCTTGGTTATGCTCGTCATCAATCAAATATTATTATGCCACCTGCTTTGTTCCTCGATGATGTGTTAGTCCGGTTAGAGTCCTAGAATATTTTGTTATAATAGTGTAAAATAAATAATTTGTGATTACATGAACTTTTCATTTTATACATAATAATTACCAACTTACTACACTTATTGATTAATAAGCATTCTGCGCCCTCCTCCCCCCTATCCTGGTTACTCTCATGAACATAAATATGATGATGATATATATATAATAATATTATCATAAATATCACAACTAGTAGACTATGTCATACCTACTCCTTTGATAGTTATAATATTATTTGTAACTATAATTATTTTGATTATATTAATATTATGTTACTGGCTGATGCCCGCGACTTCGTCTGCATGGATTGAGGTTTTTTCGCGTGGATTGTAATTTTATTCATTCTTGCGGGAACTTTTAAATTTTCCCGGATTCCCCGGGATGTAAACTATCTCTGTACCAAATTTCATCAAAATCGGTTCAGTAATTAGGCCGTAAAAGCGTAGCAGACAGACAGACAGACACACTTTCACATTTATAATAATTAGGATGGATTTCCGTTGATTATTTTACGTATTGTGTTTTCTATCACTCTAAGTCCCCGTATTGTATGGCGCTGTGCAGCTCTTGCAGCTAAATTCTCAGACACCAAAACCATTCAATCTACTGCAGTAGGTATACCTATGTGATCAATGTATTATTCGCAACTCTACCAATTATTCTTCTATTTTCAACAAGCAAGTTAACAGCTATTATACTAATAGTACAGTGAATTCATTCAATTATAGCAATTGCAATGAATTTGTACCAACTTAGCAATTTAGCTGCTGATTGCAAGTGCGCTGTGCAATTAGAGCCTTCTTTGCAAAACTATTAAGCATTGTCTTCTGTTTGTTTCTTAAAATTAAGTTTAGCAAACATGATCGTGTAATATTTTTAAAGATATTTTATTCTAATAAAAATGTTAAAGTGCACCTGGGTTTTTCTTTGACTAACCGACTATAACAAATGAATGAATGAATGAATAAATAAACAAAAAATTAAGCTTGTTTTACGCCACTACACACACAAGCTAGCTCTTGAACAGAATCACACCTAATTGTAAGTGATGATGCAGTTTAAGATGGTAGCGGGCTAACCAGTTGGTATGGCAGTTATATTATTAAACTCATATCCTAACCGGTTTCTACACGGAATCGTACCGGAACTTTAAATCGCTGGGTGGCATGTCTTTGTCGATAAGGTGGTAACTACCCACGGCCGAAGCCTCCTGGACATTCCAGGTACGGTCATTGGCTGTTTTATCCCAGATCTGGACAACAATGAACCTATCGACTGAATTTTTAAATCGGTTACCTAGTCGTGTTGCATCGTAGTTGAGCGACAAATGCGGCTACTCGATGTGATTCAACGCGATGCGACAGTATCAAACAGTAGCTGACCCTTTACGTAGTTTTTCGACAAATAATAGACAAATTAACTTTTAACTTTGGCAACGTTACATAACTTTGAGGAAAAAGATTTATCTTATTAAGACTGGCCGATCTGGGAGTAAGTCCAAATGATCAAGACCCTCAGCCTCAAGAGGCGACAGCTGCTATTAATTTGTTGGATGGTGCTATTAAAATGTATCAAATCATCACTAAATATATACCTTTAATTCTAAAACGAAATTTACTAAGAGATATTGTACACCTACGCTCAAAATCTTACTTAAAGTAATAACATTATAAATTTACTTCTCCTGAGTATTGCTCACTCTTATGCTTTCAACTTTCTGTTCTATTTCTTCTAATACTTTCTTTTGTTTTTCCTTTATCGTCCCGGGATTTCTTTTCCACCTCCTATCCTTCAAGGAACTTTCAAATTCATCATTAGTTTCCAAACTGTTTGGTTTCCTTTCATATGTGGTGTTGTGTGTTGTGTGGTATAGTGCGGTGTGTACCTGCTGGTCGTGTAATTTCCTGAAAATCACGGGAAAGTAAAATGTGATAGCGTGATTCACCGGTGAGTAACTTAACAGATACAACGTTACAATTTACAGCAGTGGATGCTAAAGTAGCAACCGAGGTTAAGCCATCTATTAATTTTTTTTTTCTTACAGTCTACTACTATGCTATAATAAATTAAAAAGTCCACTCCGATTATCGGTTTAGTTACGTCCGCCACTACAAAACGCCACGGATATGTACGACGTAGTCCAATGTCCAGGTTTAGGTACGCAAAACCGTATGTTTTGATCGTGGATCCGTTGGCTGCGACGAGTGTGTAGTCTGTCGCGGTTCGTCGCTCTCGTAGTGCTGACCGAGGAAAAACACAGAGGTCACTGCCAGTGTCCACTAAAAACTGCGTTTTTGTTGTCCAGTCGGTAACGAAGAGGCGACCTGAAGAGGCGGGGCAATCGTCTGTCGCCATCACTGATTGCCCGCGGCATTTCCCGAACTCTCGTAGTCACATGGCTTCTGGCACTTGTGGGCCTGCGCTCGGAAGGTGGCGTGGTACCAACAAATAGGATACTGCCGGTAGCTAGATGCCGATCGAGTCCTGCTTCGTGACGAGGAGCGGCGACGACGTGGCTGGTCAAACTGGCGGGATCGTCGCGAACGTGGCTCACGGGTGCGTTCATCGAGTTTTGCTTCAAGACGTCCTATCATCCTTCTCAGCTCGGCGATTTCCCCGGAGGTGCTGCTGCTGGGCTCAGGAACGAATCTGGGTGCAGAAGCTGCTGCGACGCTACCTGGTGCGGCAATCTCCTGGATGCGGTCTGCCAGGTCTGCCAACTGCTCTAAATCCTGGGAGGACTGGGACGCCAACACTGTCTGTGTGCTCTTCGGGAGGCGGTTTAACCATATCGTCCTCAAGAATTCCTCTGGCACGTTGGGTCCTGCGAGGTCTTGTAGGTGTCGGAGGAATTGCGATGCCTTCCTGTCACCAAGTTCTTCATGGGTCAGAAGTTGCCTGACCTTCCTCTCATGTGACGCGGAAAGACGTTTAATAAGCTCCGCCTTGACCTTCTCGTATTTGCCCTCCGGTGGTGGGTTAAGGATTATATCCTTGACGGACTTTGCTTGTGCGACGTCTAAGTTTGAGGTAACTGCAACGAACCTGTCGTTGTCGTCCGTTATGCCGTATCTGGCGAATTGGCCCTCCAGTAAGGCGAACCAGATCTCCGGGTCTTCGGGAGAAAATGCGGGTACCTTAAGGCGCCGAAATCTGTCCGGCGTCCGGTTGCGCTCGTTGGACAGGCGAATCATTTTCCGACGACGAGTCACACCAGCATCGTCCTTATGCGAGCTTGAATGATTGGACTTAACGGTCTGCTCAGAATCGCTGCTCATTTTCGTGCTCTGTGCGGGGTCACCAATGTAGGTACTTACTTGGGTATCGTAAGTTACCACTCCTTATATTATTACGTAGAAGGCACAGAAACGACAGCGTTTATTTATATAGTCTCCAATTTATTCACTATCACAAGTTAATACACTCACAAGTTAATATATACAACGAATGCGCAGTGATTTTCGTTAGCAAAACAGATCGAATACAACGCTCCAAAGTCTAATGGCCGCAGCCCGGTAGACGAGTAGTCAAATCTCGATCGCCGCGCCACTTTTTCATACGCGGCCGGCGTGCGGCGGCATAGGGAAACTTGCTCGGAATTTACGCAAACAAGTCCGATAGGCATACTACGCGTTTCGCGCTACTATGCTTGCGGATTTATTTTGTGTATGTTTGTTGAAATATAATAATGAGTATTTAAGTATATATAATTATAAGTATGGTAAATATTATGAATTAATGTGAATGTAGCCCACAGTAGTATATTAAGATCTAATAATTATTGTCTTCGTAACAACGCGAGCATGTCGGCGATATGCATGTCGTTGACGCCTCGAATCCACATTTTTACTCCCTACCAAAAATTGCTCAAAGCGGCTAAAGGAGTTTGACTTCAAAAATCATAATAAAAAATGTATACCTGAATAATTATTTTCTTTTTACCTCGACTAGAACATGAAATTAATATTTATGTAATAAGGAACTTTGCTCCTAGCTGGTGTTATAGTTATTAGGTGGTATTAGGTGGTAGGTTTTATACGAGTAATAAATTCATTCTTTTGATTCAAACTATCGATATAAAAATAATGTCGGCCACGACAGCCTATCTCCAGGGCATCTGCGCAGGATATATTATAGGTTAGTGCACAAAAGTGTGTGCGCATACACAGGTGCGCTCTCTGTTCCTTTACTCACATAGACGGAAAATCCGACACGAGCGGAGAGAGATCAGGCGCAGGACTGACGGCTTTACGTGATATCCGAGGCATGGGGGTGAAACACTGCCAACTTCCCTAAACTTCCTAACTCGAGCTACTAGCTAGTATCTACTAAGAATTTCTTGATAGAAAAATCCAATCTATACTATAATATTATACATGCGTAAGTTTGGATGGATGGATGGATGGATGGATGGATGGATGGATGGACGAACGGATCTGGATGAAACTTGGCACAGAGATAGATTATAGTCTGGAATAACACATAGGCTAGGTACTTTTACTTCCAGAAAATTATACAGTTCCCGCGGGAACCAATAAACCTCAATCCACGCGGACGAAGTAGCTATTATTTAATAATTATGGCCTAACCCGGGATTCGAACCCGGGATCTCGTCAGCCGCAGTCGAATATGCTAACCACTAGACCAACGAGGCAGTGTTACTAAGTATCTAATAGCCAATAATATTATGTACTGCAGTAAGTTTGGCAACGTCGCTATTTCGGTTACAGATTAAAACACTTTAAAACACTTTATTTCTGTTACAGATTCATTTCGGTTACAGAAATATAAGTGTTTCGGGTTAACCGAATTAAAAACACTTTCAAAAGGGTTACAGATTCGTTTCTGTTACACTTTCAATCTGTACCACTTATATTTCTGTAACCTTTATGAAACTGTTTTTCAGTCCCTGTGTATAACATTGTAAGAAATAATAATATTATGTTAGGGCCAATTTATTACAAAAATAAGGTCGCAAAAGACCCGGCTTTGGATATACGAGTAGTTCGATCAGTGCTACGAGTTCGATTCAGGCTTTTTTGGCAACTCAGAAATTAACTGCGAGAGGTACGGAAAATATATCTACCTACCTAGTAACTTTAAATATTTACGATGCGACCTTTGCGTTGTTCGCACTCGTTAAAAGATTGCATCAAACTGTAACTGCCGGTGGTAACGTGGTGCGACACACGGAAGTCTATAAATTCGAGGAGGACTAGTTTCAATACAATACAGTAGGCTAAGGCTACGTTCACACTGCGAAAAATATTCGCGTGAATTATATCCTCGCGATTTATATTTCGCGTACGGATTTCACATCGCACTGCGAATGCGGTGAGCGACATACAACTCCGTAGAGCACAAAATATTCGTGCGAGTATAATTCTTACCGCACCGTGTGAAATTAGGTGGTTCAAGTTTCTGATGCCCGCGACTCCGTCCGCGTGGATTAAGGTTTTTTCGTTCCCGCGGGAACTCCTTAATTTTCCGGGATAAAAAGCCTATGTGCTATTCCAGACTATAATCTATTTCTGCCAAATTTCATCCAGATCCGTTCAGCCGTTCGGGCGTGATTGAGTTACAAACATCCATCCATACATCCATACATTTTTACATCCAAACTTTCGCATTTATAATATTAGTATAGATATAGATTGCAATGAAATAAAGAGTCAACTTTGCGTAAGATAAATTATTTATTTAACTAAAGGATATTATTATGATACCTAG
This sequence comes from Erebia aethiops, assembly GCA_923060345.2. Taxonomy (NCBI): domain Eukaryota; kingdom Metazoa; phylum Arthropoda; class Insecta; order Lepidoptera; family Nymphalidae; genus Erebia; species Erebia aethiops. Next base: position 124,865 of record CAKLPR020000022.1, read on the forward strand.
TAAGATTTTTCTTAATCATTGAAGTTACCTACTAGTTAAAAGCGGAGATAAATTCAAATTAAAAGTCATTATTATTATGCATGGCTAGGAAGAAAGATTTCTGCAGATTCTCCCATTCGCTGCGTTTGGTCTCTGATATAAGTTTCTGTCTCAATGTGTAAATATCCTCCTCTAGTTCGACTCCCAATTTCTCCGTTTCGATTCTCTGTGCTGCCTCTACTTCCTCACATCTGCAATATGAACAAAATATTTTTATTCAAAGATAGTATCTAAGTAGGTATATGTAAATTGTACCTATAGGTAATCAAGTTTGCTAAAAGTGACTATAATAGCCGCCGCGTAAGTTGAACTGTGCGCAGAAACACATTTCGGGTGTCAGACGAAGTGCGGTACCTATGAGGTGCGCAGACGACCGCCATTTTGGGTCAACTTACGGGACGCGATTTATACCACCGTTCGGAAAGCAGATTCAGAAGAACCAATAAGACTCAGCAGTGTTAAGTAACTACTTGCTTTCAAAATGCTAAAGGAGATATAGGAGGAGATATACGCATACTCCTTTTTGAATGTAGCAAAAATTCCTTTAAAGGCATTCAGTTTCTCCTTATGTGCAGCGGTGGTTTGCTGCATGCATTTCATTAAACACTCGGTGAGCTGTTCCAACTTCTGCACGTTGTCATTAAGGGCATCGTGAACGCATTCCACATTCGTGATGGCTTCTGTTAAATCTTTCACTAAGTTTTCATCAATTTCCTTCCTAAAATAACGGAAAACAAGAATGAGAAGGGTTTGATTATACCTACTCCACCACCAAGTATGGAGGCAGACTTCACACACCTTTGAGTACATTAAGAAGATTTATCGTGAAACCTTCTGATATTTTAAGTAGTTAATTGAAAAGATACACAAAATTGAGTAGGTAAATAATAGTGGTTCGCCCCGAACTGAAACCGCGCGGCGCCATCTATTGACATCATTGTGAAGTTCTGTTAAAAATACTGAAGCTCATTAAAAATTAAATAATTTCGTTTCCATAAAATATTTATCTAATTTTAGTATTTGTTGTTCAAGGACAGGATATAATTCAAATAATTGATCAAGTTTCAGGCTAAGCCTTTCAGAAAATTTAGAGTTCTGAGGTCATCTTTGGACGTTACAAAATCTCCACTTTGAAAGCCCCCCATTTCGTCAATTTTGGGGGAAATATTAAAAAAAAAAACAATTTTTGGACTCTATTTCTAATTATCTTTAAAATGATATACCGCAACCCTATGTAATTTTATAAAAAATATTTTACTTCGCATTCGCTTCTATGAGAGCCCCCCTGAAATAAAGATTTTTATTATTTTTTAAGCCTTATTCGGCGGGAGGCCATTGGTTTACATATTACATTTAAAGCTGAAGTAATTACGTTCAGTAATTAAGAAGTTATAAGGCTCTCACTGACGGACGGACGGACGGACGGACAACTGCAAATTCACTCAAATAGACTCAGAGACCTTCGCTTCGCTCGGTCAATTATTTAACCGAGCGAAGCGAAGGTAACAAAAATAATCATAGAAGGGGTTAATTAATTCAGTATTTAAATAAAACATCACGTCTTCGCTCACACACTCTAATGGAGAATGATCTCTTAACTTAGGGGCACATTATAATATGTTATGGTCGACCAAAAGGACTTAAGGTGCCAGCGGAGAATGAATTGCCCATACAAACGTAATACCAAAATAATTAATAATTCGAGAACATTTCCACCAAAATGAGAGTTTATTTGGATTCAAATTGTATTTATCTAGTCCCCTGGATTTATATGTTTTCAAAATACTTTCCTAAAATGAAATGTAAATGAATTGCGTTTTGCATATTTTTACGACAAGATGGACATGTTTCCCTCTTATTTGTTTCATATTAAAACCAACGATATCTTACGTATTAATTGGTCAGCAGCATAGCCTATATTGTCAAGTTACAGAATAACAATACGAAGTAAAAAGCACGATAAGTTTTCATTCATCATTTTTGGTATTCACGGAACAAGACTAAATGTATAACAAATTCTGTAAGCTCATATTGCTATCTCGCTTGAACGCGATCATGTGTCATCAGTGAAATAGAGATAGCAATATACCGGCAAATTTATATTTGCGGTTCGAATAGAAGTTGCGAGCGGCGCGAACCGGCCTCTTAAGTCTAGCTAACACATTAACTTAGCTCAATCACATCCTTATTACTATAGTCCTATGGTTAACTATGTCAAATCGACCGTCGGATGAAAGCAGTGGCTATCACGGCCTTTATATAGAATCATTCTCGCCTAGTCCTTTAACCATTCATTTATTCAATCATCAATCAATATTTATTAATTCAATTTAGGTACACTGTACACTTATTGACGTCCGAAACTTATAAAACATGATTCATGATACCACATTTTGGAGCCAACCTATACTACTAGTACTCTGATTAATTACTAGTACTACCCGAGCGCTAGTTTGCCGCTACGTCGTATGCGCGCCTCTCCTCAGCGGCAAACCTAGCGCGAACGGATTATAACTAGTGGTTCGCCCCGAACTGAGACCTCGCGGCGCCATCTATTGACATAAATGATTGACATTAAAAATTAAATAATTCCGTTTTCTTACAATATTTATCTAATTTTAGTATTTGTTGTTCAAGTACAGGATATAATTGAAATAATTGATCAAGTTTCAGGCTCATCCTTTCAGAAAATTTAGAGTTCTGAGGTCATCTTTGGACGTTAGAAAATCTCCACTTTGAAAGCCCCCCATTTCGTCAATTTTGGGGGAAAAATTAAAAAATATATATTTTTGGACTCTATTCCTAATTATCTTTAAAATGATATACCGCAACCCTATGTAATTTTATAAAAAATATTTTACTTCGCATTCGCTTCTATGAGAGCCCCCCTGAAATAAAGATTTTTATTATTTTTTAAGCCTTATTCGGCGGGAGGCCATTGGTTTACATATTATATTTAAAGCTGAAGTAATTACGTTCAGTAATTCAGAAGTTATAATGCTCTGACAGACGGACGGACAGACGGACGGACAAGTGCCAATTCACCCAAGTAGACTCAGAGACCTTCGCTTCGCTCGGTCAATAATTATTTGTTTAGTAACTATCCTAGAAAAAAATAGTAAGCAGTAGGGTACTTGGTACCTACTTACCTGGCTTGAAGATGACGGTTCATTACATTTAAAGTTCGTTGGCGCGATTCCCCGCAGGTGTCAATGCCTTCATAATTTTTTTGTTTCTTAGGAGTTTGCTTAAATTCAGACAAATTTTGAAAGTCCTTCTCTGTTTTAATTTGTCGTTTGACTATTCTGTTCTGTGGCGAATCATTTAAAAATTCAGGATCGTCAAGTAAATCATTAAGGTTTTCTGTGAGGTTTTCTGTCATGAATTTAGATTGGGTAGGTTTTTTAAAAATTGACATCTTGAATCGCTGTATACCTAATATAAACACCAAACGAAATAATAAAAAACTATGCAGGCAAAGTTGAAAATTACGTGGATATGTAACACTTTTGATTTTCCCGCTCTCTAGTCTCGTTTTTTTTTCTAATATGTTCAAGAGTAGACAGAAGAATACTTTTTCTTGGGTAAATGAACGCGTTCAAGATTACATTATTAATAAACTATTTAAAAATGGCGCATGGAATAAGGTTCGACGCAATTCGCATGATGTGCGATCAGCGCAATCAATCATTACCATCAATGTAATCTGTGATCAGCCTATTTCCTTTTTTTATGAACATTGAATGTGGGTAACCTTGGAAAAACGAGTGACAGCTAGAATGGTTTAAACTCTAATAATTAGGGATAATATATTATAGGAACGTATAGTCACTTTCACATTCCTGCAAGTTCCTGGCTCCGAACTAGTACTGAGAATTTTTTGACAGAAAAACCGAATACTTAATTGTGGCCCAACCCGGGACTTCGTCAGCCGCAGTCAAACATGCTAACCACTAGACCAACGAGGCAATTTAGAAGATAAAATGTCCAGAAGGACAAAGTTGCATGCATATTCTTCTAGATCTAATGCTTTCTAAAATTGTCAGCTTTCTATGAATAGAATAGAATAGAGAAAACCAAGAAATATCACAAGTCAAACTAAGTATTTATTAGAAAGTTTAAAAACAATTAAAAGAAACTAAAAATTATTTTGTATAGCCTTCATAAAGAAATTTTGTAAATTCTCCCATTCTCCACGCTTAGTTTCCTTTATTAATTTCTGTTTAAGCTGGGAAATATCCTCTTCTAATTCTTCTCCCAATTTGTCCATTTCACCTCGTTGCTCCAGATCGGTATCCTCATACCTGTTATATGTAGATAAAATGAAAATAAATAAATAAAATATGATTGTTCCTTAACCCGTTGCATTGCCCAGTACCATTTTTTATTCAAATACAAAAATATCCTACTACTATCTTAGACCATCAGATGAGATCAGTCAAGGGCTAACTTGTAGTAGAATAAAAAAATTAAAAAAACCTTCAATTCAAAAACTCTCTAATTGGTTTCTCTGCTGCATCATACCAGATTCCTAAATCACATAAGCACAGCTTTAACATTAGGTTGGTAAGTACTAAATAGCCATGGCCAAAGATTGAGGGAATTAAGAAAAGCCAATAAAGTCTCTTCAGTTATTCATATTATATACATAGTTACTTGCACTGGTATATCAATAAAATAAAATAAAAAAACAATTAGTTAAATGTACAGTACCTTTTCTTGAAATTAGCATGAAGTTCTCTGAATGATTTAAGTTTTTGCTTATATGCAGTGGTGGTTTGCTGCATGCATTTGATGAATGACCCAGTGAGGTGTTCTAATTTCTGTTCATTTTCTTTTAAAATATTGTAATCAGCTTCAAAATCTTCTATAACATCAGATAAGTTCTTTAACATTTTTTCATTAACTTGCTTCCTACAATGTAAAAATTTTCATTTTATAAATGAATACTACAGCAATATCCTGTCAGATATTAACTGTAGTTACAAACTGAGATAAGAATCCTGAAAAAAATAAGTACTTGCCTGGCATCCAGCTGCCGATTCATTACATTCAATGTCTTCTGTCGTGATTCTCCGCATGCTTCAATACTTTCATTTATTTTCTTCTTCTTAGCACCAGTTTGATTTGCAACAGACAAGTTAGGAAGATCTGGCTTAACATTAGCTTGGCTTTTTGTCGGCTCTTTCTTTTTAGGTGAACCATTCAAAACCTCCGAGTCAGTAAGAAAATCATCAAGTTCTTCTGTTAAGAACTTGGAAGGCGCACATTTTTTCACAGGTGGCATTTTATATCACAAAAAAAAGGAACGTGTAGCAAAACTATACTTTGTAATTATCGCAACCGCGACGAGTTTTGGTTTTTACTTTTTAGTAGTGTTTTGCCGCGTAAAAAATTAAAAGGGGTTTTCAGACTTTCAGATAGAAACCACTTTTTAAATATGGAATATTAACTTTTTTGAAAACATAAGCCCTGAGGCCAAGGCAATGTACTTTTATTTCAACTAAACTCACATACCTGGTGAATATGGTGCCGATCCTTTCTAATCTACTCGTTGCCATTATATTGTAAAATAATACTAAGCAGTCTAAATCACCGACCAGAAAAAAAGGTCTAAATCAAATTCTTCACTTTTGCATTTATAGGTTATGTTTATTTTGGTTAACTGGTCTGTGGTTTATTTATTTTGAAATGGTACCACAGAGTACTTTTTGGCTCAGATAATCTGAGTTTTTTGGTATCTTTAAATTATTGGCCAGAGACAAGTTTCCGCTGTGGCACAAAGCTCCTTAGTGGCCTCCTGTATACCTAATTTAACGTCTCACTAGGTCTCAGGTAGTGCCCGGCCTTATTTATGTCGAACCTTGCGAATCACCAGGTTATGTCCGAACTGGAAGACGTCGAAAATATAGCGCAGCAAGAGGGGAACCAGGAAGTACCTCTGCAACAGTATATTATACTGCCTAACATAAGGCGAGCTGCGGACACAAGGCGACACTGCATGTTCTCTGGTTGCAGGAATCCTGAGAGATTTGGCAGGCTAGGTCTTACATAGGAGAACAGCTCCGGTTTCATGGGTTATACACCATTGAAGTGTGCAGAGATGACACAGTAAACCTATCCAGATTAGGGGGACATTCTTATTTGATTCGAGCAAAAGTTAAGTCACGACATGTCTCACGAAAATCATATTATGTATTTATCACGATAGACAGGGAACAAGTGGGAAGAAATGCTATCACAGGCTATTGTTGCAACTGTATCGTTGGTTTGCGCACAGTTGGGTGTTGCTCACACGTAATGAGCATTGTATGGTATCTTGGTTATGCTCGTCATCAATCAAATATTATTATGCCACCTGCTTTGTTCCTCGATGATGTGTTAGTCCGGTTAGAGTCCTAGAATATTTTGTTATAATAGTGTAAAATAAATAATTTGTGATTACATGAACTTTTCATTTTATACATAATAATTACCAACTTACTACACTTATTGATTAATAAGCATTCTGCGCCCTCCTCCCCCCTATCCTGGTTACTCTCATGAACATAAATATGATGATGATATATATATAATAATATTATCATAAATATCACAACTAGTAGACTATGTCATACCTACTCCTTTGATAGTTATAATATTATTTGTAACTATAATTATTTTGATTATATTAATATTATGTTACTGGCTGATGCCCGCGACTTCGTCTGCATGGATTGAGGTTTTTTCGCGTGGATTGTAATTTTATTCATTCTTGCGGGAACTTTTAAATTTTCCCGGATTCCCCGGGATGTAAACTATCTCTGTACCAAATTTCATCAAAATCGGTTCAGTAATTAGGCCGTAAAAGCGTAGCAGACAGACAGACAGACACACTTTCACATTTATAATAATTAGGATGGATTTCCGTTGATTATTTTACGTATTGTGTTTTCTATCACTCTAAGTCCCCGTATTGTATGGCGCTGTGCAGCTCTTGCAGCTAAATTCTCAGACACCAAAACCATTCAATCTACTGCAGTAGGTATACCTATGTGATCAATGTATTATTCGCAACTCTACCAATTATTCTTCTATTTTCAACAAGCAAGTTAACAGCTATTATACTAATAGTACAGTGAATTCATTCAATTATAGCAATTGCAATGAATTTGTACCAACTTAGCAATTTAGCTGCTGATTGCAAGTGCGCTGTGCAATTAGAGCCTTCTTTGCAAAACTATTAAGCATTGTCTTCTGTTTGTTTCTTAAAATTAAGTTTAGCAAACATGATCGTGTAATATTTTTAAAGATATTTTATTCTAATAAAAATGTTAAAGTGCACCTGGGTTTTTCTTTGACTAACCGACTATAACAAATGAATGAATGAATGAATAAATAAACAAAAAATTAAGCTTGTTTTACGCCACTACACACACAAGCTAGCTCTTGAACAGAATCACACCTAATTGTAAGTGATGATGCAGTTTAAGATGGTAGCGGGCTAACCAGTTGGTATGGCAGTTATATTATTAAACTCATATCCTAACCGGTTTCTACACGGAATCGTACCGGAACTTTAAATCGCTGGGTGGCATGTCTTTGTCGATAAGGTGGTAACTACCCACGGCCGAAGCCTCCTGGACATTCCAGTTACGGTCATTGGCTGTTTTATCCCAGATCTGGACAACAATGAACCTATCGACTGAATTTTTAAATCGGTTACCTAGTCGTGTTGCATCGTAGTTGAGCGACAAATGCGGCTACTCGATGTGATTCAACGCGATGCGACAGTATCAAACAGTAGCTGACCCTTTACGTAGTTTTTCGACAAATAATAGACAAATTAACTTTTAACTTTGGCAACGTTACATAACTTTGAGGAAAAAGATTTATCTTATTAAGACTGGCCGATCTGGGAGTAAGTCCAAATGATCAAGACCCTCAGCCTCAAGAGGCGACAGCTGCTATTAATTTGTTGGATGGTGCTATTAAAATGTATCAAATCATCACTAAATATATACCTTTAATTCTAAAACGAAATTTACTAAGAGATATTGTACACCTACGCTCAAAATCTTACTTAAAGTAATAACATTATAAATTTACTTCTCCTGAGTATTGCTCACTCTTATGCTTTCAACTTTCTGTTCTATTTCTTCTAATACTTTCTTTTGTTTTTCCTTTATCGTCCCGGGATTTCTTTTCCACCTCCTATCCTTCAAGGAACTTTCAAATTCATCATTAGTTTCCAAACTGTTTGGTTTCCTTTCAAAATTACTTGGTTTGTCATTTTCCTTGACTTTAGGATCATGGGCCTTTCTTTCAAAATATTGTCTGCTATTGTGTACCATATCATTTGAAATTTTACGCCGTTCATCTGATTTTGAGTTTCCAAAGAACATTTGTTTACATGTGGGGCACAGTTTTTCAAAATAAGATCTTTTAAAGATTTTATCTGCATCCAAGTTAGTCTCTGTAGATTTTACCATGATACTATTCGTAGTATGTACAGCTGTTTTTGGCATGTTTGTACTGCTTTTCTTAACCTTACGTGAGCGAAATAATCTTCTTTTCTTGCCTTTCTTTTCAGTTGTTTCCGGCACTTTGTCTTTTTCTTTGTTTTTATCAATTAATGGAATTTTTATTTTCTTTAAGCCGGCGCTAAAAAGTAAAAACAGGTTAACACGTTTAAACAAGATAATATAAGAATTCTTGAGATGTCAGGATTTTGCTTTGCTCTACATTTCTAAACCCACTGGGTTTAACTGTTTAAAACATGAATTTATCAAATAACTCTATTTTAGTAAATACTTGGTCACTATGAAATTGAGACTTACCATTTCTTTTCCTTCCGCGAATAATGTTCAACATTTGTATTGTATGGAAAATCGAATTGCTTAATTGCACCTATTTTGTGTGTTTCAATGTTTGGAGAGTTTATTTCATCCATAGATAGTCCGTTTAAGTTCATATGTTGAGGGACAAAGTGTTTTGCATGTAATACGTTAACTTCAGGAATTTTATCAGCATTCAAACTCTGATATTCCCTATTATCTTTATTGAATTCATCATTGAGATTGGCATAAGAACCATAATTACCATATTCCATACTTTGACTCCTGGTTTTCTGTCTATATTGCTCATAAGGTTGATTCTCGTCTAGAGAAGATACATCAGGTCTTTGTATGAAGCTGGCTACATCAATATGAGCTTGATTTCTTCGGTTCAATTTCCTTCTCGATTTGCGTCCATCGACTCGAAATTCGACTGGATTTGAATTCAGCTCCTCATTTGATAAATATTCGTAGCAAAAAGAAATATTAGTAATACACAATAATAACAATAAACCTAAGAAATAAATGCGTCGTAACATCTTTGTATCGACATTTCGGTTGATTTCTGTCTGTTTCTGTCTTAATTCTCTTATTTTTTATATCACAGTTTTGTCTTATTGGTGTTAAAACTTTTTGAGCAAAAAAACAAGGAGTAAAAAACCTACCATTTGGTAGTTATAGCCATTTTTTGTCGTTAAAGTAGCTGACGCCTGAAATAATATTTCAGCTTATGTATTCAATTTTAATACTACTTCAATGGAATACAAGTAATATTCATGCAATATAAAATAGAGATACGCTCGTTGAAAGTTGATATATTAATTTTACGAAATTAGAATGGTATCATTTTGTTAAATGTACTTGGTAGCCCCAATTACTAACTTCACAGTTCAAAACAAGGAATTTGACAATTTGTTCACAAGAAAAAATATGGCTGCCGGCTTTTAGGTTACTTGTCTCTGTATGTTATTTCTTGTGTGTGAAAATCTATTTTTGCAACTTCTGTTATCCTTGCTATTCACGACGTTAAGTTGAGCCTAGGTTCCTGCGTCGGCCGTTCATTGAATGCCGAAAACTGAAACACCTGTGTTGTTGTTTACGAGATAGTGACTCTAAATTTTTGTTTTCAAGTGTTTTGCGCTTGTTCACGAGATAGTGACTCTATTGTGTTTTCAATTAAGAATAAGTAGTTAAGTAAGTAGTGAGGAACTATGAAGGAGAATAAAAGGAAATGTTTTAAGTGTGGTTCTTCGCCTGGCGATGACCCTGAAACCAAATTATTTCGATTTCCGAAACCTGGTTCCACTAATAATCTCCGGTACGTACCTACTTTTATAATTTGCCTTAGGTTAGATCCATGTTTTATAGTTACCTTACTAGTTCTACATTTTACTCATCATCAACATCATTTCAACCCATTGCCAGCTCACTATTGAGCACGAGTCTCCTCTCACAGTGTTGATTGGCAGACTTCAGACAACAGATTACGATGGTTTTCATCACCATTTGAAGCAAATCATAAAATTGAATTTTCTTAAAATTATTCATTCATTTTATTTATTTCAGTTGTGAATTGTGGGCAAAATATTGCTGTCCAGACAAACAATGGTCCAATATAGACTTTCAGTTTAAATTGTACACTGAACACAGAATGCTATGTCATCGACACTTTAAGGAAACTGCATTTGTGGACTTTCCGTCAAAGAAATTGAGACGTTTTGCCTCTCCAGATATGGAGGTAAGTTAATCAAGTTCTCTAATTTCTCTTTTTTTTTCAAGAAAGGATATTTATGACACTGAAAATTTGTTATACTTAATATTTTATGATATTGATTTTGATTTATTGATTAATTGACTGACTGGCTCTTGATGCTTGATTAATCGACTCTGTTTGGAACCGTCAACCCCAAATGAATTAGGATAAATTAAGTTATTTTTAACCAAAAATTGTTACTACACAAGAATTATTTCATTTCATTCACTACAGCCTATTAACGTCCCACTGCTGGGCACTCCCACTCCTAGGCACAAACCTAGGCCTGGGCCTAGGAGAGAGAGAATTAGAGCTTAGACCCACCACGCTGCTCCAATGCGAGTTGGTGGGCTTTAACGACTATTATTATGTTAGTGATAATAACCGGGACCGACAGCTTAACGTGCTCTCCGAGGCACGGGAGTGAAACACCACCAACATCCAACTCCGGGCTGGCACTGAGAATTTCTAAATTGAAAAATCCAATACCTAAAAATTTTATGCCCGGCCGGGAATCGAACCCAGGAACTCGGGATCTGCAGTCGACTATGCTAACCGCTAGACCAACGAGGCAGTCAGAGGCACAAGAATTATAAATAAAACTAATGCTTACAGGATATAAACTTACAATTTCTTCAAGTTGATGACAACAGAGAACCTGTAGCTGGTCCTTCACAACCCCTAACAGACATAACTAATAAAAATTACCCCACAACAATTGATGTCCCAGGACCTTCTGGAACTAGTAATAATCAAAAAGTTGAAGATGAAAATTTCTTGAAATGCAAAAAATATTTGAGAAAAGTTTGCCTCCTACAAAAGCAATTAAAACGTTTAAAAAATAAACAATATTTAAATAAATTAAGCACAGACAATGCTGTAAAGAAACTTACAGAGAAAATAAGCCCAAATTTTGCATTGCTGTTGCAAGCGGAAGTAAAAAATTTTAAGAGGAATGCCAAGGGACGCAGATGGACTACCGAAGACAAAATTTCTGCATTGAGACTATACAAAAGATCTCCCACATGCTACCGATTATTGAGACGCCTGTATTGCCTTCCAGCTCCAACAACTTTAAAAGGTTTATTAAAACAATTCAAACTCAATGTTGGCATCAATAAACAGCTATTTGAAATTATTGGCATATATTCTACAACTCAAGAAGCTGTAAATAATAACTATGTGTTAATGTTTGATGAAATGGCCTTGAAGAAAAACTTACATTATAATGTTTAAGAGGACAGTATCGAAGGCTATCAAGATCATGGTGTACAGGGCAGAACATCACAAATAGTGTCTTATGCACTGGTATTTATGATTGCTGGGGTTCGAAAAAAGATTAAGCAACCTTTGGCCTATTATTTATCTGGCTCTTCAGTTACAGCTGATAGATTAGCAGTTCTGATAAAAGAGGTAAGCTTTATACTTAATGTATGAATTTTTAATTGTAATAAATTTTATTATTTTATATTTATGCAATTTTTTTCTTTTTCAGGTTCTTGAACAATGTCATGAACATGGCATTAATATAGCTGCCACAGTGTGTGATATGAGTGGAGTGAATAGGAGTGCATTGAACAATTTAGGGGCTACTGCTAGCTGTCCGCAATTTGAAATTAATAATAAAAAAATTATTTCACTGTTTGATCCACCGCATTTAATAAAGTGCTTCAGAAATTTATTCTTGAAGTACGATATACAATGCTCATCAAATATGACATCAGCTGATGGAAACCAGGGAACAGGTAAAAAGAAATGTTTTCATCGCACAATATACTTTTACTTGTACATTGTTATGTACAATATTCAAACAACAAATACTTGTTTGTTAAACTGATTTTGATATTTATACTTATTGTTTCAGGTGTAGCCAAATGGAGTCACATAGTCCAATTTTACGAAAAGGACAATTGTAATCCAAACTTTGTGTTTGCACCTTCTCTTACACAAGACCATCTTAATCCGAATACAAAACAAAAGATGAGAGTAAAACTAGTTGTGCAAGTGCTGAGCCACACGGTTGCTGCTGGCATGTTTGCTAAAATAGCGCAAGGTATTGGTCAATAATGCAATAAAGCATGTTTCCTAGATGTTCTTAGAGTTTTGTAACCAAATGTGAATTTAAACAAACAGACAGTTATATTTATGTTGAGACTATTGGCACTATAAAAGATTGATGTGGTTTTGTATATGGGTATAGTTGGTCATCAAGAGAGTGAGGAAGGTTACTTTTATCCTGGAAAATTTCCTGGAGTTGCTCCAGGATTTTAAATACCTATACTCCTGCAATAATCACAAGCATAATTTAAAATTAATACAATATTCTTATTTTCTCATAGGTATATTTTAAATATCCAAAGTAAAATTAATGTTCTGTTTCAGGTCTCCAAAATGGACAAACTGTTTGACACACTGAACAGCGATACAGTGGATCTGAGAAGAGGGAAGCCTTTTTCAACCAATTTAAAACTTTCATCTCCCCATTTTACATTTATAAGTGAAATGAAATTGTTTTTAAACTCGCTAAAATTTATAGGTTCAAAAAGCACACCACCTTCGCTAATAGGTTGGCAGTGGACACTTAATGGAATTGAAATGTTGTGGAGGAGTTTGCGCCAAAATCATAAATCTATAAAAAGTCTGGCTACTCGGAGGTTTCAACAGGACCCTTTAGAAAATTTATTTGGGTGCATCCGGGGAAATTGTGGCTCTAACTCCAACCCTACCACTGGCCAATTTATTGCGGGCTTAAAAACCTCTATTTTAAGTAACCTTTCTCACCTTGGCAGTGGAAATTGTGAACAGGACACTAATGATGTCATTATTGACAATTTTAAGGAATTAATAAAAAAACAACAGCCTGAAAGCCATACTGAAGAGACCTCAGCGTTATCTTCAGTATGGAAATTAATTGATGACAATATTCACCAGGAAGTGTTGGAGGAAACTGGTGAATCACAAGCATGTACTTATGTATGTGGATTCCTAATAAAGAGTTATAAAAATAATTGTGAAAAGTGTAAATCACTATTAACAACAAATGACAGAACTCATATGCATTTATTCAATCAATTTAAAGAATATCAAGATTTTAAAGAATCTTTAAATTATGCCAGTAGAAAATTTGTTTTGTGTGTGGAATCTTGTGCCACTTCTATTAACAATTATTTGTTAAGTAATGCACATAAAAAAGGGTTAATGCATGAAATATGCACTATTCTAAAAGACTCTGTCAATTTTGACTTTTTAAATGATTGTGCAGAGCATAAAGAATTTAATATAAATTACATTATTAAAAGTGTTTTCCAAATAACAATTAAAAGATTTTGCACAAAAAAAATAGATCTTTTTCACAAGAATCAAGTTCTAAAGCACTTGTGAAAAAAATTAATTTATTGAAACATGTGTAGTATTATCACTGAACATCACAATAACTTAGAATAATTTATTGAAGGATAAGCCTGGCAATAATTTGCTCTAATGTCTCTGATAGTTCCTTAGTTAAGATGATTTGTGAGATGGTGATAATAAAAAAAAAAACGGCTGAGTTTGTTGTGGGCTCTTCTCAGACCAGGGCGCGTTCGGAACCCTCGTAGCTTTAGTTTTAAGATACCGTTACCCATTATCACCATCATGCTTTTTAAGTAAGTAATTTCTAGACGAAAATAAGTGTACCTACAGTGTACCTATATTAATTAATTACTTGAATCTTGAATCTTGAACGCTGGCTGCGTTACCTCGCTGAATAGCCAAACTTATATGTTGGCCGAGATAACTGCCAGCCCTCCGGTCACCTGTGGACTCCGTGAGACGAGAAGATAGATCCTTAAAAAAGGATCTAGCATCTTCGCCCCGTGACCCCATGGTTTCAACACCAAAAGGCACAAAAATGAAAATATTTTCTATAATTTCATATTTGCGCCTCTTGGCTCTTTCTGCATTAGTGGCCGCCGCCCCCACCGTCATAATATTATTAAGGATAATATTATTCTATTCTATAGTTAGATATTATTATTAATTTATTACTTTACTAGCTGACCCGGCGAACTTCGTACCGCCTTAGTATGAAAAATTAAATGTATATTTTTCAATATTTCTGAGAGATTTTCTTAATATTTTTTCCGTAAGAACCTTCTCCTAATAATAACAAATACAACAAAAAAAGAATTAGTGAAATCGGTCCAGCCATTCACGCGTGATGCGGTGACCAAGGAAAACGGGTTTCATTTTTATATATATAGATATATTTATACTGTTTTTGGGTATCTACTCACTATATTTAAATTGATGCAACCTGATAAAAACTAAGCCAATTCTTAATAAGTACTTTATATTTGTAATTTCAGTAGATACACTTGCTAACTTTTTACATTTTAATTTATATTGTTGTTCTGAACATTTCTACCAATTTTCAGCTTTATGCGAACTTTTGCATTTTGACATGCCTACTTTCACCAGACTAATTAGTAATAGTTAATAATATCTGCCCATTTACATACATACTATTTAATACATTACTCACCTGCTGAATTTAAAATAGCTGCTAATTAGATTAGATTAGATGCATAAGATTGTTTTATTGTTCTTTTTATAATTGTTAATAAAGACATTCCAACTTAGAGCCAAAATATAGTTTTTTTTTATTAATTACTAGTAAGACTAATAATTATTATTGTTTCTATAATTAAGGCTACTTGTGCACAAAAGCGGAGCTGGGATGGTAATCAGTGAAATTGCACAATAATTTAATTTAAAGGATAATAAATTAGTGTGCAATTTATAATTATTATTAATATACTGGTTAGTTTCCCAGTTCTGCTTTTGTGGACAGGTAGTCTTCAAATGAATATTTTTATAATAAGCTTATTTTGAATTTCCCGCTAGTTTTTAAATTTCCCGCATTCGCCAGTTTCCTGGGGGTCAGCAACAGATGGCGCTATTTTTAATGCCATTTTTGTTGTATGGAGTTGTCATTCTTCTCCCCGTAGTAAATATGTTCCTTGAGTTAGGATATTGAGGAACTTCCAGCCTACGTTCCTTAGAAACATCATAGATGGCGCTGAAACTCATACTAAGCATATACAATGAGGTGACATAAGTACCATATTCTAATGCTCTATGGCCTGATACCTGAAAAAGTTTTTACGAAGAAAACTAAGGCCAGTCGCTCACTACTTCGTTTTGCTATACGGTTGCGTGATTTCGTTGAATTCATTTATTTTTTTCTGCTTTGCATCTAATTTTGACTCCGATTACCACTGTATGTGCCACTGTATATGAGAACCTACAACATTTGGATACCGCGTTATGGATCATAGCGTTGTCATTTGTAAAGATAATTTAAAAATGTCACCATATTTCATTGCAAACTTAGCTTTAAATTTTAAAAAAAATTGGCAGTCATAGAGACTGCCAATTTTTTGCCAACGAATATTTAAAATATTTTTTCTTTAAATCTTTTTATTTTTTTTAAATAAAAAACTAAGGCATTACGAAGTAGTATATTTGTATTTAAGACCTTTTTTTTATTGCGTGATAGGCTTGCGCTTGACGACAATCATGCTTAGTGCAAAGCAGTGATGAGGTCTAGGTTGGAACGCGCTTGCCTAGAAGATGCCTATTCACTCTTGCCTTGAGGGTACTGAAGTTATAAGTGGCAGGAAACACGTGCGCTGGGAGGGTGTTTCACACCCTAGCGGTTCGTATCAGAAACGTCGAGCCACTTACTTATGAAAAGAAACACCATTATCCTTTTTTAATTTTTGGGAACAATTTTTACAGTGTTTCAAGACAAAAGAAGGCATTATATTTTGAGAAACTTGTTTAAACACACGTTACGTCGAAACTTCTCGACGCGTCGCATCCAACTAAATGAGATTTGTATTTGCTTTTCGTTTTGTATTTGCTTTGTTGGCGCGCCTGCCGTGTTCCTAGCGCGGTATCTGTTAGTACTACATCTGTGCGTCGAGCAAAAACACTTCGTGCGAGCAGATTGGACGTCAACCACATAGGGAAGCCAACGCAGACAGTTTCTCGCAGTTCTGTGGTAGAATGGAGAAGGAGGAACAAAATTGTGAAGTTTCTGAGAACACTCCCCATGGTATATCCGATAAAAACCGATAAGCAGGCGACATTAAAACCGATAAGCAGGCGACATTACGTCGGTGTTGTAGACTGAGCAATTTCGCCTACGTAAGTGATTGATCGCCAATTATCCTTTGAGCACGGCGATCTATCGAGTCTAATGTATCGCGTTGGCATGCCAGATCGACTTGTGTAAAGAGCAAGGCGCTGTTTTATACCAAGTTTTTTGGCAGCTGTTTTGGCCTTTGACTCGACACATTTCCCGAAATTGATGTTGGGAGAGATGTCAATACTCAAGAGCTCAATATGATCACTAATCGGTACGAACATACCATGAAAAGTAGGAGCCAAGATGAAGGGGCTCCACTTTGAGGTTAAGGTTGCCTGAGGAACACCGGCATTGACAGCCATTAGGTCAGAGGAGCAGCCGTCGATGACCACCCGGAATGACCCGTCACTCAGCAAATCAGATATCCAGTTGCAGAAACCAGTGGGAATCCCGTTCGCGGAGAGCTTGCTGAGAAGACTGCCGTGCCAGAACCGGTCAAAAGCCTTCGATATATCGAGTGAGACAGCAAGTGCCTCACCGTGCTTCTCCATGGCTTCACCCCAAGTATCTGTGGCATATACTAGAAGATCCCGTTAGAAGTAGACAGATTTTTCCGAAAGCCGTACTGACGGTCTGACAGAAGATCGTTTTCTTCTAGGTATGCTAGGAGCTTGTTGTTAAGCACACGTTCCATACTCTTACAGAGGATAGATGTGTTGGCAATAGGTCTGTAATTGGCCGGATCAGCACGACTTCCCTTTTTCAGTAGTGGACTTTTCAGACCTCATGCTGGGCATACCAGGGGTAGAGGTACAACTCCATACTTAAGCAAAAAGCATTCAAAAATCTGCTTATCATCGCTGATACCCTGTAGTTCTTCTGCTTAGCTCTAGATGGCGTTAAAACGAAAGCTTTTAGCGCCATCTAATGACCATCTGATGAAACTTCAGGCTATATACAGTGCCATCTATAAAACCTTTGAAAAAACTTCGCGTTTAATGCAACACGACCAAAGATTTGACAGAAAAATCTTTGGTTTAGTTTAGCTAAAGATTATATGATTGTACTAGCTGATGCCCGCGACTTCGTACGCGTGGATCGAGGTTTTGTGGTTCCCGCGGGAACTCTTTAATTTTCCGGGATAAAAAGTAGCCTATGTGTTATTCCAGGCTATAATCTATCTCTGTGCCAAATTTCATCCAGATCCGATCAGCTGTTGGGGCGTGATTAAGTAACAAACATCCATCCGTACATCCATACCGACATCCATACATCCAAACTTTCGCATTTATAATATTAGTAAGATTTGGTTTAGCCATGAACAGAAAGCATAGAGTAGGTACGTACATAATACAAACAGGACGGGGGTCATATTCTGTAAAATTGACACTTGCAGTGACAATGAGCATTAAATGCTCCTTGGCAGTGATGATCACTGTTGTCTAAGGTTCTTTCTACATTGCTGCTCTATTATTTAAAAGAAAATAAGATTTTATGGCAAACCTTCAATGTATGTATGTAATGTAAAAAGAAAATGAAGATCACTGAGATATACTTGGACATAGGTACTTAAACAGTACGATTATTTCCACTTTTTCGGTCTCGGTTTAAATCGTAAAGGTTCGTGTTTTCACAAAGAGTAAGTATATAAAATCCTAGAATTTACTCACAAATATTTAAATCTGCGTAATTTAATATTTCATTTATAGTTTCCATTTCTGTCTTTTCTAATAAAATACCTAGCATTAATTTAATCTAAGTAATTACACAGGGTAATTAGTAATAAAATCTCAACCTAAGTATAGAAACTTTTTTACAAATACTCTGACAAAACACAAAAATAAAGATCAAAACAAGTAGAATTAATAACATGTAATGCCATCTAGCGCAATTTAGTGTAACAACTTGGCGGAATCAGCTACTATTTCGAAAAAGTTTAATAAGTTCAACTCTAATTCGAAATAAACTTTTTGCTATCGGATTTTATGAAAATTTTAATTAACTATTAAATAGTTAATTAAACTTAATAAATAAATAGGTAAAATAAAGTAAAACAACAAAATACATGTTTTCATTGAGTTTCGGTTGATTTAAGGCGCACGTGCATAGGTCGACTTTCATACATTTTTCTTTTCGATATCGATATAACAGATGTTTATAATTTAACTATTTGACTAAATGGCTCTGTTTTAAAGTAAACTAATTATGTGATAAAATAATAGGCATTGATGTACTGCCGCAATTTTAATATTTTTAAAATCAGTGCATTGCAACTTTGCGAAAATATCAAAAACCTGTCAAAAGCCCTAACAACGCCATCTAGCGGGAATCTGTCCGGGAGAAGACGTTGTGTTGACCCTTAAACAAAATTTATACTTATTCGAGACAAGTAACGCCATCTAGAATTTATTTTAGAACTATGGTACCCATTGTATGGAGTTGTACCTCTACCCCTGGTTCTTTATGCTCTTTGTGTATGCGTAACTTCCTTTTATCTTCGTAACAACGCGAGGTGTATAGCAAAACGAAATAGTGAGCGACTGGCCTTAGTTTTCTTCGTAAAAACTTTTTCAGGTATCAGGGCATAGAGTATTAGAATATGGTACCTACCATGGTACTTAATACTTATCACCTCATTGCACTCATATATCCTTAGTACGAGTTTCAGCGCCATCTATGATGTTTCTAAGGAACGTAGGCTGGAAAGTTCCTCATTATATGAGTAGGAGAAGAACATCGCATCGAAGACCTAAGCTCCTGACCCGAGCTGAACCCTACGTAGCTAAGGGTACCTTGTGCGATTCTCCAGCTCACTAAAAACTTCAGTTATTCAAAGGGTGGAAAAACTAATTCCTCAAAAACCCAACCGATTGGCAGTTGCTACTGGTGCTTATGGGCGGTGGTAATCCCTTAGCTCTATAACGGTATACTGATCTATTTATTTGTTTAATTGTTTAAGTCAGGCAACTAGAATAACACAATACATAAATTCTTAAAATAATATAAATACCTATGAAAAATATATTATTATGTAGTATATCAGCCATCAGGTAGTAACCTGATGCCCCCGTTAGAGAATAAGGCCGCAGGTAATATTACAATTTAAAGGTAGTACGTATCGCTTTTGACGATCTCTCTAACGCAGTGGTGAGGCACTGTGGTCTTATAATGGGAAGTCCCGGGCTCGATTCCCGGCAGTGTAAATGTGTGAATTTTAATTTCTGTAATTTTCTTTGATCTGTTCCGGCTTCGGCCATAGCTAGTTACCACCCTACCGACAAAGACGTACCACCAAGCGTTCCGGTACGATGACGTATAGGAACCGATTGGGGGTTAGCCCGCAACCATCTGGATTGCATCTTAACTTACTATCATTTTTAGATTGTAGTTTGTAGTTAGCAAGGGCAGTTTGACAGATTCTCTGAGATAGTGACCCAGATGTAAAATTATACCTTTTATGCCAAAAGATCCCCCGAATCGATCCCTGTCCATTTGCTTAACGATGTGACATAAAAGGGGTGGGTCGGATAGATCCCATAAATTAGGTTTCTGCTGAGCGTGCCATAGGTTTGCCCGTAATGGAGGTGACGATCTATGGAAATTTAATGGTTCAAACAGGGCGTTTTCAGATAGTGTTTTTATGGTTCCGTACCACAAAAGGAGCAATGGAACCCTTATAAGCCCAGAGAAAATTCAGAAATTATAAATTCCCGGAATTGACCCTGCCGGGGATAGAATTCGGAACCTCCCACTTATGAGACAACAGTGTTCACCACTGCGCCAGGGGGTCGTCAAAGGGAGGGAGTTCGTCTTATCCGTTATTCCTGCCATGATTTACATCAATACGTATTATATTATTATCAACGACCTCAATTTACATAGACGAACTCTGTCATACAAAGAATGTGGGCGTATGTGTAGTAACGCCATCTAGTCTGAAAAGCGGGAACTTGCTTGCAAACTTAGCCCCATCTTGAATGAAAGCTTGAAAACGTATGACTTGGTCATAGATAAGACAGCCGCAATCCTGTTCGGAGCCCGGAAGCACATGCGTCAGCTCCAACTGCGAGGCCAGGACATAGAGTGGCAGACTTCGGTGCGCTACTTGGGGTGTCACATCGACGCCGGCCTGGCCATGGTTCCCATGATTGATCATGTCGTGAACCACGCCACGGCTGCTGCGTGATTGCTGCACCAGGTCCTCACCTCAAGATTCTCACCGAAGACCAAGCTCCGGATCTACGGAGCATATGTCCCTTACCTACCATGCAGCCATGGTGGGTCGGCAAGTAGGTGTAAACATAGAACTCCTTTATATTTTATAAACTTAAACTAATAATATAAATGCGAAAGTTTGGATGGATGGATCGATGTTTGTTACTCAATCACGCCAGAAAGAACGGTTGAACGGATCTAGATGAAATATGGCACAGAGACAGATTATGGTCTCGAATAACACATAGGCTATTTTTTATCCCGGATAATTAAAGAGTTCTCGCGAGAACCGAAACACCACAATCCACGCGGACGAAGTCGCAGGCATCAGCTATTTATTTATAAATAATAATTAATAACATTGGAGAACTGGGAATCTAATCCTGTCTGATAGCGGCTTTCCTTAAAACTAATGGAAGCGTCTGGAAAATGGCTATAAGTAATCCCAATTTTGATCGTGTTTATTTATTGACGACCTCCTTGGCGTAGTTATTAGCGACTAGATGATGCCGGTGACTTCATCCGCGTGGATTTAGGTTTTGAGGATTAAGTTGATGTCATCAATTATCAGTATACTCTATCTAAAAAAATTTGAAGTGTATTGAATCCGATTCGTACGCTACACGACTATTATCTAAATATATTAAATTAAATTTGTGTCTGTATAACTGTTGTTCGTAGCAAAAATATCGCCCGGTATACAGTCAATCTGCCGCGGAAAAGCAGAAAGCATCCCGAACTGTTTGAGGAGTTCATACGTATGCTTTCTCACGTGCAGGCATCTATCTATGCTGAGTTACAGTTCAATAATAATACGTTTGAAAAACATTTACGATTACAATTTCCTTACACTATCAGGGGGCAGATGTACTATGTACCGGGCGCCATAATATGTACTGGCACCGCTAAATATCAGACGAGGGATATCACCAAGATTCTACCATACAATTTCAACTACGCTAAGTCCGTTCTACGAAATTTCACCGAACGATTATCCACAGTATTCAACACTGAGTGCGCGTGGATTTACAAAATTCTGTCGCAGAATATGTTTGCTGGAAAAATTGCGCAGTGAAATTTCGTAGTGCTGTTATTGAAAATAGCTGGGTACAACGAACAAACTAAAATTTAAGTTATTCACTTGATAAACCATTTAATAATTATTATTTATTATTCATATTAATTATTATTTATATTCTATGTTTATAATACTATATTGAAAGGGAACAAATTGATTTCATTAGAAACTGGTAATAAATTAATTTCTTCCTTTCGGGGAACGGCTCTGTTTGATACCATCAATAAATTGAAGCATCTGGAAATTGGCTATGAATCTTATTTTGTATTTTATAGGCCTTATTTGTAATATTCTATTCTTGATAAACTGAGCTCCAAAATTCAAGTAGCTTATCCTTGTTGTATTGGAGCTTAAGGCTGGAGTCACAGGACAATTCTATTAATTGTTCTTCTTCTGCTGTCGAAAGTGTTGATGGTGGAGTCGACTGGAAAGGGTTTCTAACCCAGTCATATTGCTCCAGATTTTCGGGAAAATATTTTTCAAAATGTTCGCTCAAAGATGACAAGTGCTGTGTAAATATAATTTTTAAAGAGGGATCGAGGATTTCTGTCGATTTTTCTTGTAGAATGCCTTGTAAAGCAGGGAAACAGTCAGAACTTACTTGATCTTCTTCTAATTTTCTTTTCCATAAGAGCAACTTCTTTTGAAACCCAGTGATTTACCCAGAACCCGCCACATGTGATTCATCCCAAATCACAATGCGGCGCCGGGCGCGGCGGGCGGTCGCATCGACACAGACGGCCAACCTAAGTATTTAGATCGCCTCACGACGCCCCTGGGATAGTACCGCGGCGCCCTAGGGCGTCGCGACGCACAGTTAGGGAAGCCCTGACTTAATGTTTAAAACTGACTTTGGTTTCTAATAAATTACAGCTGATGCCCGCGACTTCGTCAGAATGGATTGAGGTTTTTAGATTCCATCCATCCATCCACCCATCCAAACTTTCGACTTTGGATGGATGGATGGATGGATGGATATCTTTCACTCAATCGCCAGATCGGCTGAAAGGATTAAGACGAAATTTGGCACAGAGATAGATTATAGTCTGGAATAACACATAAGCTACGTTTTATCCCGGAAAATTAAAGAGTTCCCGCGGGAACCAAAATACCTCAATCCACGCGGACGAAGTCACGGGAATTAGCTAGTGCTAATTTGTATTCTTGTCAATAGATAAAAATATAGAGTCAAAATACAATACCTACAATTTGAAATTAGTCACTTCTTCGGCGTAGGCCTCTCCCAAAGGCCAACTTATTAATAAATAAAAAAAATTGAAAATCAAAATATAAACCTTAAAACTAAGGAATTAAAGTTTAATTACGAATTTAGTATATTTATATTTAAAATCTTTTGTCTTAGTAACAACGCGGTGTCGGTGTCGGTGACGCGAATCCACAACAAGTGAAAACTTCTTTAGCACCAAAAAGTGCACGATGCGCACTTTTTGGTGCTAAAGAAGTTTTCACTTCAAAAAATGACGCTGATGATTTGCTAGCAGTGGCTAGCAAGCTTTATACCTACTACCAATCTATAGGCTGATCAAAATGTTGTCCTTTGCAAGGGTCTAAAAATAGCGCAGGCCAAGCTTCACATATTTGCTAAGCAAGCGGTCCCTCGAGGGTCGGAATGTGTTCTGCATTATTTGCACGCACTTTATGTTAAAGATTTCTAGAGAATATGCTAGACCCTTTATTGAAGACAAGGTGATGCCCGCGCCTTCGTCCGCGGGGATTGAGGTTATTTGGTTTCCGCGGGAACTTTAATTTTCCGGGATAAAAAGTAGCCTATGTGTTATTGTAGACTATAATCTCTTCATGCTAAATTTCATCCAGATCCGTTGCCTTCAAACGGGATTGAGTTACAAATCCGTCCATCCAAACTTTCGCATTTATAATATTAGTATATAAGTATAGATTAGCTTATCTCACGTTTTAAGTTCGATTTTGTTTGGAAAATTCCAAGCCCCTCTTTGAGGGATAGAATTTTATAAAATCCTTTCATAGCGGATGCCTCAATAGCTATCTGTACCTATGCCCTTCCCGAACCGTCCGCTGCTTTAAGTAAGACAGTCTTTTCCTTTTATATATTTAGAAGACTAGCGTTTTTCCTGCGGCTCTGCTGTGTGGGTTTAGAATTTTTTATGAAACATATTGTACCTAATTTCTCAAAGCCCTTTCCCATTTTTTACTAGCTCATGCCCGCGACTTCGTCGGCGTGGATTGAGGTTTTTTGGTTCCCGCGGAAGCTCTTTAATCGGATAAAAAGTAGCCTATATGCTATTCCAGACTATAATCTATTCCGTGCCAAATTTCAGCCAGATCCGTTCAGCCGTTGACGCGTGATTGAGTAACAAACATCCATACATCCATCCATACATCCATACATCTATACATCCATTCATCCATCCCAACTTTCGCATTTATAATATTAGTAACATTATTAAGGATAGACGCTGAATAGGTATAATATGAATTTTGAAGGAAGCACTTTTTTAGTACATTCGAATTTTTATGTCTGTAAACCCAGCAGTTTAAACTGAACGATAGTTGAATATGCCAGTCATTCAGTCATATTTTCCTTTAACTTATGAAACCACTTTTTCACCACCTTGTTGGAATTTCTCAAAATAGGTAGGTACCTAATTCCCTAGGTTCCCTTTATAATGTATACCTCTGGCCCTAGTCTATGAATATTGAGGGAACCTAATGTAAATCAAATACTACAACATGGGGCTATGAAAGAGGTAGGTATGTAAAAATATAAATCCATCAAAAATCAGCATCTGTAAACATTCATGGGCGGTGTACACTAACCATCAGGCGAACTACCTGCTCATTCGCTTTCTTCGCATATTTAAAGAAAAACTCTCGTTTCTAAGTAGTTTTGATGGCACACCCATCAGAGAACCTCGGCTGGCTTTTGCCACTATCTGAAATCGAACCCGGGATAGTATTTATAAAGACCGTAGCGCTCACCATTGCGCCAAAGAGATCGTCTGGTAGGTATATAAAAAGGCAAGTCTTCCGGGAAATTATACCGTGTATTTTTATAAAGTTGACTTGAAAATTTTCACATCTCTTTTAATAATACAGAAGTAATAGTTTTTAAGTCTCGCTGGAAAAGCAGGGCAAGTTATTTTAAAAGTTTAAGTTATTGAAAAAGTTGTTTTTTTTTTTTGCTATGGACCATGTGGTTTTCTTGCTTCACAGTGTTTGGTATATCTGAGAAAATCAGTAAGTACCTACTTTCACAAGTAGGTACCCAATTTTGAATCCGTATTATCAATATTAATAAATGTGAAGGTGCGTCTGTCTGTCTGTTTGCTACAGGCTTTCACGGACCATCTATTTACACTTTATTTTGATGAAATTTGGTATAGCGGTAGGTTACTAGGTGATCAGCCCTGCTTTGGTCATGCAGAATTTTTGGTAATCCTTTATTTCTGCATTTTAAAAAACTGGCGCTAGAATCGCTAGAGATGCCCGCGACTTGTGGAATCTCTTTCATTTTCCGACATATGATTTTATTTGCTTGGTGGGAGGCTTCGGCCTTGGCTAGTTAACACCCTACCGAAAAAGACGCACGCCAAGCGTTTTATTTATTTATCTAAGCGATTTAGCGTTCCGATACGATGCCGAGTAGAAACCGATTAGGGGGCTGGGTTTAATACAACTGCCTATCCCTTTAACAGGTTAACCCGCTACCATCTTAGACTGCATCATCACTTACCATCAGATAAGACTAACTTGTAGTTTATAAAAAATTTTGCTTCTACCTATCTTTTACTATACCTACTATCTGTAGTACCTATGTACTAATATTTTCAACCAAATCGGTTGAATATAATATGGGCCTCGAAAGCCCAGACAGACAAACGCACTTTCGCATTAATAATGTTAAGTATAGATGCAAAATCTCAAGCAGATCTCGTTTAAAATTTTCAAATCGTCTCATACTGTTGTGATGCTGGGCCTTTTCACAGATAATATCACAATTGTTTTCCAACAAAGGGCTGAAGTCTATAAAAGCTAATATGGCGGTTTTACTCGGCTTCAATTAAAAAAAATCTGAAAGATTTTAAATTGGTTTACTTAAACACTGGCTCATAATACCATGTTGCTAAAACTCAATACATCCATACTAATATTATGAATGCGTAAGTGTGTATGTCTGTCCGTCTGTCTGTCTGTCTGTTTGCTACGCTTTCACGGCCCAATTGTTGAACCGATTTTGATTAAATTAGGTACAGGGATAGGTTGTATCCCGGGGAAGGACATAGGTTTTTTGTCCCAGAAATTTAAGGAGTTCCCGCGGGAATCAAGAAAATATCCGACGCGAAGATAAGGACGAGTGACTATGATCGCGACTGTCTTTATGACTATTTGATTCGTTGATAGTTTTGGGTCTCAAGGTGCTTGAATGGCGACCTGGCACCGGGAAGCGCAGCGTTGGACGATCCCCCACTAGGTGGACGGACGATCTCAAGCGTGCCGCTGGAAGGCGCTGGAAACAAGCGGCATAAGACCGTACTCTGTGGCGATCCATGCAGGAGACCTTCGTCCAGCAGTGGACGTCTATAGGTTGAGACGACGAGGTTGAGCAATAGCCATACACGACGCGCAGTCCTGTTCAATGGCATCACGTTCATTTATTTCAAAAACTATATTTCTACTCACTAAGACACAATACAATAACACTTTAAGACACAATACAGTTTATATAATGCAATAAATAATAATAATTATTTTAAAATGAAATTAATTTTAAGTTATTTTTGTAACAATTGAACTCAAAAGCTATTGCTGCGTGAATGCTGCAGGCGCTTCAACACCTCCCAACGCATTGTTGAGCGATGTTTTAAGTGCGGAGGTCTCGGGTTCGATCCCAGGCAGAGTCAATTTGGGAATTTATGATTTTAGAATTTTCTCTGGCCTGGTGGGAGGCTTCGGCGGTGGTTATTTACCACTCTAGCAAAGCCGTGCTGCCAAGCGATTTAGCGTTCGTATAGAAACCGATCAGGGGTGTAGGTTTAATTTAATTGCCCTGCCCCTAACAGGTTAGGGCGCTACCATTTTAGACTGCATCATCACTTAATATCAGGAGAGGTCGCAGTTAAGGGCTAACATGTAGTGGAAAATAAAATATACCACAGCGTATTATATTTTCATCACTTGATCAAGTTACCTACCCAGCAGAATCTGTTGTCAACGATCCTATTCTACGGAACGACATTGTCGATCTACGTCCGGAAGCATTCAGCCAAACGTGTCCTGTAAAATACTGAATTTACAATGGGAATTTCATAAAAGGATCCAGGCTTAATAAAGAACCTATTTTACCCGTGCGGCTTATTTGAATTTCGAGGGCGATTCAATTGCTGTATTCTGTAAATAGCTGGGTTCGATAAAATTTGGCAATAAATTAAATTCATTGCCAAATTTTATTTTATATAGGTAGTTTTAGTTACGATGGGCGCTGAGAAAGGGGCGGCTGGTACTTACTACATGGCCTGGGGCCTAGGGCGGCCAAAACTGCAAATCCACCACAGGTTACACCAAAGCAATTCATTTGTTGGAAACAGTGTCCGCTTCTACAATAAGCTCCCAGAAGACATGTTGAAGATGTCTCTGAATAAGTTCAAAGTTAATGTAAAACGTAAACTCATTGAAAAATCTTATTACCATGTAAAGGACTACTTAAACGACAAGTAAGCCTGGCAATAATTTGCTCTAATGTCTCTGATAGTTCCTTAGTAAGAATATTTGTGAGATGGTGATAATAAAAAAAAAACAAAACCCGGCTGAGTTTGTTGTGGGCTCTTCTCAGACCAGGGCGCGTTTGGAACCCTCGTAGCTTTAGTTTTAAGATACCGTTACCCATTGTCACCATCATGCTTTTTAAGTAAGTAATTTTTAGACGAAAATAAGTGTACTTACAGTGTACCTATATTTAATAAATGACTTGAATCTTGAATCTCGGTTGCAACATTTTTCGTTTTATAAGAGCAACTGCTGAGTTTCTTGCCGGTTCTTCTCAGTAGAATCTGAGGCCTGATTGTCTAAGCAAATCGTAATAGTTTGACAGCTTAAAACGTTACGTTCGTACTACTTTTTGACGTGCAGTACGCTTACTCTGAGTTTTTACATTGCAAATTCGATTGATCGACGTGAGAGCTCACCACGCCAAATGTAAGCAAACGTTAAAGTAAAATGAACCTTAACTGCATTGGTTTAGAGTTCATTTCATCATTTCGCGTATTTATTCACAGCCAGCGGTCCAAATGCTGAATTTGTGACTTTAAAGCAAGAGCTTTTGGGTCCATTTTACTTTGACGTTCGCTTACACTTGGCGTGGTGAGCTCTCACGTCGATCAATCGTATTTGAAATGTAAAAACTCAGAGTAAGCGTACTGGTATCTATGAACACCTTAAACAGTTCGAATGATCCGTTTGACAAACGATTACGATTACGATTTCCTTACACAATCGGGGGACTGTTTTCCGAACCGGTGTCCTGATATATTCATGATAGACACAAGTCCGACATGAAATAAACCTGAGTCATAACATAAGTTTATTACAGCACCCCAATCGCCTTATCCTTAAATATTAAACTTATGATATTTAAGCTAGCTGCCATTAATCTTAAGACGCACCCTAAGGCCGCGTAAACTTTGTTTGTTTGGGTCTTAAACATGTCACATACTATAATGTCGCAATATGTGAGCATTAAATTTGAGTCCGTGTATATCTGACATCGTAAAATTTATCATTTTTTAATACACACAGTATAAGTATACCATTTTTTTATCCACTACAAGTTAGCCCATTGACTGCGATCTTACCTGATGGCAAGTGATGATACAGTCAAAGTTAGTAGTAAGCTAACTTGTTAGGGGCATGACAGTTATATTAAACGGTAAACCCATACCCCTATTCGTTTTCTACATGGCATCGTATACCGGAATGCTTAATCACTTGGCGGCTCGTCTTTGCCGGTAGGGTGGTAAGCCACGGCCGCAGCCTCCCACCAGGCTAGACCAGGGAAATTGCAGAAATTATGAATTCCCAAATTTACCCTGACGGGGATCGAACCCGGCACCTCCGCAGGTTAAGACAATTATATAGCGCTCAACACTGCGCCACGGAGGTCGTCAAAAACGACCACTGCGAAACGAAACCATAGAACTAGTTGACGCTCGCGACTGCGTCCGCGTCGATTGTGATTTTTTGGTTCCCGGCTAATTTTCCGTT
This sequence comes from Erebia aethiops, assembly GCA_923060345.2. NCBI lineage: Eukaryota > Metazoa > Arthropoda > Insecta > Lepidoptera > Nymphalidae > Erebia > Erebia aethiops. Next base: position 154,156 of record CAKLPR020000022.1, read on the forward strand.
CCGTGATAAAAAGTAGCAGTCCTTTACCGGGATACAATCTATCATTATTTAAGGTTGGGGAAATTAATTTACTTATTGAATATTGAATGTATTTAAATCGGAAAAGTTTTCGTTTCTTAACATGTACCTACACAGTGTGACGTAGCTGGTTTGGAGAGAAGAGAAACACAGCAAGTCAACACAAGGAATTTATTTAAGAAGGAATCAGAGGGTCGTGGGACGAGAGGCCCGTCAATAATTTTGCTTTCTAGACCTGTAGTGGGCGAGTACTGTCCTGGAATGCCGCGGAGTGTCGGTCCAGCTGGTAGTGGGACGCGCGGCGAGTTCTTCAGCCAGGTAGTGTGCGGTGGGAGATTTTACACGCCGGGAGTCGGTCGTCTATGCTCGGAGGCTCTGACCCGCAGAAGTGGCGCGGCCAGAGAGCTCGGGCGTGGAAGAGGGCCACGGACTGGACGGGACTCGCAGAAGTGGCGAGTCACGTTGCTCCGAGCGAGGTCGAGGCGCAGACCGACGAGATAATCCCCAGGAAGAAAACCCTGGAATGCACATTCCAGCGTGTGAGCAACTGTTCCCTTCTATCCATCTGGTTGTGACACGTAGCAGCAAGCAAGCGGAAAAGTACTGCGTAAAATGGTGGTGCTAAGTAGGTATGTCACAATCAGACGGAGTTACAGAGAAGGAAATAGTGAAGCTAAGTTAAACAAAATATTTTAAAACAAAGAAAAGATAATATTAAAGTGCAGAGGGCAGTGAGAAGCTAATAATAATAATTAATAATTTACAAGTTAAAATATTATTTTAAGAAAATCAAAAGACTAATTAGAAAATCAGTTATTAAGGATATATAGTGCGAATTATAGTACATACAATTGGGCAATTCAACCTTCATCGAGCTAAGAAAGGTCGTACAAGGACGTGTGGAAAAAACCAGAATGTAATGTGCGTAAAAAAGTACTATCCTACAGCGAAATGTTCAGCACTTACCCGTGAACGGGGTTTAAAAGGTTTGCTGAGGTCTTCAGACGAATACTAGCCTTTGGATTTTAGGTGACGAAATCAATTTCGGGAGAACGGCCAGCGTGTAGTCGCTCCGGAACGAATTTTTTGAATGGGCTCGCGGACCGCGGTGTAGTAACAGCGACTCCCGCGGCACGCGGCGGAGGCGCCCTCTTCACCTGAAGCGGCAGCCACGCAAAACAAACCGGTCCGAAGCGACGCGCGCTGCCCGCTGTAGATCGCGTCTATAATATGCCTATAACTAGCTATATTTACCTATTAGCTAATAAATAAATAAATAATAAATAAAAAAGCCTTTATTTCTAATACGTTACAAGTTACAACATACAATTTTCGCATTTCATTTGCAATACAGTTCATTAGTAGGTACTTATTCATTCAATAAACAGTTGATATGTTTTGTCTATTCTATTGTATTCATTCATTTAGAAGTCGCAATAATTATTATCATTACAATATCATACAATTAATCATTAATTCAAATTACAATGTCAGTTACTTATTTCTAATATAATTAAGTACATAATAATTACAATTGCAATATAACGTTTAGTCTATAAGTTTTTATTATATCTTGTAATTTTGTTTTAAATGAATAAATAAATTAAACAATAAATAATAATTGCAATATTATGATATATATATATGTTTATGTTTTATTTTTGAGTTACTGGTACAGAATGTATAAATAAATAAATAAATACTTCATTAGGTTTTGAAAGCTTAGTTATGTGTGTTGGCAATTTATTTATCTACTTTTCGTTTTAAGATACACAACTCTGTCAGCATTGAATTTAAAAAATTATAATATTGGGTGGTAATAGTATTTTATCTGAACCGGAATCCGTTTCAGCTAAAATCCTATTTAACTTTTATATTAATAGTATCAAAAATAGAATAGATACATAATTATAATTTAAATGTAGTAAAATAAATTAAGTAGAATAGTTAAAAATAATGGAGAAGCTACAATAGGACTGTCATATACATATTATTGTGTAAAAAAATAAAGATTTAAAAAAAAAGATACGCAAGCGAGACATCGGTATTATACCTAATATCTTCAAATCAGACAAGCCTAGGATTCCCGCGGCCATAGAAATGCTCAGCATCTGGAATGTCGGATCTTAATCTAATATATCAGTATGGATAATATTATCAGCTATTGGTAAAGTTGCCACGCCTGAGGGAAATCATTCCTGAAACCGCAAGAATGCTCGACGTTGGGAATATTGCGGCGGATGTACGAGACTCGACTTTGATACCAAAGCCACGGCGCACGCTGGGCTTTGGGATCAAAGTCGAGTCTCGATACATATCCGAGACTTGGGCGCCTTCAAATTTGCCGCAAAGCGTAGCGCGGCCGCAGCGCGGCTGCAGCGCTACCGCCGCGCTGCTGTCGCGAGGTTCGAACATCATAGCGTTGTACATTTATTAATCGACTTCCAAAAAAGGAGGAAGTCCTCAATTCGGCGCGTATTTTTTTTCACAATGGACTCTGACGAAGAAACACTGCTCTCAGTGTTACTATTAATACGAAAAAGAATTTTACACAAAGAAAAAAAAGGAAACCTAAGAAAACGTTGCCGCTATTTTGTAAGTCAACGATCTGAATTTTATAAAGTAAAAGACTACAGTGACAAAAACAATCAGAATTACTTAAGATTGTCAAGAAAACAATTAGTTACTTCACCATTTAGAACATTGAAATTGTCAATAAATTTAATGCATATTTCTTCCCAAGCCTTTTTCTTTTCGATTTTATTGCTGTACTTGTCGGACTTCGAATCCCATATTGCTGGACGACTCTCACCTTGACATCGATAAATTCTTCTACCCGATTTTCGTTCATGTTTAGACTTGAACAAAAATACGTGCATACCCGTCACTAGTCAATCGATGAACTGATGCGCGGCCGCAGCGCGAGTGTAGCGCTGCAGTCGCGCGCTTTTTATTTATATGGATTTAAAAAGCAGCGCGACCGCAGCGCATCAGCCGCGCTGCTTCCGCGCGGCACTTTGCGGCAAATTTGAAGGCGCCCTAATGCTATGCATTGAGAGAATTAATAGCATATAATTGACTATTAATAATTTATTATTATATTATTATTGAGCATTAATAATTGACGACCTCCGTGGCGCAGTGTGTAGCGCTGTTGCCTTAACGTGCGGAGGTCCCGGGTTCGATCCCCGGCGAGGTCAATTTGGGAATTTATAATTTCTGAATTTTCCCTGGTCTGGTCTGGTGGGAGGCTTCGGTCGTGGCTAGTTACCACCCTACCGGCAAGACGTGACGTGCCGCCAAGCGATTTAGCGTTCCGGTACGATGCCGTGTAGAAACCGAAGGGGTATGGGTTTAATATAACTGCCATGCTCCTAACAGGTTAGCCTGCATCATCACTTAATATCAGGTGAGATCACAGTCACGGGCTAGCTTGTAGTGGATTAAAAAAAATATATGACACCGTTATTATATTATGGTCATCTATCTATTTAAACTTATGATAAAACTGTAACTGGACGATTTCCATTAAATCCATACTAATATAATAAATGCGAAGGTCTGTCTGCTATGCTTCCGGCCCATTTTTAGCGCTCGTTTGTACAGCATGGTTTCAAGCGACAGAAAAAGATCCTTACGCCACGTTAAAATAGCGCCGTGCGAACGAGGCCGCTGGATTCCTTGATGATCAAAAATGTATTTCGTCACAGTCGGGTGTCACTTGGCAGGATTCCGTCTAATTAAATAGGCTTTGATCACAACACAATAGGCCCCTTTCAGGCCTTTGCGAATGGGAATCTTTGTACTTAAAGAGACCCGAATATTCCGACAGCGAATGTTTTTTTCATTTACTTCCTGGTGACTAACTACCCTCGCTTGAATTAGTATTATTTTAATATTGCAGTTTTACATGGTGTACCATGACGTCCCTAAAATAAGGACTATAATTCTGAAACAAGAGCGCCAAATATATTAAATTAATACTGTTTTAGGCGATGGTAGTAAGCCCCCTGTACCGTTGAACAATAAATATTATTAAAAGCCATTTTAATGGAAAATATTTCGTAACAATTTTAAGCCCCTTGACAACTTTTCTACTTTTTTGTGATTAAGTACCTACTATAATATTATAAATGCGAAAGTTTGGATGAATATTTGTTACTCAATCACGACTGAACGGCTAACGTATCTGGATAAATTTGGCCAAGAGATAGATTATAGTGTGGAATAACACATAGCCTTTTAACCTGAAAAATTAATAAATTTTAACCTGAAACCTACTAAACCTCAATTCACAGTTCAGTGTTCACACGAACATTATGATTTTCCGGATCAATATAACAATAATAATAATAACTCTATGAAATCTGTATAGTGTACGAGTATAATCAAGTTACCATCAAAAATATTAGTTAGTCTTATTTTATACAGAACATTACCTGATAGCGAGATTTAATTACGAGCAGCGACATCTATTTTTGATTTTAGATCTAAACAAACATAAATTGCTCAAACAGAAACTCTTTGAAGGGCGGCCAAAGCGTAGCAGACCGACCATCTGAAATTCTACATCAATGAGACAGACACATAGGTATGGAAGTATGGATTGAACAGAATTCTTAATGCGATGAATAAATTTTCTTTGGCAATTCAATATTTTCCTAAAACTGCGAAAATGTGATTCAACTGATTTTGACGGGTAAAGCTTGCATTAGGTAATTATTCATTCGTATTAATTTAAACGCAAATGTCTTTCAATTATTCAAATTACTATTCAAAAGGGTTAGTCTTACACTAGCGATTAAAATTTACAATTCATGACTTTTACACTACCCTACATTAGTGTAACAGGCTAGCTCCGTTCACAGAAAGGGCCGAGTCTGAATATTCATGCGAAATGCCCAAATGAATGTGTCGTGCCATCGCCTATCATCTCAACGTTATGTAGATTTATGCTCAAATTGGTAGGAGCTCGGAAACTACTTTGAATAAATGCAAGAGATACATATTTTTACAAGACTACGATAAAGTCAAAAGAGAGGGCTTATGAGTACATAAGTATGCATGTTTTTCTTTCTCAAAGGCAAAATTGCCTGCGCAAGGTGCAGAAAAGGTCCTAACTTTTTATAACATGACTTGATGATTCCCACGACTTCCCACGACCCGATTACCTTTCGGATTTCAAGGCACTCATGAGCATTGAGCCGTTGGAGATAGGGTTCCATTTTGCATTGAACTAAGGAACCTAGAAACAAATAAGCTACTCATGCTCAAGTTTGCTATTTTAATTTTAGTATGAAAATCTAACACCTTGCAGCCGAGAAAGTAATATTTTTTCTTCATTAAGTTCCTGCATCGAGCGACACGATCTCAGATGAAGAGTGGGCATAGCGCTTTAATCTGACTCTGGTAATATCTCTTATAAAGCTTTGTATCCATTTCTGCAGCCTCCTCATTTTTTGAATAAGCTTGCACTTGATGACATTCCTAATGGAAAGCAATGATTAGATGTAGGTCGGAGCGCTTAAAGATGCTGTTTATATTTGCTTTGACGTGATAGAAAACATGGACGCGGGAAGGGTTTTAGATACTTTAGCTCCTATTAGTCGTAGTCATCGTTGTCTACCCATAGACGTCTACAGCTGGACATTTATGTCTCTTGTAAGAATTTCACACAACGCGGTTTTACGTCGCCTGGGTCCAGAAACTCCCTGCGCCTCGTTTGATATCGTCCGTCAACCATCCATTGCCACTTCAGCTTCGCAATACGTCAAGCTATGTCGGTTAATTTAGTTCTTCTATGGATCTCCTTATGTTTGATTAATTTATGTCGTAGAGAATTTCTTCTTTTTCGTTGGGCCAGTACTTTGCAGAAAATTTGGCTAATATCTTCTCCTTTGTAGAAGGGATGAAGTTTCTTTTTCGCTCGTATTTCGTCCCTCATAACGTATTTTTACGACCTTTTCAGGCAAAGTTTTTTTAATTAACACGACTAATGAACTCTTCACCTGGAGTTTTATATCCTCAGGAAAACTTTCCAGTGCAGCAGATTTGTCGCAGTTTGTTTTCACTTCATTTCTAAAATTATAATCGAGGATTTTGCTTTTATCATATATGTAAAAATATAAATTATTTTTCGTATCCAGGCAGATAGCTCTACCTGTCTTGTAGGAATTCTTCTGGATTTAAAAATAGACAACATTGAACTGAATCACTGAAATTTGTACGTTCGGTTGAATTAACCATCAAAAAATTGATAAAATTGAAAGGTTTATTCAGCTGAGTTTCTTTCGGTCGAGATGACCCCAAATCTTCTTTTTTACCTACCTATAACCAACATTGGTATCCACTGGCCAGCAACGGCGACGATATCGCTTAGAAAACACTGGGTGTAATCAGCTCAGTTCTTCATTAGTTCGATGAAAGGTTTGAGAAAATTCAAAAATTATGATCTTACCTATATTATTAACTATTTTGTGAAATTCAAATAAATGTTTTTACTAAAATTTTCATAGATCTAATTAACTTAAAGTATTAGTAAAAATAACCGTTTTTTTTTAAAAATAATATTATTAATTCCATGTTATAAAAAGTTCATTAACTAATTAAAAAGTTAATTTCAATGGAAAATGGTCAGCCATTGACTACGCTCTAATAATTTCAGACTGCCTCTCTAAAATCATATCCAGAATGTTCGTTTGAGCTAACACGCTCAAAGTAAATGCAAAACTCTATGCTAATAACGCTTCTAATGTTCCCCTCGCTAAGGTTTCTTTGATCGTGTACCGTTAACAAAAACAATACATTTTGAATATAATAAACTATATTAAATTGGTTGCACACGGGGCGTACCCGTTGATTTTCTCGTTCGCAGTTGTTTGTTAGACATCAAACAAAGTCTTTCTCTAAGAGTCTCTTTACACTAGCGTTTTTCTAGCGTAGGCGTTTGTGAAAAAAATATTTTTTTCAAAAGAGCAACCACCGAGTTTCTTGCTGGTAGGAATGGTATTCTGAACCAGTGGTAGATTCACTCGACGATTCGAAAGCACTTTTAATAAGTTTAGTTGAATAAAAAAATATGAGTTTGAGATAAGACTACACTTGAATATAATGGTGGACTGTGGACTAAGCTTTTTCATTCTGAGAGGAAACTTGCGCGCAGTTATCGGTGATACGTTCAGACTTTAGAATGAATAATCAATTAAATAAAAGTAAATGCGATTTTTTTGCCAACCATACTTATACATTTATTTAGGCGTCTTGTATGAATATTCAAGGCCGGACCTTTCCGCGGGTGCACGGAATGTGAGGGTACTTAGTTTAAAAGATATGAACGTGAATCATTATAAATTTAAATCGCTCTTGTAACAGCTTCATCCTTAAATATTAACTGGCTTAACTAGCGTTTTTAGTCATAGTACCTAATCCTACTTTTGAACCCGTCTTGGGTCCTTATTCATGAGCTTGTTCAGGAGAGGCGGTGAAAAGCAAACTGCGTGCTGCATAGGTAGCCCGCAGTGCGAATAAAGGACTTCGCAAAAAAGGTACTTAGGGAAAACTCTGAAAAAAGATGAAAGGATTGCGAAGAAGATATCAGAAAATGGGCAAGATCTCATCTCATTCTAAAATATAGATAAAACTTCACTAAAAGTAATGACTCACTCACTCACTGACTGACTCATTAACGCCCAGCTTCCCGTGGAACCTAAAAAACTGAAATTTTGCACAGAGGTTCTATTTATAATATGCACACAAGGAATAAGGCCAGGTTTTTCGAAATTTCCACGGGAACGAAGCCACTGATGGCCACTAGTCAAGAAATAAAGGAGCAAAAGATAGAAACGAGTGGAGCATGGACACATGGAACATGACCCATGATGTTGCGTCAACGAGTCGAACAGTGCCGTGGGTTACATTAGGGCAAAATATGTATCTTCACACGTGTCTAATGAAAGTAAGTTCAGTGAAGTACCCACTGCTACTGAGTATTTAGTGCTTCACCCTTGCTGTAGGGATTCATGCTAATTGCAAATGCGAGAGTGTGTCTATCACCTGTAAGCTGTAACGCTTTAACGGCTCGTATTTTTAACTGATTTTGATGAAAATTTGGTACAGAGATAAGTTGTAACCCGGGGATGGACATGACTACTTTTTATCCCGGAAAATTAGAGATCCCGCGGGAATTAAGAAACCTCATCTAGAATATTATAAAGTATACTTATGCCCATATATTATTCTAAAGAGGAAAATAGTAGAAGAGACCTATTTACAAAAGTAGTTAGTAAGTACTTTACCTGACGGGCCTGTATCACTATATTTAACGTAAAATATAGCAACATGGTATCCCGACCCAAAGTTCTGCGTGTAGCCTAAAATTTGGCCAAATTGCTGCGGGAAAATAGGTATGTAACTTGTTACATCTAAATAGGTATGTAATGTGTTTTCTGTTGTAGAAAAATCATTCACGAAAACTTCTCCTCTGCCATATATTTGCTACTTACCTACTTATGTTTGTTGTAATAAAGTCCACAATCCTATATCGAGATTTTATGTTTTACCGCTAATGTTATTAGTGATAGGGCCGACCGCTACATTTTAGTATTAATTAGAGTTGACCTCTAGTCCTCTAGCGACCCTTAGTAATGTAGTTGTTGGTTTCAGCCCTAACCTACTCAATAAACTTAAATAAGGGTCGTTAACCTTGGAAATCTCGTTATTGGGGCTGATTCTGTTGAACGCAATCTCTAAACTAAAATGACAACAATAAAAATATAGCTAACTATATTTAAAATGAGTCAGTTTAACCTTTATATTTTACTAGCTTTTGCCCGCGGCTTCGCTCACTTTAGGTTAGATTTTCATATAAATTTCAAATCTCTATTTTACCCCCTTAGTAGTTGAATTTTCAAAAACCCATTCTTAGCGGATGCCTGCGTCCTAAAGTCATCATTATGCCTTTTAGCCCGATCCGTTCAGTGGTTTGAGCTGTGCGTTGATAGATCAGTCAGTGAGTTACCCTTTCCTTTTCAAAACCTACATTGGAACTTAACTAGATTAGGAAGGTGCGGTAATAACCTCAGTTTAGACATCATAATACCTATCGTTTTAATGAGTTTTTTACAAATGGAGAAGTTTACCATTTTTTTTTTTAATTTATTATGCAAAAAAAATTATAAAAGAGATCGGCTCTCGTTTGAGGGAAAGGGGCTGTGACCCACGTTCTGGTTCCTACCTGGTTCAAAGGTTATCCATCGCCATTCAGCGCGGCAATGCTGCAAGTTTGATGGGTACCTTTGGCCCAGGGGCAACCAGGGGTGGTCTTTTTGATTAGGGTTTTATTTTTATTTTTGTTAGTAGGTATATAAGGATTTTAGATTAACGTTTAGTCTATAAGTTTTTATTATATCTTGTAATATTGTTTTAAGATCGTTTTGTAGATATAATAATCGAAAAATTCGTAATAAATACCGAAACGTTAAAAAAAAAAAAAGATATACTTATATGTAAATTAAGACAAAAATCATTAAAATATCTCAACAAATGAAAAGGATATGGAACTTTAAAGTTGCGCTTGCAAGACGGGAGACGTGACGTCATAATTCCCTATCAACAGACTTTATAAAGCCGAAGAAATAAATGAACTTAACGTGACTTAATTGAATTAAAAGCACTTAATTTGTGTGTGAAGATAATTTTGAAGTATTAAATCTCGGCTAAGTTTTAAAACTCACTCACAACATTTCTCACTCAAGTAAGATACAGCAATCGGTGTAGATTAAGTAATTAAACTTTTAAATCGACATTTCTCAGTCATTTATTGATGGATTGTAAAAAAAAATTACTGATTTATTAGTTTTAATCTATATTTTACTTCCGTTGTGTTAAATATGATATTCACAACATCATGAAAGTTCTCTAATGCAATACGATACGAATTGATTTGAACAACTTTTAATAAACCTCTTAGTCACTAAAACTACAAAAAACCATTATGATCACTACGTCCTCATCCACAAATTGTAAGCTAAATACATGTTTTATTATTTACTTCACGTAAATACTTCACGTTAAAGTTACGGTAAGAGCATAAGGACAATTATATTGATGAGCATGATGAAACGCTGACTTGGAGTTCTTACAGTTTAGATACCATTAATTATCATCATTACGTCTTTTTTTTTTAAATACATAGGCTAGCGCTAGCGCTTGGCTACAATCAGATTTACATGCAAGAGGTGATGCAGTCTAAGCTGGAGCGCGCTTGCCTAGAAGATTGTTTTTTAACAATTTTTTTTTTCTTGGGGTTTTTATTATATATATGATATTATATATAATAAAAACCCCAAGAAAAAAAAAATTGTTAAAAAACTGTCAACCCCATCAAAAATTTATTTTAAATACATTTAGTAAATAGAGAAAAAAAAACCTTAACATAACTAAAACAAAAATAAAACTATATCACTTAACATAAGTCGACGTCGCGTTGCCAGGAGATGCTTATTATGTCGGTGAACTTAGCAGAGCAAATGCTAGCAGATCAAAAATAAAAGGGAGTTCTGTTCGCATGCAGATGAGTTCTATAGTTCCTGATAGATTTTAGAGATAGTTCTGCCGAGTTAGCCCAAAAAACGCCGGATGAAAAAATGATCTGCTAACTTCCGGTAGCAGATCATTTTCTTTAAAATCAAATTTTAAAGTGAGTTCTGTGCGCATGCGACTGAGTTCTATAGTTCCTCATACTTTTCAGACATAGTTCTAGCACTTAAACCTAGAAAAAAGTCAATTGAAAATAATGATCTGCTACGGGAAGTTAGCAGAGCATCTGGCAGACCATGAAATAAAAATTCACAGAAAATTGAATTGTAGCTTCAGAGGCAAGAACTCTACGGTTTCTACTAGAAGAATAACAGATCTATAAATTCCATTCAAAATCTTGCTTATAACTCTCATAAAACCTCTAGCAGAGCATAACAGAAGAGTACAAAATATCATCGAATTGAGATACGTTCTAAAAAATTCACTGAAACTAGAACTCTTGCCTGAGAGGCTAGAACTCTGCAGTTTCTGATAGTAGAATAACATATATTCAATATCCAGTACAAATCTTGCCTGGAACTCTCATAAAACTTCCAGCAGAGCATACAAGAAGAGTACAAAATACCATCGAAATGCGATAATCACTACGTTTTAAAAAATTCACTGAAACTAGAACTCTCGCCTGAGAGGCTAGAACTCTGCAGTTTCTGATAGTGGAATAACAGATATTCAATATTCAGTACAAATCTTGCCTGGAACTCTCATAAAACTTCCAGCAGAGCATACAAGAAGAGTACAAAATACTAGTACAAAGTACTGAAACTAGAACTCTCGCCTGAGAGGCTAGAACTCTGCAGTTTCTGATAGTGGAATAACAGATATTCAATATCCAGTAAAAATCTTGCCTGGAACTCTCATAAAACTTCCAGCAGAGCATAGGAGAAGAGTACAAAATACCATCGAAACGCGATAATAACTACGTTTTAAAAAATTCACTGAAAATAGAACTCTCGCCTGAGAGGCCAGAACTCCGCAGTTTCCGATAGAAGAATAACAGATCTTCAATATCCAGTAAAAATCTTGCCTGGAACTCTCATAAAACTTCCAGCAGAGCATACAAGAATAGTACAAAATACCATCGAAATGCGATAATCACTACGTTTTAAAAAATTCACTGAAACTAGAACTCTCGTCTGAGAGGCTAGAACTCTGCAGTTTCTGATAGTAGAATAACAGATATTCAATATCCAGTACAAATCTTGCCTGGAACTCTCAAAAAACTTCCAGCAGAGCATAGGAGCAGAGTACAAAATACCATCGAAACGCGATAATAACTACGTTTTAAAAAATTCACTAAAACTAGAACTCTCGCCTGAGAGGCTAGAACTCCACGGTTTCTTATAGAAGAATAACAATTCTTAAATATCCACTACAAATCTTGCCTAGAACTCTCATAAAACTTCCAGCAGAGCATACAAGAAGAGTACAAAATACCATCGAAATACGATAATAACTACGTTTTAAAAAATTCACTGAAACTAGAACTCTCGCCTGAGAGGCTAGAACTCTTCAGTTTCTGATAGAAGAATAACAGATATTCAATATCCAGTACAAATCTTGCCTGGAACTCTCATAAAACTTCCAGCAGAGCATAGGAGAAGAGTACAAAATACCATCGAAATGCGATAATCACTATGTTTTAAAAAAATTCACTGAAACTAGAACTCTCGCCTGAGAGGCTAGAACTCTTCAGTTTCTGATAGAAGAATAACAGATAATCAATATCCAGTACAAATCTTGCCTGGAACTCTCATAAAACTGCCAGCAGAGCATAGGAGAAGAGTAAAAAATACCATCGAAACGCGATAATAACTACGTTTTAAAAAATTCACTGCATCTAGAACTCTTGCCTGAGAGGCTAGAACTCCACGGTTTCTGATAGACGAATAACAGATCTTCAATATCCAGTACAAATCTTGTCTAGAACTTTCACGAAACTTCCAGCAGAGCATAGGAGAAGAGTACAAAATACCATCATAATGCGATAATCACTACGTTGTATATTTGTGTTCAGTTATATATTTTTAAATATTTGAAGTAAATTTTATCATAACTAGATTTAATACAGTCTCCTAAATCAAAAAAGATTAACGTGTCGTAATTACGAAAGCCGTATTGGAGATAACATTGCAGATATGACGCAGAGATAAGCTACAAACAATACCTTGAATAAAGTCGAGTCAGCGCCATCTAGAGAGCACGTTGACGACTTGAAAGTTACTTGCAGTTTTGAGGGTTGGTAAATCCCATAGAGGTAGCTACATACTATTTATCAATTTTCAATAGTAATGTTATGTGGTAAACCGGGAATCATTGTGTCCAGTCCGTCGTCTCGTTTGTATATCTTAACCATTTTCTTAAAAAACTAAAAGAGCCAAAAAGTTTATAAATTAGTGATGGCGCCAAGTGCCCTATACTTGAAGCTAGGGATATCTGGGCATCCAATTAAACTAATAGACTATATATTATCCACTTATTTATATTGAGAATACAATAAATATATGGACTAAGATTCCGCTGCAAGATTGCTACAAGGATCGAGTAACCTACGTGACCAAAAACTATTTTTTATGTTTAAATGGCGGAATATATATTTGCCAGGTTGCCTATCAAAAAGTGGCCGCTAGTATTTTTAACTAGCTGATGCCTGCGATTTAGTCCGCGTGGTTTAAATTTTTTGTTATTCCCGCGGGAACTCCTTAATTTTCCGGGATAAAAAGCAGCCTATCACTCTCCAGGTCCTCTATTATACCCATGCCAAAAATCACCTCGATCCGTTGCGTCGCTGAAGCGTGATTAAAGGACAAACCAACAAAACAACAAAATAACTGACTTTCGCATTTATAATATTAGTATGGATAATTATTGTTTAGCAGTCAGGGTCTTCTCGTTTGGCCCGTGAGGGCCAAGCGGGGGTACGGGCGTCGAGGCTGGGCCTCCTTACCCGGGCGGGGCGCGGGGCAATACTGTGCCCCGGTGAATAGCTTTAAGCCAGTATATGGCTTGGGCCTGCCTAGAAAGGCTACGGGCCCTTAAGTTTGGTGCTGTGGGAGGTCCGCACTGCGGGTGACGTCATCACCGCCGCGTGGGGGGACCTGTGTTGCCTTGTTAGGCATGAAGGCGCGTGAGCACCGTCATGCCTGCTATGAGGGCCTGTGTTGCGCCCTGGCCCTGCAGGTACGCTGTCAGTCCGGTCGTGAGTGCCTCGATCACGGCCCGGACTAAAGCCACGATGTCCGGGTCGGTCTGCGCTTCTCGCTGTGCCGGTTGGCTTGTAGGGTGGGCGTTGTCGGAGGTTGGGGGTTGTGTGGTGGGTCGGCCGGCCGGGCGTGCGGCTGCGGCCGGGCGGGAGGGCGGTGCGTCTGCTTGCGTCGGGCTTGGTGAAGCCTGACGTGTGCGAGCAGCTGGTGGGGGGGTTGGCAGGCGAGTGGGTGGTGCTTGGCGTGTGGCTTCGGCTGGCGGTCGTCTGCCGGTGGCGGGTTCCGTCGTTTGTTGCGGAGTTGAGGCCGCCGCCGGTGCAGTGCGGCGCGAACGAGGCGCGCGGTTGCGGCGGCGTCTTCTCGCTCGCACAGGTTGGCCTCGGACCGTCGGTGGGTTTGCGGCCGCTGCCAGAGTAGTACTCTCGGCGGCCGAGTATTGCGTGGCACGTGGCGCCGACGCAGGTCGCGAGTCGGTCGTCAGCGACGGTGCGACAATGGGCGGCTGCGTTGTAGTTGGCGGAGCAGTGGTTGATGCAGTTGAGGGAGCGGCGGAAGTTGCGGGGCCCGTGGCCGTGTCCCGCTGCTGTTGCTTGGTGGGTGCGCGAGGCGGTGGCGGCGGCAAGTTGATGCCTCGCTTTCTCGCCTCGCGTTTGAAGTGGATGCAACGGCGGTCGTTCGCCGAGTGTTTTTGCCCACAGTTGGCACATGTGGGCTCGGCATCTCGGGGGCGTGGGCAGTCTCTCACGCTGTGTTCGCCGGCGCAGCGGACACAGCGGAAAGATCGGTGACAGTTGGCCGAATTACGGCCATAAATCTGGCAACGGTGGCATTGGGGCGGTTTTGATCCTCCACGCCACGCCTCCACAGTGATTTGCGGCATGTGCAGGATTTCGTTAACTTGGTAGAGTTGGCGCAATTCCTCTTTCGTCATGTGCGCCAACCGCACAAAATAGGTGCAGCCATGTCGTCCTCTGGGTGGTGGGATGGCGCGCGCCGCCTCGGCCGGGTAGCCGAGTTCGCGCAGCGCGGCAACCAGCTCGTCCACTGGGGTCTCGACAGGGAGGCCACGGATGGCAACCTTGACGGGTATTTCGGAGGCCGGGCTGTAACAGTACCATGATATGGCGTTGTCTTTTGCGGCGGCGTTTGTTTGTTTGCGTTTGTTTGCGTTTGTTTGCGTTTATTGTTTGCGTCCAAGTTAATTTAGTTTACTTTCTGCCACCTAGATGGCACCACTTGTACTCTGGCTCGCGTAAGGCTCGCATAGCGCGAGCCAGAGTGCAAGTGGTGCCATCTAGCTGCCCAGTGCTGACTGACTATAATTGGGTACTAGCTGATGCCTGCGACTTCATCCGCGTGGTTTAAGTTTTTTTGATACCCGCGGGAACTCTTTTAATTTTCCGGGATGAAAAGTAGCCTATGTCAATGTCAATGAGGATTATTACTTAACAGTAATACTAGTATGCTATAGAATATTTAAGTATTGTATATGTAGGTTTATAGGTATAAATGTCACCGTAAGATTGTAAAATCCGTTACATTATAATCTAACGGTTTCTATCCCGCGAGATTGTAAACTGTCGAAAGATTGTGAACCGTTTAATGTTCTGAGTAGGTATTCATTTACGAAATATTTATTGTATTTACGTTTTCTTGTCTCTTTCTTGTACAGTTCGCGCGCGAGCTGAATGCAGACTAAATGTAAGTGTCACCATACATTTACTCTGCATTCAACTCGCGTGCGAACTATAGGTTAGGTTAGGTTTGACATGAATATTCAGGTAACCTAAGTGCCCGGCCGCAGGCCTATAGGTTCTATCGAGTTAATATACATAATAGATTACAGTTTACCGAAAAATAATGCGTTAAATTGTAAGTAGTATGTTACGGTTCACAATCTGTCGACAGTTTACAATCTATCGAGATAAAAAACGTTATATTACAATCTAACGGTTTTTTTACAATCTTACGGTGACATATAGGTAAGTATATTTATGTTTATATGTATTTATAAAATTATTTATGTATTATTATTAGTATGTAATGTTTATGTAGTATATTGTATGGCTGTCTATATTGTTGCACTATCCCGCTCCTATCTTTAAGGTTCTTAATTAATGGGTTGTCTGGAGGAGATCACTTTTAGTGATAAGACCGCCCTTGCGCACTTTGTTTTGTTTTGTTTTCTTTTCTATGTATTTTTGTCTTGTCACTCTCAAGGTCACGAACTTTATACGTTGCGGCGTTATTGAAGAAAAAACCAGCAAACTAATATGCCAACAAATCAACAAACAAACACACGTTCACATTTGTAATATTAGTATGATGGACTGCAATGATTAAATGCTATCCGTGCGAAGCCGGGGCGGACCACCAGTCTATACTAATATTAAAAAGAGGTAAATTTTGTGAGGTTGTAGGGGGTAATCTCTGGATCTACTGAAACCGATTTTGAAAATTCTGGTACCAATAGGAAGCCACATTATTTGTGAGTGCCATAAGCTATATTATATTAACCCGAAAAATTAGGGAGTCCCCGCGGGAATTTACTAACTTATTTTACGCGGACGAAGTCGCGGGCATCTGCTAATTATTGTAAATAAAGCACAAGTATTGTTTTTGTTTTTTTTTTCGTACGTTCTCAATACCGATTACGTAGTAGTAGTAGTCTAAGTCTTTATTGCATCTTAACACAATGTGTTAATTTTGTACCTATGTCATAGGTACAAAATTATCCATACAAAACAGAAGACAGGAAACTGTAGTAAAGCGCAAATGCGGCCTTATATAAAGTGATCTTTTAAAGGCAACCCGAGCGTACAAGCTGATGACACTGAAGACGTAGGTATGAAGATCCACTTTTAAGAATAGGTAGGTTCTTATAATCGACTTGTTTGTTGTTTAAAATATTCAAATACGTCATGCTTTAAGTCAAGGTAAATAACGAGTTTAGAGTGGGGACGTCCGACCCGTGACAGTGCCCAGGAGCAAAAACCCGATACTAGAGATGAGGCATAAATACTAGAACAGATACTGGGACTAGGTATTTAACGATACTAGGTCGCACCTGTTGCCAACTTTTAAAATACTCGATCCACCTAGTCCCAGAGAAGCTAGGTAGTATTTGTGCCATTGTGGTCTGTGGTACTTATAATGACGCGGCACCCGTGGCCCATTCGAAACGTGTCATTTGAATTTGAACCATATTTCGATACATAAATAACACGACGCGCACTCTTTTCTCCTTGAAATATGGTTCAAATTTAAATGACTGACACAAGAATTATTTAGGCAAACACGAGTGCGTGTCGCGTTAGTTTTAACATTATTGAAATATGGTTCAAATTAAAATGGCATTTTTCGAGCGGGCCGAGTGCATAAATATACCTAAGTACTGTCCTTTTTTAACTATACGACTCCGCAGTCTTTCTATCTTTGTCTGTCACTTGTCTTCTTTGTCACTAGTCGGGACTTTACCAAATACTAAACTCTATAGTCTCTATAGTTTCGTGATGTGACTCCATGATGTGACTAGTATCAAGCTTGTATTAAAGACTATCAAGTACGGTATTCTGTTACGCGCATTTAATCGGCTTTCATAAAGTTTTGTGATGTTAGAACTTTGATAGTAAGACATTAAAGTGTTTATTGTTTTAAAAAATGGCTCCCAAAGGAAGCAGTGTTGCATGGGATCATTTTACTGAAAAAGGTGAACAAATCTTCACGTTGACAGTCCTAAGCCTGTGTAAAGTATGAAGGGAAGATTCCTATTCATTACTAGTGCGTACCTACGTACGTATCTACAGGTACTATGTACTTTAAATACACGTACTTTATGGACTAGGTGGAACAGGTATTTGGATCGAGTATTTCTACGGAATGGGACTAGGTGCACCTAGTACAAAATTTACCTAGTACGACTCATCTCTACCCGATACCAGTGTCGACAAGCAATTCCATGTCTCCCCCCGCACTCCCGCAATACGAGGTTACCTAAGCGCGAACGTTGATCATATTATTTTATCATGCTCTTTTCGAGAATAAATTGTGTTTTAAGTAATTGCTATTTAATTGTATTAATTTTCTAGTCGCTTGAAAATATTTAAATACTTTTAATGTTATTATTTGATGTCAACGTAGGGAAAAAGGCAAAATAATATAAAAATATTTTTCACACTAACAATTAACGCGCTTCGCGTGGGCACGTCCGACCGGTGTGAGTGCTCAGGAGCAAAAACCCGAGCCTAGTGTTGACAAGCCGTTCGCTGTCTCCCCCCGCACTTCCGAAATACGAGGTTACCTAAGCGCAAACGTTGATCATACTTTATCATGCTCTTTTCGAGAAAAAATTGAGTTTTACGTAATTAAAATAATAAAAATCTGTATAATTTTTTTTCGAAAATCTACCCCAAAAAGGGTGAAATGGGAGTTGGAAGTTTGTATGAAAGTTTAATGTTTTTGAAGTTAGATACTTGAAAATCTGGATTTCAGGTAACTAGTAGTTTTAAATGATAATAACCTGTATAAACCATTTTACGAAAATTTGTATGAAAGTCCTATGCTTTTGTAGAAAGAGACATGAAAATTCAGCATTTCGGTTATAAGTTTGAAATAATAAAAAACTGCATAAGCTATATAAAGCCTCTTTAGATTAGACTTTTTGCAGCGGGAAAATTTAATAATCTCATAGGAATTAAGGAAATCAGAAATTGTACGCGGACGAAGTCGCGGGCGACCGCTAGTTAATCATAATGACAGTTTGATGTCACGTACCTTGACATCCCTAAAATCCTTACTATATAATATTATGACTACGTTAGATAAATAAATAAATAAATCTTTATTTAGGATTTCACACAACACAGAAAAAAAAACAATTTACAAAAATAAATAAAACTTATAGACTAACAATCCGTGTAGTATAAAATCACAAAAAGGTTAACTCAGCGTAATGCTGATATCGTTGATTTTAAGCCTGTTGGTCAACTGTGCGAAAAAGGCCATGGACACACTAAGAGAGACACTTCAATACAAGATTGGCTTCAGGATGCTGTTAGGCTTGCCGTGGTTATAATACGGAAGAAGTCATCATCACTGCTGACAAGGCTGCGCTCAGCATAGGTCACAGCATCCTGATTATGTTTGCGAGGAAGATGGACTCACCGATGCTTGAACACCTTATTCAGGTATTGGTGAGGCCTGAATTATGATAAATATAATTATGTTATGCTTCAAATCATTATGTCTATGTATGTAATAATGTAGATAATCTGTCTTCTGTGTTACTAACATTAGTCTATAAGTAAATTGTAATACTAACAAGTAAAGCCCCAGTTGCTTGAAATAAAGATTATTTATTATTTATTATAATAAATGCGAAAGTGTGTCTATCTCTGTGTCTACTACGCTTTCACGGCATGGGCCTTAAAAAGTAGCCTGTGTCCTTCCCCGGGATACAAACTACCTCTGCTTCAAATTTAATCAAAATCGGTTGAAAGATGGACTTTGAAAATATAACAGACAGACAGACAGACAGACACACTTTCACATAATATTAATATTATAAATGCGAAAGTGTGTTTGTGTTTTGGTTTATTGGTTTGTCCTTAAATCACGCTGCAACGGAGCAACGGATCGACGGGATTTTTTGCATGGGTACTCGTATAGTTGAGGACCTGGAGAGTGACATAGGCTACGTTTTATCCCGGAAAATTGAGGAGTTCCCGTGGAAATTTGAAAAAACTTATTCAACGCAAACGAAGTCGCGGGCATCTGCTAGTTTATATTATAACTAGTGGTTCGCCCCGAACTGAGACCTCGCGGCGCCATCTATTAACATCAATGTGAAGTTCTGACAAAAATACTGAAGCTCATTAAAAGTTAAATAATTTCGTTTCCTTACACTATTTATCTCATTTTAGTATTTGTTGTTCAAGTACAGGATATAATTCAAATAATTTATTTTATTAATCAAGTTTCAGGCTCAGCCTTTCAGAAAATTTAGAGTTCTGAGGTCAACTTTGGACGTTAGAAAATCTCCACTTTGAAAGCCCCCCATTTCGTCAATTTTAGGGGAAAAAAATAAAAAAAAAATTTTTGGACTCCATTCCTAATTATCTTTAAAATGATATACCGCAACCCTATGTAACGCTATAAACAAGTAATAAAATTAAAAATTTTACGACGAACTACAGAGCTCCATTGAAAGAACAATTAGAACTTAGCAAAAGTATATATAAAATAATATCTAAAACACAAAACTGCATATTTGCCGGCTCAGTAGTTATTTTGACGAGCGTGGTGGACTATGGCCAAACCCTTCTCATTCCGAGATAAAACTTGGGCTTAGTAATGAGCAGAGGTGTCAAATAGTGTTAAATTTTAATATTCTGATAAAAATTGTTTAAAAAAATGTGATCACTTAAGGAGTTCCCATAACCACCTCCTGGCTCCATCATAAGACCCTGAGCAGCATCTAGGTACAAAGTGCTAGTCAAGACAAATCAAAAGAGTCCAAACACGACGGGTGTACGATAAGAACTTAAGGAGTTCCTATGACCACCTCCAGGCTCCATCATGAGACCCTGGGCAGCATCTAGGTACAAAGTGCTAGTCAAGACAAATCAAAAGAGTCCAAATTCGACGGGTTACGATGAGAACTTAAGGAGTTCCCATGACCACCCCCTGGCTCCATCATGAGACCCTGGGCAGCATCTAGGTACAAAGCGCTCGTCAAGACAAATCAAAAGAGTTCAAATACAACGGGTTTACGATGAGAACTTAAGGAGTTCCCATGAACACCTCCTGGCTCCATCATGAGACCCTGGGCAGAATCTAGGTACAAAGCGCTCGTCAAGACAAATCAAGAAGAGTTCAAATAAAACGGGTTTACGATGAGAACTTAAGGAGTTCCCGTGACCACCTCCTGGCTCCATCATGAGACCCTGAGTAGCATCTAGGTACAAAGTGCTAGTCAAGACAAATCAAAAGAGTCCAAACACGACGGGTTTACGATAAGAACTTAAGGAGTTCCTATGACCACCTCCTGGCTCCATCATGAGACCCTGGGCAGCATCTAGGTACAAAGTGCTAGTCAAGACAAATCAAAAGAGTCCAAACACGATGAGTTACGATGAGAACTTAAGGAGTTCCCATGACCACCTCCTGGCTCCATCATGAGACCCTGGGCAGCATCTAGGTACAAAGCGCTCGTCAAGACACCACTTACCAAATCACTAGCTCAGCTTGGTTGTCTATGGTCCTAAAATATATCCAAGAACCTTCTCACAAGCTATATATATCTGATGCAAAAAACGCATCTCAATCGGCCCAGTACTTTTTGAGAAAAATGGTAACATATTGAAAAATTAAAATCATAGACTACAGCTCAGCTTGGTTGTCTATGGTCCTAAAATATATCTAAAAACCTTCTCACAAGCTATACATATCTAATGCCAAAAACCACATTTCAATCGGCCCAGTACTTTTTGAGAAAAATGGTAACATATTGAAAAAATTAAAATCATAGACTACAGCTCAGCTTGGTTGTCTATGGTCCTAAAATATATCTAAGAACCTTCTCACAAGTTATCCATATCTAATGCAAAAAACCGCATCTCAATCGGCCCAGTACTTTTTGAGATAAATGGTAACATATTAAAAAATTAAAATCATAGACTACAGCTCAGCTTGGTTGTCTATGGTCCTAAAATATATCTAAGAACCTTCTCACAAGCTATACATAGCTAATGCAAAAAACCGCATATTAATCGGTCCAGTAGTTTTCCAGGAAAACGGTAACAAAAAAGTGCACAAACAAACAAACACACAACCTCTTAGGGCAAACACATATACCGTCTCCGTTTCGTCGAGGGTAAAAATGTATTGTGACTACTAAATAAGTAGGTAATAAACGATATTTTGTAAGAAGTCGTCGAAGTAAACGATAATTTAGTCAAAACACGAACTAATCTAAAATTAAATAGTTATTATTTAAAAGAAAATACATCATAATAAAATATGCATTAAATATAAAACAGATTTCTGAACGTTTTGAGAGACAATGAAATAGAAATGCCAAGCCACAGGGATCTAAATTCAAAACACATTTTTTTTCCTCTGAGTGAACAAAAACGACTTTTCTTCACTGGTTTTAAGCAATAAAGGCTCTTTTTGAGCTAATTTTTAAACTTAGCTGAATAAAAAACATTGGCACACGTACCAAGAAATACATGCAATAGTCACTGTTTCGTTTATAGTGGCACCAATACCGGTATCCCGTATTAGACATTTCAATACCGGTATTGAAAACCGGCGAATAAACTGAAGCCCTAGTTTCAAGCTGTCAAATGATTATGATTTGCTTAGACAATTGGGGCTTAGATTGCAAAATGTGTTATCATATGTTATCAAAACAAAATGGGTTGGGCTATAGTATACTACCCGCGAGGGGGGGGGGAGGGGAGAGGGGGAGGGGGAGGGGGGGGGAGGAGGTATACCCCCCCTGTAAGCCAAACTCGTCGGAAACGAATAGTTTTCGAGATATTAATTTTTTAAAATTTCAAAATTTTGAGGTTAGTTTTACCGAATTCGGGGTTGAGCAATAGTATACTGACGGTGGCGGAGGGGGAGGGGGAAGGGGGGGAGGGGATATACCCCCCCTCAAAGTAAGACGTTCCGAATTTTAGTAGTTTCCGAGATATTAATTTTTTAAAATTTTGAGGTTAGTTTTACCTTTATACCTTTTAATTAATTATACCTACTTTAACCTACCTTTATACCTTTTGTTTAAGGTAGTGGAAGAGGTTAATTTCTTAATTGCAATGGGCTACGCCAGAAGACTCGCTTCGTCGCCCCTGAATGAAGCTTCGCCTACTCGACCTTCGTTTCGCTGCGGAGGTCGCCGGCTCGCTTCGCTCGCCACCTCCCCCCTTCGCTCCACTCGGCCTCGTAGGCTCGTTTCATTCAGGACCTCCTACGCGAGCTTCTGGCTTCGCGCTTAAAAAAAACACTCTAGGGGTAGGGCAGACAAGACTGCGTGGAGTCGGGGTGTGCTGATTCGGTTTTGTGAATCATATCATAACCTAATTATACATGTAATAACCTACCTTTAAACCTTTATAGTTAATTATACCTATAACCTATAAACGTTTTTTTTTAACCTTATAACCTTTCTTAAGAAAAGCGCGTAAAACGATGACTCATGATTTGAATTCAAATCATTTGGACACTTTGGCGCCATCGCACGCGTTCCGTTTTTCCAATAATGTTTTTGTTTGAATATGATTATTACTCGATTATTAACATTTTGTAATACTTTTTATGTTTGGAACGGATTAAAATACGTAAAACGAAACTTTAGTACGTCAACTAAACGTCAATGAGTCTGTAATCTATGGCAAATGTCGTAAGAAATAGTGAAAAGTGGTCAAAATTTGCGAATTTCAAAAAATTATTTCTCGAAAAGTATTAGAATTCGACGTAAAATATTTTAGTGCAAGGCTTACCACATCAAGGTCTTTCTGTAAAAAAATATGAACGTCCAACTCAGCGGGTAGTATACTATAGCTGAGCCATTTAATGCATTTGTTGTAGGAAAAATGTACTTAGTTTACAACAAGGCCGACAACTTGTGGCAAAGGGGTCGCATCGTGAGCATCGATAGGGGGGATGTCAACAAGCCACTGTTCCAGGTCTTCTGTATTGACTTCGGCAACACCGAAGTGGTCTCGGTTGACAAGTGAGTATTATAGTTTACAAGAGAATGAAGACTTGATCTGTTTATGTTCTGACACCATCAGCTAGATCCAGACTCCTAGACCATCGTCAAGTCGAATAATAATTTATAAATACTTAAATATCTTCTGTGACAAAATTTTTAAAAGATACATTACATACAGATGTAAGAGTTTGGATTTAAGAGCAGAAAAATGTACCATCATGTCTTTGTAAGTAAATATCTAAGCATAAGCTAAATTTCTACATTAAAATATTAACAATTATAAAAATAAAAAAGGGTTGTAAATGGGTTCCCGGAATGCATAACTAAAGTCTGCTTGTTTGGTTTAGAGTCTGAGTACCAAGATATCTTAATTACTAATTACAAGTAATAAAATTTTTAAATTTAAAAACCCACGACTCATTGCAGCGCTCCATTGTGACCTTATATAACTTTGAAACAACAATTCGAATTTCGCAGAAGTATATAACATAATATCATAATATCGAAAACACAAAACTGCATCTTTGACGGCTCAGTAGTTTTTTTGACCAGCGTGGTGGACTATGGCCAAACCCTTCTCATTCCGAGATTAGACTTGTGATAGACTTGTAATGGGTACATAGAGGTGTCAAATAGTGTTAAATTTTAATAATGCATCGTATCGTAGCTTTAGTTTTAAGATACCGTTACTGATTATTACCATTATATTTTATAAATAACTGGACGTCAATATGTGTAGTGTACCTACCTAAATTGAATAAACATTATTGACTATTGGCTATTCTGATAAATAATTGTTTAAAAAATATAAGTATCTTTCTAAAAAACAAACTGTGATCACTTAAGGAGTTCCTGTGACCACCATTCGTGGCTCTAGAGTGTGTATTCGTGTCACGAGACTAAGACTAAAATATATCTAAGAACCTTCTCACAAGCTATACATATCTAATGCAAAAAACCCCATCTCCATCGGCCCAGTAAAAAGGTAACATTGAAAAATTTAAATCATAGACTACAGCTGAGCTTCGTTGTCTATGGTCCTAAAACATCCAACACCTTGCCAAAAGTTATGCTTATCTAATGCATCCGCATGCAAACACCGCATATTAATCGGTCCAGTAGTTTTCCAGGACAACGGTAACAAAAAAGTGCACAAACACACAACCTTTTAGGGCAAAAATATTATACCGTCTCCGTTTCGTCGAGGGCAATAAGATTCTTAAGATTAAAGTTAAACGATCTCTTAAATTTTTAAACCATCTTAAATGACAATATGTATTTTTTTTGTATTCAAATTTCAAAATGGTCTCTTTTATGGAAGCAGGATATTTTTTGGATTTATAGTCTGGTCAAAATAGACATTATTCAAATAATAAAAACTCCGACAGAGCTGAATTTTGCCAGAGAAAGAATGGTGATTGTAAGGAAAAAAAATATTAGGACCTTTTTTGTAGATAATTTTATGATCTACAATTTTTGTCTGTGCTATATTTTTGATAAAATTTACCGTTTTCGAGAAAAATCCAAAAACGATAATTTTGACCTTTGACCATTCGACTTTTTTAGCGCACAGCAACTTTTTTAGATCGATGGGGACTTTTAACACTTTATTTCTAGCAAAATTCAGCTCTGTCGGAGTTTTTGTTATTTGATCACTATTTTTATGTCTAATTTGACCGGACTAATAAAGCCATACCTAATATTTTAGAGCAAACACCCAAAACATTAATGTGAATTTGGATTGAATGCAGATTGCGACTGCTGCTGCCAGCTCGCATCCAATCGCCGCCTCCTTTCGCCATCAACGCCTGTCTCGCAAACTGCGACCCTATTCACGGCTCCTGGACCAGTGATGACGGCTTCCTCATACAGAACATTATTGACAAGTAAGTCCAGCTGAGTTCACCTTATTATGTAAATGCTGCATCAATCATTATAACAGTCTCAATAGTGATTACCTGAGTTTATGGTACTCTTACTGCGACTAATAGATCTTGGCCAATAGCGGAAGAGTGTTAACCAATCAGAGGTGATTGCGATAGTCACACTGTAGCAATCTTTTTTTACGTAATAAGGTCACCGAAACCACCTTCTTCTCAAACCGGTAACGACGGAGACGCTTCGACTGCGCGCAGATGAATGCCATGGCCCATGGAATTCGCACCTACCGGTACAATTGTTATGACGTCATTCACTTAGGTTGTGGATTTTGACGGGCACGGAATTCAAGGGCTTCAGCTTATAGGCGTCCACTTCACAGATCTCTTGCAAAGACTTCCACGCACCGCAGTCTTGCGCCGCATGCATCCAGCGGCCGCCTGAGCCAACATTACGTAATTGTATGCAAATGAATTATCGACAATGGTGAGTATCAGTCCCTTGAGTGTATAGACAGCGTGTAGTGTATGCGATCCTCGTTTGCAGCAAGCGCGCCGTGATCCACGTGCGCCACGTCAGCGTCACAGAGAGCGGCTCCCCGCGGCTGCACTGCGACATCACCACCTTCGAGGACGGCGGCAGACTCGCGCGCGCGCTCGCTTTCCTCGGCCGCGCCAAATTACCCAAAAACATATCGGTGAGCTGTTGTAGCGACGAATTTAAAAAAAAAAATATCATCCGGGCTATTAAAAGTAGCGATTTTAAACCAATTTTGTCATTTCGGGAGGCATATCTTGTATAGCTTATTCTATCGCATTAGGTAACCTGTAAGGATAGAATTAAGTTGGGTGAAATAAATAAATAAATAAAATAAATATATGTCACCGTAAAATTGTAAAAACCGTTAGATTATAATCTAACTAGTGAGATTGTAAACTGTCGAAAGATTACAATTTAACGCATTATTTTTCGGTAGATTGAAAATAGTAATATGTTAGGTATATTAGCTCGATAGAACCTAAGTGATTATTCATGTCGAACCCTTACCTATAACCTACAAGGAAGAGACAAGAAAACATAATACAATGAATATTTCAAAAATTGACAATCAGAACATTGAACGGTTCACAATCTTTCGACAGTTTACAATCTATCGAGATTAAAAGCGTTAGATTACAATCTAACGGATTTTACAATTTTACGGTGACATATACATCAAATTCTGATATCAGTTTAGGAATGATATGCTATAAATAAATAATCAAATTGCTTGTTATTTCGGCGAAGTAAAATATCATGGTGAAACCTGCATGCCTGAGAGTTCTCCATCATGTCCTCAAATGTGAATGAATGGTGGACTTTGGCCTGAACCCTTCTCATTCTGAGAGGAGACCCCAGAAGCAAGCCGTGGGTTGAGTTGTGTGATTTATATTTTACGTCCTAGAAGATGACTTCATACATGTTAAGGGTTTTTATAATATATAGTAGGATCTCTGATAATTTTGGGTAGTTCCAGACATCTTACGGGAATTCTGTTTTACAGTTTTCGTTTTTGTTTCAGTACCCGAAAACTTTGAATGAAAAACCAAAACTTTTCATAAATAACTATGACTACAATAAAAAGACGGTGGAGGAAGTGTACATTACGCACATCTTGAGCCCGGATAATTTCTTTGTTAGAAAGGTAAGTGATATATTTAATTATGTTGCTTATTTAAAAAAATATGTTACTATTTACGAGTACCACTTACGTTTAAGCATCAGAGATGTAATCAAATACACTATACCCGGAATTTTAATTCGATTCCAGATTTGACAATTTCAGTGTTGCAATGTTGACAAATACTAAATAGTGACGTTGCGAAATTATTCGATACGGAAATAGAATATTTCCGGATCGATTCCTCTCGTTTATAGTAGTATATCTAAACAACTACTACTTTAATAGAAACTAAGTATATCAGGAAATTAAATATTTCTGAACGGATAATTTAGTTATGACGATTACTTTTATTAAGGATCTGAGAGTTTTCTTTAATAATTGTGTGTGAAATAAATAAAGAAATGTGATCATTAAGGAACATGAGAAATAAAACAAATAGATGTACCTATTATGGTAATATTTTATTTTATAAATCGTCGCCGTCATCGCTATCGCTATCGCTGTCACTTTCTGTAGCATTTATTATAAATATGTCTGTGATATAGTCAATTAACATATCTAGCCTACTCATTTTTTCCTCTTCTTTGACAAAATGGGATACGCATTTAGAACATTTCGTGGACGTTTTTTTCTTGGGGACAAGAAAACATCCAAGATCAATCAGATAAAATAATTACAATTTTTAAAACGATACAATATAATCTACCAATTTAGATTTATTCTAGCTACTAGGTAGATTATATATAAAATGGTAATACTAAACTGAGAAACGGGAACTAAATTATCAAAAAAGATTCCCTAAATATTTTATTTTTTTACCTAGGTTCAATTAATTAAGGTGAATACTTGATAAAATATAAAAAATAAGCTAATTCCTTTCGTCTTTACCTTACTTGTGTACAATCAAGATGTGGTCCATACTAATTTCGCCCTTGCTCTTTGAAGTAATTACGTTCAGTAATTCAGAAGGTATAAGGCTCTGACAGACAGACGGACGGACGGACAAGTGCAAATTCACTCAAGTAGACTCAGAGACCTTTGCTTCGCTCTCTCAAAAATATACCAGAGATAGTTTCAGCTTCAATTTTATTTTGTTCTATTCTAGTTGTTTTCGTAATTTTTCTGTATCAAAATCTCATTTATTGTCAATATTTACTAAAATCATTGTCAAAATGTTAGAATGACCTAGACTCTAGAGAAAAGGAAACTTGAGAGTAGGGAAGTAGAAGAAGGAGTGAATGCCAAATACATTATTAATTCGTAATGAAGTTAGCAGAATCTACAATCCATCATCCTATAAACATGAGAACAGAAAAATATTGATGTATGTGTATTTCAGCGTCATCTACAAAATGTTTTCGAGAAATTGTGTGAAGAACTCGACCAAGAATATAGTTTGGACGTGAAAACAGGCTCTATTTATTTACCTGAAAAAAGTAAGTTTTTTTTGTTTCTTTGTGCCTGTGTACTAGTTTTTTTGTTATTACTTACGATTTCAATATCAAATTTAAAAAAAAAAAACAATTCGCGCTAGATGCTAGATCAAGCGCTCTTATTGGGGTTTGATTCCCATCTATAGCTTAGCAAACATAGCACATTTCTGGTGGAAAGGCGCCCTCATGCGACCAAAGGGGTTTGAATACTTTGGCCTACCAACCGTTCCGCCATTTTTAATATATTTTTCTCGAAATAGCCGCCTCGCATAAAACCTGTATTAATCAATAGCTATATTTGGGACACTCAGAGAATACGTTTTTGGCAGTTGGATGTCTGGTGATTTGTATATCTCGCGTGAAATTTAGCTATGCCTATAGGTATGAACCAGGGTCAGTCCTCCAAAATAGTAGTGCCCTGCTCTACTGGGATCATTCGGTTATCACTGACAGGTATATGTATTGCCACCAATAGACCTGACATAATGTTAGTCGACCGCTCAGCGCGCCGAGCAACAATTGTTGATGTTACTATTCCACATGGTGATAACCTGGTGAAAGCAGAAAAGGAAAAAGTATCGAAATTCTTGGACCTTGCTCACGAGATTACCGCCATGTGGTTGTTGTTCCGATGGTTGTATGTATCAGTTAACGGTCTTATTGCGAAAAGTTCCTACCCACTTGGTTGTTGGATTAATTAAGGGTCGGATACAGAAGGTCGTTTTGACGACCTCCGTGGCGCAGTGTTCAGCGCTGTTGTATTAATGTGCGGAGGTCCTGGCTTCGATCCCCGGCAGGGTCAATTTGGGAATTTATAATTTCTAAATTTGCCCTGGTCTGGCCTGGTGTGACGCTTCGGCCGTGGCTAGTTACCACCCTACCGGCAAAGACGTACCACCAAGCGATTTAGCGTTCCGGTACGATACCGTGTAGAACCCGATTAGGGGTATGGGTTTAATATAACTGCCGTGCCCCTAACAGGTTAGCCCGCTACCATCTTAGGCTGCATCATCACTTACCATCAGGTGAGATCGCAGTCTTGTAGTGGAATAAAAAAAAACACGTAATTCGTCAACCCAACCCCCCCACCTACCTATCTTAGTGATAAGGCCGCCTTTTCATACTCATTGATCATTAATCACCTCTCCTGTAAAATGTTTTTATACAAAATTTTACAGGAGAGGTGATCAATGAGTCAGTCAGTCAGTCAAAATAGGGTACATCGGCCACATTAGGGCACATGAGCGAGGCCCTTATTCAAATTCAATTTAACAGAGATTCAGTCGCTGTAGCCGAACTCGGCAAAGGAATCATCATCATCAATATATACATATGTGTAAAACATATTTAGGAATAATTCCATAGAAATAAGTATACAAAAAAATGCTATATCAATTTGGTTTTCTTTACGCTAGTTAAACTTAACAACCAGTTTACTATACTTAGCAAAAAAAAGGTCTTACGTAAAATATTGTAAATATAACGTCGAGAATGCATCCAGTAACTATTACTTATACCCATATTTTTTTCTCATCACTAGTCATGCTCAACTGACAGGTGCCATATCCGTATTCTCTGGGTGTCCTAATAGCAAGTATTATACACTCTTTTGCAAAAAAAAAACGGGTCTCTCTTTTTTCGCAAGATTAGAGGAAGGCATTTGCCGCCTTACTTAGTCAGGCACCGTTCAGCGTCGTGTCTTAACGTCTATTTAAATAACGCGTAGGTATTACCGCAAAAGTGTGTTTAAATTCCTTCGTGTATTTTTAGACGTCGCAGGCAACACACTGCAATTGTCAGGGAAGAAAACAGTTTGATTTCATAGGTAAGGTATAGTAGCGTACTGCGTTGTAAGTAGGTATGTAATATTTACGCTATTTTTTAGTGCAATGATGTTAGCGTATGCGGCGTCTATTTGTAATAAGTCGTTGAAGTTAGCTATATTTTTAATGCTGTCACTTTAGTTAAGAGATTGCGCGCTACGGAATCAGCCCCAATGACACAACAGTACAGCTTTGACAGCTTATATCTCGGAAACCTGACGCTTTAGAACATTTTCTATTACAATACTTGCTCGTATTGTTGCTAGCTATTGATTAATACAGGTTTTATGAGTGGCGGCTATTACGAGGAAAAATAAAAATTGCGGAACGGTAGCAGGCTCCATACAAAAATATTGTAACCCCGGTCTGCAGACATGGTATGCGTGGCGAACTTAGAGAACTGCTCTCGGCCTGGCGCGTGGGCGCGCGCCGTGGTGCTGGAGCTGAAGGGGCGCGGCCGCGTGCGCCTGCTGCTGCCCGACACGGGCGCGCAGGTGCTGCTGCACTGGTCCGCGCTGCGCCGCATACACAGCAAGTTCACCGTGTGCAAGGCGCTAGTGAGTGTTGCGCTACATAGTTAACGCCGTGCCGTCAACACGATTTCGTGGCTCTCTATGGAACTAAATACTGCGCGCGGCGGCGACTTGTTATATTGCAAACTAGCTGATGCCCGCGACTTCGTCCGCGTGGATTTAGTTTTTAAAATCCCTCGGGAACTCTTTGATTTTCCGAGATAATAAGTAGCCTATGTCACTCTCCAGGTCCTCAACTATGCCCATGCCAAAAAATCGTGATTAAGGCACTAACCAACAAACCTATACCTAATCCCGACAAACAAACACACTTTTGCATTTATAATATTAGTAAGATATTAAGAAGAGGGATTAGTAGGATTGTGCTTAATCAAATTAATACTATTTTACACCAAGGAATTAAGTAATAAGTTAAGATTTATGTATACTTGAAGTTTATTGATGCTAAAGATAACTGCAAACCGATATGCACATTCAAGCTGTACCTGCGACTTTATTCGCCGTCGATATTCTTGCGTATGTACCTATTGGCGTTAATAAAATAATTAACTAGGAAAATGTTAACTAAAATAGGCCTTGTTCCCCAATATAACATTAAAACAGGAGCCGAACCGTGGGCAGGGGTTTGTACCTACTTTAATCGGACATTTATAGAGCTTCCTTGTAAACAATGTTTTCCGTGGTATTGCCGGGAGCATACACAAACATGCTATTAGCGTAGCTCACTCTCGATAAAGCCACGTACAACTGCCCGTGGCTAAAGCAGCTGGTGGTGAGGTCTACGCCCGCAGTGCGCAGCGTCTGTCCTTGCGCTTTATTTACTGTCACGGCATAGTAGACGCTGACAGGAAACTGTACACGTTTAAAGCGGAATGGAAAGTTGTTGGGGATTAGAGGTATTCGGGGAATAAAGACGCGTTCTCCGACTTCGCACCCTGTCAACATATCCGCTTCTATAACGTTGCGCTGTAGAGTCGTCACTTTTAGTCGGGTGCAATTGCATAATTTTGGTGGGCTTAGGTTTCTCAGCAGAATTATAGGCACTCCAACTTTTAAATTCAATGTGTGCGATGGAAGCCCGGGGGCGGATAACGAATTCAAAAATTCTATGGGGTAATTTGTTAATTTTGTTTCCTTCAAACGCCACCAAAAAGATATTATTAAGACCTAAT
This sequence comes from Erebia aethiops, assembly GCA_923060345.2. Lineage (NCBI taxonomy): Eukaryota > Metazoa > Arthropoda > Insecta > Lepidoptera > Nymphalidae > Erebia > Erebia aethiops. Next base: position 186,193 of record CAKLPR020000022.1, read on the forward strand.
CAAGTGAATTTCTGTTATCTCTTGAACAGCTTTGTCCTCTATCTCTGATAATATTTATCAAATCTTCACCAAAGTTGGGCAAAACTTCCTGATGATATATACCTTCTAATAAAGAAAGATTTTTTCAAATCAGTTCAGATTTGACTGAGTTATGGAGTAAAATCAACAAAAAACCCTTATCCTGGAGGAACCATATTTTCTATCGGGATAAAAACTATCCTATATATTGACCCGGAGTATCAGCTACCGCTATACCAAATTTCATTTCCTTTCATTAGTTTCCGCGTGATGCGCGGACAGACAGACAGACAGACAAAAATTAAATAAAAATCTGTTTTGGGCTCAGTATCGATAGTAAAGCATACCCCGATTAAAATTTTCAGAATATTATATTAAATGTACAGAAATCTTCCAGTTACAGTTTTATTATAAGTATAGATTTCGTTCCCGGCTGACGGGCGGGGACCCTTCAATCTGTATGTTATACTACTACCAGTTTCGTCTTTTTATTATGAACAAGCTTTTGCCTGCGGCTTCGCTCACGTTAGGTCCGATTTTCATATAAATTTCAAAGCCCTATTATACCCCCGCCCCGAGTTGAATTAAAAAAAATCTTTTCTTAGACCTATCTCAAAATAGCTATCTGTATGCCAAATTTCAGCCCAATTCGCCCAGTGGTTTGAGCTGTGCGTTGATAGATCAGTCACCTTTCCTTTTTAACCGACTTCCAAATAAGGAGCCTCCTCCTTCTCAATTCGGCGTGTATTTTTTTTTTATGTATCCGCAATCTCCGTGGTTTCTAAGCCGATTTGAAAAATGTTTTTTTCAGTCGTTAGAGATGGTCCCATAAAAAATATGACTCGAAATCCTCAAACCTGACACGAAAAAGTTAAAAATAAAAATTCTTTCCGAAAAATACCGACTTACAACGCCACTGTGAAGTAAAAAATAATTTTGATTTCTACCCACTATGTTGAAGTCGGGCGGGTATAACAAGGTTAGGCAAAGTTGACGCATCAGGCTCGCCCGACTTCAACATAGTGGGTAGAAATCAAAATTATTTTTTACTTTAAAGTGGCGTTGAAAGTCGTTTTTTTGGAAAGAATTTTGTATATTTAAACAACATGTTAATCTCAATGTCCATGTCCATACAGATACTTGCCATCAAGGTTGCCTGCTAGTTATTTTTCACATTTGCAGATTTCTTAAAGGCCCCCAACGTCTACTTGCCCCTCCAAGACAGCCCTGATTTCGTGCGTCGTTATCTGACGCTGTTCCCGGCTGCCGGTTTCGGTTTAGAATATAGATTAAGCTAATGATGATGAATTTATTTGTATATTTATAGGCCACGGAGTGCCACTTGGCTGGCGTGACTCCACTGAAAAAGAAGTGGAGTCCGAGATCGGTGGAGTTGCTAGAAAAATTTAAAGACCGAATTCTAGAGTTATATGTTGAGGAGGGCCTAGATCGGAAATCTCTCGGAGTCACGCTCTATGACAAATCGGATGAAGAAAACGTTATTTGTATCAACACACAGATGATCAAACACAAATATGCATACACTTTTGGGTACGTAAACTATCGGTCGTTACTTGAATTCGAATTGTCGTTTCTTAATGATATTTTATACGAACGCGAAATTTGTCTTTGCAGATTTTACACGTTCAACAAAAATAAGGACATGGACGATTTAGATTACGAAAACAAGTCCCCGTTGGAGAAGCCGAAACAGAGACGCAAACCCAAAGATAAGGACGACGTTACTATTCTAAAGAGAAATCAACCACTACTTGTGGAACCGAAGGTGGACGACTTGAACGCGAAAGATAGATTAGAAGCGAAGGTTTTGAATTACCAGTCGCCGTCGCTCATTCATGTCTCCCTGGTACATCAACAGGAGGTTTTCAACGAGTTATTCGAGAAGATTCAAAACTACTACACGACAAACAAAACTCAAGGCAAGGAAGACTGGAAGGTCGGGGATCGGTGCTGTACCGTATGTGCGCAGTCGCAGACTTGGCGCCGCGCTGCGATCCTCGCGCTTGAAGACGACCACGCTAAGGTGTTTATTTTTATTTATTTATTTCAATTAAGTTAGATGATGCCCACGACATTTACCGCATAGATTCACAGCGTCACCCGAACTGCGGCCGTGTTCTGTGATGTCGTCCATATAAATACGACCCGCGCCCGTTCCGCGAAGTTTTTGAAAAATTCCATGGGGAAGTCTTTCAGGATAAAGTTTTTTGAAGTGAAATCTTCTTTAGCCGCTTTGAGCACTTTTTGGTATAGGGGGTAACCTTGTGGATTCGCGTCACCGATATGCTCGCGTTGTTACGAAGACAAAAGGTCTTAAATATTAATATACTACATTCGTAATTAAACTTTAATGCCTTAGTTTTAAGGTTTTTATTTTAAATATTCGTGTTTAAGTTATAAGTTTTCACATTTATTGGCAGTCCAGTCTATGACTGCCATTTTTTTTTAAATACTTAATAATTATGAATGCAAAAGTGTGTTTGTCGGCTACGCTTTTGAACGATTTTGACGAAATTTGATACAGCTCAATACTCAGAGCTAAATTAAACTTAGTAAAACCTAGTTCCTAGTCCTTTTCCGAAGAGAGCATCAAGGAAGGGGTGGCAATAAATTAAGACCTATCATTTTAATTTACTTTTGATATCATGTACAACAGAATAATTAGCCACATTAAAGACTAGTTTCAAAGCAATGCGTATGCTCCGCACGGACTCTCCGCCTGCGGGCCGTCCGCACATCCGCAGTGCTCTAAAACGAGTGTTCAGTTTGTAGGACGCGGACAGCTCGGACGAGCTCCATGCGGAGCGTGTTCCGTACGGAGCAATCCGCGTCATCTTACAATACGCATACGCATTGCCCCGAAGCCAGCCTATGTAGGTACAATTACTTCATAGAATTATTAAAACAGGTGTTCTACTCGGACTTCGCATGCGTGGAAACAGTGCCGATCGCGGGTTTACGCGAATTGCCGGCCGAGTTCGGGTCAGTAGGCGACGCGGCGATCTTGTGCCATCTCGCCGGCGTCGTGCCGTCCTGCGGCGACGAATGGCCCTTGACATCTAAAGAGTACCTCGAACAGCTGCTCGATGTGTACAAGCGAGTCTTCATCACCGAGCTCGGCCAGTTCGAAGACAAGAGCATGCCCGTGGAGCTGTGGGTGTACCACACGAGCTCAGGCGGCGCGCTCAAGCCCGACACGTCGGAGTGGCGCTGCCTGAACAGAATTATCGTCGTACAGGGGCTCGGCATTCCCGAGACGAGTGGACAGGTAAATATCTACTACATTCAAATTTGTCTTTGCCTACACTAGGCGTACAGTTCGATAGAGACGGTTACTGAGGGAGACCTGAAAGTTTCGACTACAGCGAGTTATTAAGTAGTACATAGAACATTTTGGCGATCACGTGACACATCACAGACGACGACAGGCCCGCGCGCTCTAAAGAGTAGCTCGACTTGTGCAAGCGAGGCTAGATCACCGAGCTCGGCCAAGTCTAGCATCATGCCTGCCTGTGGAACTGTGAGTGTACCACAAGGTCATAGGCTGGAGCACAACAGTTCCTAGTGGCGCTGCCTGAATACAAGGATCTTCGGATAGGGACTCTGCATTTCCGATAAGAGTGAAGAGCTAAATAGAGACTACAGCAAATTTTTCATGCAACAAGTTAGCCCTCGATTGCTTGCGATTTCACATGGTGATTGCCGCGACGTAAGCCATAACGAATAATATCGTTTTAAAAATAAAGTAAGTTTGACATAAACAAATTAAAAATTCTTCTGGTGAACACAAATTGCAATTGTCTACGTAAACCAAAATTAAAATCAATCAGAACTACTATTTGACTGAGTCTACTTGAGTGAATTGGCACTTGTCCGTCCGTCCGTCCGTCTGTCAGAGCATTATAACTTCTGAATTACTGAACGTGATTACTTCAGCTTATTTTTTATAAAGTTACATATATTTTTTATAAAGTTACATATATTTTTTGGGTTGCGGTATATCATTTTAAAAATAATTAGGAATGGAGTCCAAAAATATATTTTTTTTTTATTTTTCACCCAAATTTGAAGAAATGGGGGGCTTTCAAAGTGGAGATTTTATAAAGTCCAAAGTTGACCTCAGAACTCTAAATTTTCTGAAAGGCTGAGCCTGAAACTTGATCAATTATTTCAATTATATCCTGTTCTTGAACAACAAATACTAATATTAGATAAATAATGTAAGGAAACGGAATTACTAAATTTTTAATGAGCTTCAGTATTTTTAACAAAACTTCACAATGTATGTCAATAGATAGCGCCGCGAGGTCTCAGTTCGGGGCGAACCACTAGTTACAAAATTAAACATACATACCTACGAGACAAAAAAATCCTGTATCAGGCAGCTGATTCAGTTACCCTTACCACGATTACCGCAAGATTTTAAATCATACCGACATTGTTCACATTACTTTCAGGCTGGAAGCAGTGACATTGCGACCGCCAAGACGAGGGACGATATGCTATCCCTTTTGAATATAACGGAATCCATCCATGATTGGTTGCAAATTGAACCGATGCCGGAAAGTAACAGTAATTTTCCACTCCGGTGCCTACGAATGAGGAAGGTCCGCAAAGTTCGAACACAATATTAATTTCGGACTGGTTGCCCGCCGAACTATAACTGATTGACGAGTTCACTGCCATGCCAACGTAAGGATCCTTTGATGCAGTTTATTTGTTTACATTTTCTTTTCGTTAAAATTGTTGCTAATTGAATAAATAATTACAGGTACATCGACAATAACGGCGAGATTTACTTGCACGATATATCACAATAGGATGAGAAAACTTTGGCCGAAAAACTGGCAAATACGTTATAGGCCAAGACCCCTTCCACGTTAAAGTTATTAAACACGATGTCATACCAATTGTTGAACTCACAGATGGTGATGGAAACTTTATCTATTACAATCTGATCAAAGAAAAAGTTTTCGTAAATATCGATTGTCTCGATTGTTTTGATTTCTGAAAAAGTCTAGATAGAGGCTTTATATAGCTTATGCAGGTTTTTATTATTTAAAACTTATAACATAAATGCTGAATTTTCATGTCTCTTTCTACAAAAACATAGGGCTTTCATACAAATTTTCAACCCCCATATCACCCTCTTTGGAGTGGATTTTCAGAAAATTTCTTATACAGGTTATTTTTATTTAAAACTTAAACCTTCATGCAACCTTCCAACCCCTATTTCGCTACCTTTGGGGTGAATTTTCATAAAACTGCTTATACAGATTTTAATTATTTTGAACTATTAACTTAAATGCCAATTTTCATGTCTTTAACTTCAATAACAAAGGACTTTCATACAAACTTTCAAACCCCATTCATTTCAACCCCTTAGGGGTGAATTTTTTCAAAACCGTTTCTTAGCTGACGTCTACACCATAGAAGGAACCTACCTTCCAAATTTCAAGTCTGTATGTTTTATAGTTCCTGAGATCTCGTGATGAATCAGTGACCTTTCGCTTTTTCAAATTAAATAGATTATTAAGAGGTAAAGTTTGTGAGGTTGTAGGGAGTAATCTCAGGATCTACTGAACCAATTTTGAAAATTCTACCAATAGAAAGCCCGGAAAATTAGGGAGTTCCCATTGGAATTTAAAAGACTTATTTCACGGGGACGAAGTCGCTGGCATATGCTAGTTTGTTACTGTTTTTGTTCACTGATTACATTGTGCATTAATGTTTATGTCCTTGAGGCAATAAGTTAATGTTTAAGTTATAAGTGTTAGGAATCTTATTATTTTTTTTTTCATATGGCATTCCAAAAAATAATAGGGAATCTTTCTCCCTAAATCTTAATACACTAGGTACACTGATTCAGGGTAAGGTTCCCTAAAAGTGTAGTGTAATAGGCCTTCTAAAATACCTCGTTGTGCTTGGAGTTTATCCCGGCGCCCGTGACGTAAGACATTGCATTATCCCCATAATGAATGATCTATTATTGTTTCGGCATTCCAAAAAAATTAAAATTTGCTTAAAGTCATGTACTTATTTTACTTTTTGCCATGTCTTGCATAATATTATTTATGGAAATAAAGGTCTTTTACCCAAAGTGAAGCAATTATAATTATTTTTACACATTTATTGAACTTATTGCGATTATTAGAGTCTGATAAAAGGATCTAATAAATTCAATAAAATATAAACATACTTGAGAAAACAACAATATTATTCAAGAAGACATAGAAGAGTGACAATAAGAAAAAACAAAAATAAACTAACAGCCAGTGTGATATAAATTGATATAAAACCTTATTCAACATCCTCCCTTTTTGGGAAATTTATATCACCAAGCCGATTTTTCTGCAAATAAACATTAACCTAGGCTTATGGATAGGCTTAGTTAGAATATCCGCACATTGATACTCTGTTGGCACATATTTCACTTCAAGAACATTTTCGAAAACCAATTCTCTGACATAAAAATGTCTTAAAGCGATATGTTTTGTCCTTCGATGAAGCTCCGGATTTTGGGATATCTTTATAGCAGCATCGTTATCGATTTGCAGCTTGGGAATCTCTTTTAATTCAGATACTTCATTAAATAGTCTCTTCAGCCATACAATTTCACGAGCTGCTTCGCTAGCAGCTACAAGCTCTGCTTCAGTGCTTGAAATTGCTACTGATGATTGTTTACGACTTGCCCAAGAAATTACTCCTCCTGCATACATACACAAGATTCCAGATGTAGAGCGTCCTGTGCTTGGATCTCCACCGTGATCTGCATCACTGTAGCATTCTAAGATTCCAGGCTTGTATCCTTTCTTATAAACAATTCTAGAATCTAATGTTCCTTTAAGGTAACGAAAAATGCGTGTAACGCTTTAGGTTGGTTACATAATAGTGTTAAATTAGGTTACATAATAGTAGAGAGTAGGTAGTAAGCTATGGGAGATAAATTAAATTCCAGAGTAAGTAATAATTATGTATATTGATTACAAGTTACTACAGTGACAATATATTAAGAGATAATAAGTTACTAGTTTAAGGGTTCACGCAATACATCTAGAAATTCAGATCAATTTTGAATTTTGAATTTTGAGGCGGAGTATCAACTGTTATTAGGTAAAGTTAGGTCTAGGTTCCTTGGCAGAAGGCCTTATAACACTTAAGTAGTTAGTTGGACATTATAATTAAAGTTTTATTACTCTGGAGTCATAACTTGAGGTTGAGCGTAGGGAAATTAACTATATGTAAACAAAATTAACTTCTTAGGTAAGATTTAACCTTATATAGACTTATTAAGACTCATGTAGGCTTATACAGACATATATGGACTTATATAGGCAGAGCACTAGGTCGTGGGTACGTTAAAGAGTTCTCAGTTAGGTGAGCGCAGTATATCCAGGTTGGAAAGTTAGTTGAATTCACATTGGACAGTGAATACAGCAACAGCTGTGACTGTACTCATCTGTGTATCTCGGTCAGTGTTCGCAGTCCCGGAGTCACTGGTTGGTGGTGGTAGGCATTGATGATATCAGCTCGCCGGTTGAGTGGTATCAGCTCTGGTAGGTAGAATCCAGCTCGGCGGCTCAGTCCGACATGGGATTACTTCGCAGGCAGGCCGGAGACATCAGCGGTCAAGGATTAGCCGTCCGAGGTAAAAAAACCCTGGAATGTAGAATGTACCCAGTGTGAAGATATGTCCAGTGCCATTCTGTCTGATAGGTTCATCCTTCCGAATCCATATGTTCAGTGGTTGAGTATACAGAGAGCACATGGTTCGGAGTGAGATAAATAGCGGACAGACAGACAATAGTTTTACAAGACAACAGGTATCAGAGGTTATATGAATTATGAATTACACAATTATGATTACATAAGATTTAGGATTCTAGCTAATTAGTACATTTAAGTTTTAATTCTGCTTACTGAGTTATAAATAGATTCTATTCACATAAGGGACCAAGTCATGGATTGACCTAATTAGGTATTTTTATCCAAAAAATATAATTAAACAGCAATTATTTTAATAATTTTACACACAATTATTGATGGTTTTAGCCACAGTGAAATTAATTCAGATGCATAAAGATTAACTCACAACGACAGGCGCGTGCTGGAATGAGATAATACGATAAGAACACAAGTAATAATCGAAATTTTTAGTAAAACTCACCGAGATCGGGTATAATTAGTGATACGTCCTGGTGTGGGTTTATTTCCTTAGTTTATCATTATTCCATATTATTTATATAATAGTTGGTCTCTCCGCCAACGTTTCGAACCGAAATCCAGCCCAAAGACTACAGTGTATAAAAGGAGATAGACTGGTAAGTCAAGCCGTCAAATGGCCGCCTTGAAAAGCGCCATCTAGGAGACGGATATAGTACTAAATAGAGTGAATGCCCTGTATATAGGTACCTATTTCATATAGAATTCAGGTAGTTGGTACTTCGATAGGGATGTTTGACTGGCGGGTGTTTTGAATGGATATGGTACCTACATAACTCGATAGAATACTGATAGTTACCACTACCATAGCATTTAACTCCCGCCAATCAAATTTAATTTAACAATTAAACACAAATACTTATTTAAACTTTTTCAATTTATTTTTTTTATAGAAAATATCAACATCTCTTTTAATTGGATCTTCTGTATCAAAAAAATGAGTTTTTCCATTTAAAATAGAATTTACATCCTTACACCAGTTATTTAGAAAAAATATAACAGTTTCTTTTGTTAAATAATCAATAATTTTGTTTCTATGCACCTCACATGTTATAAAATTAAAATTAATATTTGATGATAATATTAAATTAATGTATATTTGTTTTTTATTTTTGTTGCTTCTTCTTTTTAAAATTTCGATAACATGATTTTCAATTTCGGCAAAGCAATCGAAAATGTTCCTTGTTGGATAACATAGCCATCCTTTGTCACTGTACTCGCTTATTTTTATGTGTCTATGAAAAGCCTCTAGTTCCTTACTCTTAAACACCTCAATGCACACTGGACAACTTCTAAAAACTTTTTTTTGGACTCTTGTTACAAGCCATCCACTACAATATGCTATTGCCGCACACCTCTCTACATCTGTCGGGGATTTGCCTTCAATAAGTTTATTTGTATTCATATTTTCAATGTTTAAATCATTTATATCTAATTCTATATTTTCTGTGGCGACTTCATCATTATTTTGATTACTTTTGATAAGATTTTTTAAATTTTTTAAACAAAAGTCACCATCTTTTTCACAATTGGCCCCGACAGAATGAGGAGATGTTAAATTATTTATCAATAATGTTTTAAAAGCTGCTTGAAAACCATATGCATTAGGCATATTGTTTGAATGGCCTTGTGCTCTTATAGCACCAAAAAAGTTTTCCAAGGGGTCCTGATTAAAGTGTCTTAACAAAACTGATGTTACATTGAGGGATTTTAAATGACTAAATAATAGCTGGAACCCTTCAATTGTCTTTATCCAGCTCGAAATTGATGGAACAGAGGCTTTTCTCCCATCCTTTGTGAGAAAGACCATGGACTTTAATACAGGCAAACTTTTTCTCCATAACTGGTGATGAGGAGATTTGGGAGTTACAGCAGTCCTATAAATTTTATCCGTTTTTTATTTTGCTATAACTCCCATTTACAGAATCAAATAATTCGTCCATAAATATTAATAAATCGGCTGTGTCTTTGTGTTCAGCTGGAAGTTGCCCACAATCTAAAAAGAAAAGGAGAACATGCTAAGTACTCATAAAATCAAAATGTATATTAAAATAAACCGTGTTTATATAAATGTTTTGTTCGTGTTTATATAAATGACTGTTGCATATAGTCTAGCTAAAACTCAGAAATAGCTTAACAGATTTTGATGGTTTTTTTTTTATCCACTACAAGCTAGCCCTTGACTGCGATCTCACCTGATGGTAAGTGATGATGCAGTCTAAGATGGTAGCGGGCTAACCTGTTAGGGGCATGGCAGTTATATTAAACCCATACCCCTTCGGTTTCTACACGGCATCGTACCGGAACGCTAAATCGCTTAGCGGCACGTCTTTTCCAGTAGGGTGGTAACTAGCCTCGGCCGAAGCCTCCTACCAGGCCAGACCAGGGAAAATTCAGAAATTACAAATTCCCAAATTAACCCTGCCGGGGATCGAACCCAGGACCTCCGCACTTTAAGGCAACAGCGCTACACACTGCGCCACGGAGGTCTTCGTTTTGTGTGTGTTTGAGTGGTTCCTGGGAAGATTTATATTCACAATTGGAACCAGTAGGGAGGGTTCTAGGTTCAGGACAGGACTACTAGTAAATTATAAAAACGTAAAAATTACGATATTCTACGTGAAAAACTTCATATAAAGACTATCAACTTAGACAATGAAACAAAACAATGAGTACAGAAAACATTGAACATCAGGATATGAATCAAGTACCTGCCATATATCCGAGGGCAACACCGACTGTCCGACTGAATACCTGAGTGCAGTGTTTCACTTTCATCTTAGGTATCAGTTTAGGCACAACATGTTGCGCCGTTAATTTAGGCACCAATCTGACACCTTTATAGCCTGGCTGCCTGTGGTACATATCTTCTAAATGCTGCCATTTTGCAACTTTTTCCTTCCCATCTTGGGTAAACATTAAATTTTTACTCAACATATTATTTCTTATCCCTTTCATCAGATGGGGTGCATCAAATAAGGGAAAAATCTTATTTTTATTTATTTCGAAAAACCCACCAGTCCATTCTTTATTGTTTCTTAAATATTCGATTCTAGTCTCATTTAATAAACTACTTATAGCAGCCCGGTTTGATGACCCCTGGTCACAAGCAGTGGCCACAACTTTTAATCCTGTGGCTTCTACTTCTTTTATAACAACTTTTAGTTGTGCCTTTAAGCTATCTGTTTTAGTGGAGCCTCTACAAAACGTGAAATAAACTGGTTGTTTGAATTTTTTTACGACTCCTCTCACCATAAACACCAAAACATGGTCACAGATCTGCTTCTTTTTTTCCTCACCGTCATCCACCATACCAATAAATTCATCATTTCTTCTACAGTAGGTTAAGTTTGGTGAAATTGCCATTTCATCAAAAATAATCGTACAAAACTTATGGTTCTCATTTAATTTTGCTACAGGCTTTTTTAACTCCTCAAATAATTCCACAGTTTTACCTGGCTTGAGGTTTATTTTTTTTAATAAATGTGAAAGTGTTTTTCTCTTCGGTAAAATACTAAAAGAACTTAAAAACCTATATGCCTTTGGGCTGCGCTTGTACAATGCAAGTGACAGAATTTTTTCTTTTACTGTGAAGCGTCTCCCTTTTGCTTTCTTTCCAAATTGAGTGACTTGCATGGCAAAAAAAGTTTTTGTCTCTTCACTCATATTTTTCATTAATAGCTCAAAAGCTTCTGTCTTTTTGAGCTTAAAAGCAGCCTTTTTCTTAAAATAATCTTTCTGCTTTTGACATTTTTTTAATTGCTGTCTCATATTTGAAATTTCTTTGCTTAGTGCCTTCTCTTGTTTACTGAGAACCAGCTTCTTAGCTGAAAGTAAAAAAGACATCAAATCATTATAAATTGTACATTATTAAGTAAGAAGAATAAGAAATTCAATTTAATATTTTAAAAATATCACACCAAGCGTTACATAATTTATTTTGCAACACTATATTTGAATGTTGGTTTTTTGAAAATCTCACAGGAACTTTATGCTGCTCTAGGATAATTTAGCTAACTCTCCAGGTCTTTACTATAATATACATACAAGAAATCACATCAATCCTGTTGTTCATTGCAGGATATTAAACTTATTGCAAATAATATTAAAAAGTTAAACTAAGAGTATGAAACATGACATAATTACTACACTAAAATATAATATTTTCACAAGAAATTATAAAAACTTTATTAGTTTTAAACCTAAGGTTTTTGACATACCTTTTAAACTGTCTTGTGTGTTTAACTTAATCATAGCACCTACAGGCACTTCTTTACTTGATGTAGCAACGACTCCTGCAAAATACCAAGAATAATACATGAGATATGTCATAAGATATATAATATGATACAAGATTTATATATTTGGCAAAAAGTTTTTCAAACATTATTCAACTAAATACTTAGAGCATACTTTAATTTACCATCAACGGGGATTATTATGTATTAGTAATTAACAATGGACTAAATAACATTTAAATTTAAATTTTTTGATTTGAAAATTATCAAACTTTCACATCAGTATTTCATTTTAGCTTGTTATAATACTAATCTATTAGTATCAATATCACATAAAACTTAAAAGTGAAAAATATTTAAAATTACCTTGAGCCATTTCCATGTCATTAGAATTTGTTATGCAACTGGTGCTGGTATGCATTTCCGAAATAATCATTGCTTCAGTAGTTGTCACATTCTCTAAAATAGAAAACATATCAATATCAAAACCAAAATTCACATGAGAGAATAAGGGTGTCTTTCCACCAGAGATGTGCTACGTTGTTAAGCTACGGATGTGTATCAAACCCACCAATAGGAGCGCTGGATCTAATATCTAGCGATCTAAGGTATGAAAATCAAGCGCTCCTATTGGTGGGTTTGACACACATCCGTAGCTTAACAATGTAGCACATCTCTGGTGGAAAGGCAGCCTAAGACTTGTCCATATTTCAACACTTAGCCGATGCCCACAACTTTGTTTGTGTGGATTAAGTTTTTTCAATTCCCACTGGAACTCCTCAATATTCCGGGATAAAAAGTCACGCTCCAGGTCCTCAACTATACTCATACAAAAATCACAAGATACACAGACAGACAGACAAAAATGAAAAAAATACAGAAAATTTGGCTTCAGTATCGATCATAGTGGAGTGCCCTCCAAAAAATTTTCAAGAATTGGACCTGTTACAGTTTTATTATAAGATTTTTACATAAAGTTAGAAGCACCTATAAATACAGCTATCAAACATTCTCCGATAAGTTAAATAACTACAACATTGCAAGTGAAAACATAATGTAAAAGTAACAGTTACCTTTTAAAAAAATGTTTAACCAACCTGCTAAACAGAGTGATGGGATGGCTAGGGAACACAACTTTGTTGGGTATAAATAAATATCTTGAAAATGTCTACGACAGACCCTTCTGTTACTGTAAACGTAATCTTGTTTCAATTCAGCTACATGTCCCCCAATCTTCTGTAGCCAAACTTTAAACAAATCAATGTTTTGATTTGGGTTGGGGAAACGGTGCAGCGAGATACCTGTAAATACATTATGAAATCATAAGATATTAAACATCAAATCTGTCTTTAATAGTGTAAATACAAAATGAAGTCATAAGGTATTAAACATCAAAAAAATTAAACTCTACCACTCCATTCAACAAGCTGACTTCCATTGAGAAAAGTGCCAAAAAATTTAGTAGGTCATTCTGTTCAAACATCAACATTTGTTTGTTTTTGTACATTTGCAAGTTAACAATAGGTATTTATTTGTGTACAAGTGAATGTGGTGCTAGCTGCTTTCATGCATCTTGACAATAAGGAATTCATCCACTGCATCCTTCACATGATAAATGTCTTACATTATTATAGTTATCTCACATGATTATAGCTTATTGAAAGGCAATCTTCCGATTAAATCAGTAGGGTCAAGGAGGATTGGGTATTTGAGCAATATTACACTTTCTGATTTAAAACAGTACGGATTTACTTACCATCGCCAGCAACAGTTGGACAGCCAGGCACACAACAAACTTTTTGAGACATCTTTACAGAGCGACTAAACAAAATCAAAATCAGATAGCAACGGAGTCCAGGGTGAATGCCAAGTTATCGTGTAAACAAGAAAACAGTTGTCCAAAACAAGCCAAATTAATATTAATATACGTAGAAGAAATCGTCGCAGTCCGAAAGCAAAGCACAAGTCGTAAAATCTTGAAAAGAACACAAAATAACTCCAAAACTGTATATAGAACTTCAAGAACACTTGCGAAATGAATGGAATTCAAAAAACACCACGAAAATAGCTGACACTTGACATTAGTTCTCTTGAACACAGACATCAAAATTTAGGATTTGAAGCAAATTTTATTATTAAATAAACGGAGCTTAAAATAAATAATATAATATTATGAATATTTCTTTTTCGTAATTAAAAATATAGAGTGTTTTATTTTATTTTGTGCACTTTTTTTAAATATGTTAACACTATCATTTAAATTTTTTTTATATGTTAACACTGCAAGATTGTTTCCAAATTCGGCTCCTAGATGGCGCATTTTAGCTAGTTTAACTCAGAGTTCTAAGAGAACATACCATGATCCAGCCAAAATAAAATGCCAAAAAGGGACAGACGTCAGAGTGACGGCTCTTATATAAGCGAGCGGTGTCAGAGACAACGTCTCAGACATATAATGTCTGAAAGAAAAAGCAACCACCGAGTTTCTTGCTGGTTCTTCTCGGTAGGAATGGCATTCCGAACCAGTGGTAGATTCACTTGACGATTCAAAAGTACTTGTAAAAGTTTATTTGAATAAAAAATATTTGATTGATTGATTGATTGATTGAATGGTAGAATAAGTCTTTTTTTCATAGATTAAATTTGCGAAACGACATAGACGTGGAAGATTAGCAGACCAAGCGGCCTAGACGCTTCACGGATTAAATACGAACGACATAGACGTTGAAGGTTAGTAGACTAAGCGCTGTCACTTCTTTAAAATGAAGTGATTGTCTAGATTGGCAATCGTTACATGCGCTTGACCTTGCATACATCTTCCGTAGTGGGATTAGCAAGTGATCTGGATACAAAGCTTACAGCATATGAAATATCTGGTCTGCTTGCTGTCATTAAGTATGCTAATGCACCAACAGCTTCTCTATAAGGAAACTTCACATCATTCTCCTTTTCAGAATCTGTTTGAGCTTCTTTAATAATTGGAGTATTGACTGCTTTACAGTCACTCATTCCAAAGCGTTCTAGTAGTTTTTGAGCATAATGCTTTTGTGAAACTACAATTGCACCATCTTTATCTTGAGAAATCTCCAAACCAAGAAAGTAATTAGCTGGTTTAGTGGTTATCTTGAACCTACTTTTCAATTCAGCTATAAACATCTCAGAATCTTTTTTATTTGTTGATGCAACAAGTCCATCATCAACATAGAGTGCTAGAATAATTTTATTGCCGAGTCGATTTCTTATAAACAAACATGGATCTGTATCACATTGTTTAAATCCAATATTTTTCAAATAGTCGACAATACATTTGTTCCAACATCTAGGAGCCTGTTTAAGTCCATATAGACTTCTCTTCAATTTACAGACTTTATTTGTCCCATCACTATAGCCTTCTGGTTGTTTCATATAGATATCTTCTTCTAACAAACCATTTAAAAAGGCAGTAGTCACATCAAACTGTGTGAGAGATAGTCCTTCATTTGCAGCGATGCTTAAAATTGATCTGATTGTTGACATTCTAGCAACAGGGCTAAATGTTTCATCATAATCAACTCCCTTCTCCTGAGTATAACCTCTTGCTACAAGTCTAGCTTTGTATTTGTCAAGGCTTCCATCAGCATTGGTCTTCTTTTTGTAGATCCACTTACAAGAAATAAGCTTTCTGTCTTTTGGTTTATCTACAAGAATCCAAGTCTTATTTTCTTTCAGAGAGTTCAGCTCGCTTTCCATTGCTTTTAACCATTCAGCTTTTTCAGAACTATTTATAGCTTGTTTATATGTTTTAGGTTCACCTAAATCATTTACAACTGTAGATATTATATAGTCATCGAATCGTACTGGTGGTCGTAGCGTAGATCTATCTCGAAGAGTTCTTGTTTCAGTAATGTCTTCATCATCAGAATCAGTAAGGGAATCAGGAGTAACATATGATTCATTTGACTCGTCTTCATTTTGACCGATGATTTCATTTCCATTTGGAATAGTAGATGTTTGAGGCATACTTGAAACAGGATCGTTTTGTATTATATCCTCCCTTGCATCGAACATTGGCTGATTTTCATTAGTCGTAGGAAAATGAATCTCTATCTCAGTCGTTTGACCTTGTTCATCTGCTTTAGTTGCATCTGAATCTAATCCAATCGATCTGATGATTGACTCATTAAATGTTACATCCCTCGATCTGATTAATTTAACATTACCATTATTGTCACTATTGGAGTCGAGAGAGGGCGCTGATAGTAAACAATTAGTCTGCGTTTTAAAGTAATTTAAAATTTTAAAATGTTATAAATAGTGCTAAAAGTAAATTAAATCTGAAGATTTGCTGCCAACTCAAGTCAGAAAGTGTTATCTAAACATAAAACCTCGAGATAAACGCGAAAAAACACATAAACAGTTCGTAACGGCCAGTGACAGTTTTTACAATGATTTGCAACAACCAGGAAATAGTTTAATCAAACAATTTATGTGTATGTTTGTGTGTTTAATAAATGGATAATACCGAGATGAACTGAAAAACGACAAATTAAGTTACAATTCAATATTACAATGACTGACTAATATAAGAACTAACATAACCTAAAAATAGTGAAAATTGACCTAAGTATAAACAAGTACAGTGGAAAAGTGGAACAGATTGACCTCCATAGCTCATATTAAACTTGCGAATAAATGCTAGTGAGTTTTGGTATAAAAATGGAGTAAAAAAACCAAAAAGTGAAAAAGCAATCATTATATTCGAGACATTTCCAGACTCCAGGCGCCATCTGTGGACAAGCAGCCGAACCAATTTACAAGCCTTTACACTCACCGCTGGATGGCAATATTTAATTATTGACATGTTATATTTTATGACCAAGTTTTAGTAATTGACTAACGCCATCTGCTGAGCAGTATCAAATAATAATCTCCGCTACTTATCGCTAGATGGAAATAGATGAATTTTGTTAAGTTTAATAAGTTAATTTTAATTATTACTTTATAATTATTACGAAATATATAATTGGAACAAAATGGAAGATATGATGAGGATATTAAAAGAGATCCAATTAGATATGCAAGGACAAAAACAAGAAATGAGTAAAATTCAAGATAACTTACTAAAAATTAACGAAAATATAAAAGAAAAATTAGAAAACATTGAATTAAAAACTAAAGTATTAGAAGAAAAATTAGAACAACAACAGACACAGTTAGATAGATTGGAAAAACAGTCAAAAAAAAGAAATATATTATTGTTTGGGCTTGAAGAGAAGGAAAGATATTATAGTGAATTGGAAGAGACTATACTAGACATAATAAATAACACAATGAAAATATCCTGTGAAAGAAGAGACATAGAGATGGTGAGACGATTGGGGAAAAAAAATGGAAATATCAGGCCAGTAGTTTTGACTCTATCTACAATGGGCTTAAAAATCCAACTTCTTAGGTATAAAAAATCTTTGAAAGATACGTCTATGTACATAAAAGAAGACTTTCCACCTAAAGTTCTTCAAAAAAGGAAAGAATTACAAGAAGAATTAACGGCAAGAAGAGAACAGGGGGAGAACGTTATTTTAAAATATGACAAAATTGTACCACTAGGCAACAAAAGCCCCCGAATACACAAACAGAAAACTAGTCAGACTAGCCCGAAAAGATGTAACAAAAGAAAACCTCACACGTCTCCAGAAACTCTACCATCACATCCGCATAAGTTTAACATCCATAAAAAGAACAAAACTACTATTGAATCATATTTGAAATCCAATAACACTCTATCAAGCTCTGCAACATCAACTCCACGAACTTAGCAACGAAAGGCCTCTCTCCTACCAGAACCTGAAAATGAAAAACCTCTATCAAAAATTATCTCTCCCAAGCCGGTTGGTCCCCGAGGGAGTAGTAGACCGACACCCTCCATCCAACGCTCCGCTGCGCTTTATATTAATACACTCAACGTCAGATCTCTTGTAGGAATAGGACGTCAGGAAGAATTAGAACACGCTCTACGAAACATTAAATGGGATATTTTAGGTATCTCGGAAGTTAAAAAAGAAGGAACCCACATCATAGAGTATGACGAATACATTCTGCTCTACACAGGAAAGAAAAGTGGAAGAAATGGTGTGGGATTTATGGTTAAACAAAAGTTAAAAAATGATATAATCGACTTTCATACCATTTCAGATAGAGTCGCTAGATTAGACATATGCGTAGAATGTACCTCTCTTACCATCATACAAGTATACTCACCCACAGAAAAATCATCTGAAGAGGAACTAGAATGTTTCTACAATGACATAACATTAGCTCTGGAGAATACTCTTTCAAAAACATTTATAATAGGTGACTTCAATGCGAAGATTGGCCAGGCAACTCCGGAAGATATTACTGTAATGGGCTCCTGGGGATATGGTATCCGTAATAAAAGAGGGTCAAGGCTTATTGACTTCTGCTTTGAAAATCAACTCTACATAATGAATACTCACTATAAAAAAAAATCTAAACAAAAATGGACGTGGCGCTCGCCAGATGGACAAACATTAAATGAGATAGATTTCTTTATTTCCAAAAAGAGTGACGTTCATTTAATTCAGAATGTAGAAATCATTGGCACCTCACACCCTACTGACCATAGAATGGTTAGAGCAACATTTTCCGTTCATGCTAAGATACATAAGTCACGACAGACATTCAGGAAAAAGCAGGCTGGATATCTACCTATTGAATGCGAGCACCTAAAACATACTTTTATAGAGCTGTCGAAAACAACTGAAACCACAAATGATATCCAAAAAACTTATACAAATCTGGTCTCTACTATTCAAAAAAGTGTCAATGAACTACCCAAAGTATCCAACGAAAATAAAGCTCAATATTTTATAACAGAGGACATTAGGAAATTAATATCAGAAAGAACAGAGCTTAAGGAAAAAACAATAAAAACAGATTTGGAAAAGAAAAGACTAAAACTACTCTATAAAAAAATAAGGAAACGAATAAAACTAAATATGCAAAATTATAAAACAAAAATATTCGAAGAAGAGTTAGATAAACGTAGATCGGTCAAAAGAGGGAACAATCGTTTACGTAACTATAAAGAGTGGATACCAACACTCAAAACTAAATCAGGCACAATATCCACGAATAGAGACACCATCTTGAAAACAGCTACCGAATTCTATCAAAATTTATATAGCCTGCCATCATCATATAAAATTATAGACTCTATATGTAGAGAGCCTGATATGGTAGAGATTGCTCCTTTTTTAGAATGTGAAATCCGGTACGCTATCTGCTCTCTTAAGTCGATGAAAAGCCCAGGTGAAGACGGGATAACAAATGACACCATCAAAACTATGATAGAGCCCATAACTCCAATCTTAACCAAACTCTTTAACGATATCATGCTTCAAGAGAAAATACCGGAACAGTGGGAAACTTCAATAATAACATTACTCTATAAAAAAGGCAATCCCCAGGATATTAATAACTACAGACCCATAAGTCTCCTTCAGGCAACATACAAGTTATTTACTAAAGTTATACTGTATAGACTAAGAAGAGAGTTCGAATTACAACAGCCACGAGAACAGGCAGGCTTTCGAAGCAACTACTCTACTTTAGACCATATTTTCACTTTAAAACAAGTGATAGAAAAATATGTAGAGTATGGGAAAACTATGTATGTAGCATTTGTGGATTACACAAAGGCGTTTGACTCAATTTTTTATGAGGCTCTGTGGGCTGCTCTGAGTGACCAAAACATACCTGCCAAATTTACAAACATCCTTAAGGAGATCTACTCAAAAAGTAAGAGTCTTATAAAACTCGAGAAAAAAGGTAGAGCATTTGATATAAAACGAGGAGTACGACAAGGAGACCCGATCTCTCCAAACCTTTTCACAGCTCTACTAGAAAACATTTTCAGAAAATTGGATTGGATAGGACTGGGAATAAATGTAGACGGGGAAAATCTAAACCATCTTCGCTTCGCTGATGACATAGTTATAATTGCAGAAAGTCATGAACAACTCCTATATATGCTAAAAACTCTTGATGTCCAAAGCAGAGAGTGTGGTTTGGAAATGAATCCTGAAAAAACATGCATTATGTCTAATGGAGATCAGTATAATGTACAAATACAAGGAAAAAATATAAAATATGTTGAGGAGTATACTTACTTGGGCCAAACCATATCGTTTAAAGGACACTATGCAGAGGAAGTGGAAAGAAGAATTAAGAAAGCGTGGGCAGCATACTGGTCCTTAAAGCACATATTTAAATCGCACATAGATATTAAAATGAAGAAGGTTGCTCTAGACTCAGTTGTTACGCCAACACTGCTATACGGGTGCCAGACGTGGCCAATAACTAAGGAAATAATATATAAAATACAGGTTGCTCAGAGAGCCATGGAAAGGAGCATGCTAGGCCTAAAAATTAAAGACAGAGTCAAAAACAAAGTAATACGAAAGAAGACTAAAATTATTGACGCGGCAAAACTAGCATGCCTCCTTAAATGGCGATGGGCCGGACATATAGCAAGAGCGACTGATGGACGTTGGACTGAAAAAATTCTTCATTGGTACCCTCGGGACACGCGCCGGCCCCGAGGCCGGCCGCGGCGTCGCTGGCGTGACGATATCACTGAGGCAGCGGGAAACACCTGGACCAGGCTGGCGAAGGATAGAAATGAATGGAAAAGGATGGAGGAGGCCTATGCCCAAAAATGGGCATTCCAATGACGAAATGTAACAAACATTAAAAACATACTGACATAAAATCATTTTGACATACAATAACATTTATAACATGCCACAAATATAAAGACTTTTAATTTATAAAAAAAAAAAAAAAAGAAAACTGACATTTTGATTCTTTATTTTTATGAGTACTATTACACTTTTAAAATTAATGTTATTATTTATATAAATTAATGTTTGCTTCTACAAGGACTGTAATTTGTATTCATTTAATTAATTTGGAAATAAAGGCTTTATTTATTTATTTATTTATTTATTATTGTCACAACCCAGTAATCTGTAACCATCATCACCATCATAACCAATGAGTATACATTTTTTGGCTTTCTTAGAGAGTTTTGTTCGCTTCTGTTTCGGAATGTGAGCGTAACATTCACTACCAATTATCCTTAAATGTTTTATGGATGGTTTTCGTCCAAACCATAACTCAAATGGTGATCTACCTTCAACAGAGGTCGGTCCAGTTCTATTGAGAACGTAAGCAGCAGTCTTGACAAGCTCTGACCAACAAGCAAGTGGAAGTTCTTCATGAGCATGCATCATAGTACGAGCAGCTTCAACTAAAGTTCTATTATCTCTTTCACAACACCCATTTTGCTCTGGTGTATATGGCATTGTCAATCGTTGCTGAATACCATGAGACTTCAAAATATTTTCAACAGCCACATTATGAAATTCTCCACCATTATCGCTGAGAATTGTTTTAATTACATGACCAGCAGTCTTCGTTTCATTAATCATCTGCACAAGCTTATCTTTAACTTCAAACTTGTTTTTGATAAAATAAATTTGACGATACTTGCTGTAATCATCTTTAAAAAGAACAAAATAGCGAAATTTGCTGAAAGAATTTGGAAATGGACCACACACATCAGTATGTATAATATCTCCTGGTACTTTAGCTCTTTCTCTTGTTCCAAATTTACATCTGTGTGTTTTGCCATATACACATCCTGTGCATAATTCAGAATCGAGTTTGACTTTGATACCAAGTTCCTTTTCTAACAACAGTTTAACATGTCTTTTATTCTAGTGACAAAATCGTTCATGATAAAGTTGTAGGATGTTATCATTAGATACATTGTTAAATTCAGGAGTTTGTCTTTTAATTGCTTGTACATTCAATTTATAAAGACCTCCAGTTTTAACGCGTTTTCCAATTAAATTAACTTTTCCTTTTACTTTCAGAATACACGATTCTCTTTCAGATATAAAGACACTGTCCTCTAGTTTGTCTTGAGCGGCAAGAACGGAAAATAAATTTATTTTTATTGCAGGCACATACCATACGTCACATAGCCTTATATTTAATTGCTGTCCATGAACATCTGCTATTAAATCAACTGTACCTTTACCAATTGCTTGTATTTGAGCGCCATTTGCAGTTGTAACCGATTTGTTATCAGTAAAATATTGAAATGTAGAAAATATGTCATTGCAACAGGTGACATGACTAGTTGCACCATTGTCAACATACCAATTCTCATCATCTCTTTCAATTACATTAACTGTTTCATTAGTTTCAACCTGCATTAGTGAAAGTGTAAAGTTTGCATCTTTAGCTTGACTTGTCGATGGATTTTGTGGTTTAGGAGGTTTACCATCCAATTTCCACTTATAACAACTTTTGACTTTGTGTCCAGTAAGACCGCAATAACCGCATTTCTTCTTTTTATCCATTTTACCATGTACAACTAGTGCTTCAGTATTAATTTCTTCTTTATTTTTAAGCGATCGTTCATAAGAGCAAATTTGAGCTGTCAAACTATCAATATTACGATCCTTTTTAGACATAAGCATCCAACTAGACTTAAATGGAAAATAGCTTTCATCAGGTAAAGTTTCTAAAATCTTGCATATGAGTAAAATCTCTGGAAGATCATATTTTCCTTTATCTTGAACATCTTTTTCCAATTTTTGTAGTTCTGCGTTTAATTCATGCCATATATTTTTCAGTTTAGATATATGCGTTGACATGTCATGAGAAGGATCTTTACGATAGCTGAAGAAACTGTAGCATAGTGTATAGCTTTTATCTTCAGATGTACCATCAAACAGAGTGTGTAATTCATCCCATACCTGTTTAGCATTTGTGAATCTCATCACTTTTTGTAGAGTAGCATCTGACATATTAGCCATTAAAATGAACATTGTACCATTGTTTATCTCATTGTATGTTTTTAGAGCATTTTGATAAGCAGCAATATCTTCTGATGATGCTTTGCTACTATCTGGTTCTTTTGGTAGCATCTAGGCCTCCAGTAGTACCCCTTAACATCAACATCACTTTGCAGCGCCATGTTTCCCAATTTTCTTTGCCATCTAAACGACCAATATCAATTTTGAAGCTCGTGGACGAAGCCCATGGAGACAACATTTTGACAAGTCTTGTTAGAATTTTTCAAGAAAATAGAAATTAGGATTTGCTTATATTTTCTGCTCTTAAATAAATCTTGAATTTATTTTTAGCTCTGCTACCATATTAGAGTCTGATAAAAGGATCTAATAAATTCAATAAAATATAAACATACTTGAGAAAACAACAATATTATTCAAGAAGACATAGAGGAATGACAATAAGAAAAAACAAAAATAAACTAACAGCCAGTGTGATATAAATTGATATAAAACCTTATTCAACAGGAATTTCTCAAAATAGTAGCTCAGTGAGGCGGGGGGGTCTATTTTAAAATTATAAAGCTCTTATTGTTGAGCTGTAAGTCAGTCAATTTGTTCGTTTTCTTTTGAAAACAATTTTGTTAGGGTTTGATCGAAATTTAATGTACTATTGTAGTATTTGTTTTGTTCTTCGAAGCTGCATACGTTGTTATGATTTGTTCAATGGCTTGTAGACGACTAGACTATTCTTACGAATACTACTTCTAGTACTACAGTATTACTACTTAGTACCTACTAGACTATTCTTATTTACATATAAGTAAATAAGAATACTAGTCTATCTAGTATCTGGGTGGTACAATGATATAATTGTAAAGAGTATGTTAGTACCTACTACAGTAAATCGCTTTAAACTTTATCATGTTTCGATAAATTAAGGTCACGTTGCGAGATAAGGAACAATAATAATGACTCCAAAAGTAATTTCCGAATAAAATAAATAATAGTCCGTTTAACAAGCATAATATTATTTAACAATGCTAACCTACCGATGTAGGTATTTATTCTAAATCATTTATTGTTTGAATATCCTCAGGTATCGAAGACGTATTAATATTAACTGGAACAGATGTGGTGAATGCGCTGGTACTTCTCTTAGGAATAATACTGCTGCCAGTTAATCTCTACATTATTTATGCTGTTGCCAAAGGCGAAAAGATCGAGTTGCGTAAACAATTTATTTTAATAAGTAAACAACTTAGGTTTAACAATTTTTTTCAAATTGTGCGAAATTGAAACAAGTAGGTACTCTTATATGCTGAGGTCTATAGAGCGTACTTTGACTTGGCTCAGACTTTACTTAGAGTTAAAACGAGATGGACATGGGAGTAACATAAATTTGTCTCGTTTTAACCATCTCTTAAGAGGAATTCTCCCGGCGATTTCTCCATACAAAAACATTTGTCTGTTTCCTCCGTGGATAATTACAATATTGAAAATATTCTTGCACCATAAAATTTACATGTATCCGTGCCATGCCTCTATGTTTTCCTTTTTTCGATAAATTAATAATTTTAAGAACATAGAACCTTCACAACCTGCAAAAAATGGCCCAGTTTTCGTTCCATCATCAGACATCCCGCAAATAAATTTGACGGATATAATAAAAAAAAGAAAAACATACCGACATAGCCTGAGTCCTTGTTAAATTATTCGTAAAAACAGAATTAAAATCGGTTCAGTTTTGAAGGTGGAAACAGAAAAATACGAGAGTGAGAATTCTACTGTTTTTCATAGGTATAATCGGTCCAAGCTGCAGTTGTCCCTATCGGGTTTTATCGGCCTCTATTCGGGGAGGTTAAATACGTATACACACACACATATGTACATAGTTAGTGAGTTCAAGCGTAGTCGATATAATTATAGTATCGATAATCTAGTGTTGTTTATCGACATCCATATTTAACTTTTTACTTATTCTGTGAGTATATAGTCCATACCCAATAATTGCCAGTCGGCAGTGGGCAGCACATGTCAGGTTTTTTTTTATCCACTACAAGTTAGCTCTTGATTGCGATCTCACCTGATGGTAGGTGATGATGCAGTCTAAGATGATAGCGGGCTAACCTGTTAGGGGCATGGCAGTTATATTAACACTGCGATATCTCCGCACTGCCGGCCGCCCCCCCTATTTCTATTGCGCGTTAATTTATTTCTTGACTGCCTCGTTGGTCTAGTGGTTAGCATATTCGACTGCGGCTGACGACGGTTCGATTCCCGGGTCGGGCCATAACAAGTATTGGGTTTTTCTGACAAGAAATTCTCAGTACTAGCCCGGAGTAAGGAAGATGGCGGTGTTTTACCCCCGTGCCTCCAAGAGCATGTAAAGCCATCGGTCCTGCGCCTGATCTCTCTCCGGTCCTGTCGGATTTTCCGTCCCATCAGGCTATGAGAGTAAAGGAACAGAGAGTGCTCCAGTGTATGCGCCCACACTTGTGCACTATAATATCTCCTGCGCAGATGGCTCTTTGGAGATAGGCTGCCGTGGCCGAAATTCGGTTGAGAGAACATTATAGCAATCCTGAACGCTGTGGTCATATTGTGGGAGGTTCCGGATACGATTCTCAACATGGTCCAAATGGGAATTTATCATTTTTAAACTTTCTGTGGTCTGATCTGGTAGGAGGGTTCAGCCGATGCTAGTAACCACCCTACCGACAAAGACGTACCTCCAAGCGATTTAGCGTTACGGTAGATGCGTGTAGATACGTCATGCCGTGTAGATACGTCATGCCGTGTAGATACATCCCGTTAGGGATATATGGGTTTAATATAACTAACCCTAACAAGTTAGCCTGCTACCATCTTAGACTGTATCATCGTTCTCTATAATGGCTCTGATAGTTCCTTAGTTAAGACGATTGTGAAATGGTGATAGTGAAAAAAAAATCCCGGCTGAGTTTGTTGTGGGCTCTTCTCAGACCAGGGCGCGTTTGGACTTTGGAACCCTCGTTACTTTAGTTTAAGATATCGTACTGATTATCACCATTATATTATGTTATATGTTATTAATAACCGGACGTCAATAAGTGTAGTTTATATTGAATAAACGTTTTTTGACTTTGACTTTGTCTAACATCAGGTAAGATCGCAGTCAAGAGCTAACTTGTAGTAGAATAAAAAAAAACATATAAAAATAGTTCCCAACTGAGTAAATGACCTCCCTGGCGCAGTGGTGTGAGGTGTGCTGTAATGTAAGCGCAAGGTCACGGGTTCAATTCCCGACAGGGTCAATTTGGAAGTTTATATATCTGAATTTTCTCAGTTCTGGTCTTGTGGCAGGCTTCGGCCGTGACTAGTTACCACCCTAACGGCAAAGACGTACTGCCGAACGATTAGGCGTTCCGGTAGCAACTAACCGATGAAGGCTACTTAGGGCTTTAATGTAACTAACTGCTTTATGCCTGACAGGTTAGTCCGATACCATCTTAGACTGCATCATCACTTACCGTCAGCTAAGATGGCACTCTAAAGCTAGGTAACTGTTAGTGCATTAAAAACATTAAAAAAGGAATCAAAAACAGAGAAATAAGTCAAATAAGTCCAGGGTCAGAGTTATTAGAAAGCAAAAAATATACGAAACACAAAACACATCTAGGTATATCATTTTGCCGACTGCGAGTAGCTCAAACACATATTTTAATTTTATTTAGGAACTCGTTCGAGCGAGCGGCGTGCGTACGCATACATGCGCATTTAATAAGCGTTCGGTCTTCTCCGGGAGCAGCGCGACGGCAATATACCTACCTGAATACCTACTCTCAACTTTGCCCGTTCATTCGCATTGCTCTTAAGTCTAAGCAAAGTCAAAGTTCGCTCTATAAAACTCACACTTAGAATCTTGAGCTGACTTTATAGGTAAGGTAGACTATCTGTTTGCATTGTAGTGAAGCCGTGTGGTTGTATCTTATACATTTACAACCTAAAAATTTGTATGAGATAAAAATCAAGAGATCAAGCACATAAGATTTGGATTTTTTATCGTCATTTAATAAAAAAAATCTAAAATGTTACACTGCTTAACTAGTGCATAGCGAAATAGCCTAGTGGTTTAGATGCCCGGCTTCCTATTCCGGTGGTTGGGAGTTCGATCCTCATGCACGCACCTCTAACTTTTCGGAGCTTTGTGCGTTTAAGAAATTAACCATGACTTTAACGGTGAAGGAAAACATCGTAAAGAAACTTACATGCTCGAGAGTTCTTCATAATGTTCTCATTGATGTGTGAAGGCAGCCAATCTGCACTTGACCAGAATGGTGGACTATGGCCAAGCTCTTCTCACGAGAAGAGACTCGCTCTGTAGTTACCCGGCAATAGGTTCAAGTGACGAAGATGAACTTCTCAACTCAGCCATGAAAATCAAAGTATATTCATTCAAAATTGGTACCTTCACCTTTTGATATACAAACTTGGACCTTTGGCATAGGTCCGGTATAGAACTCCTGTATGATAGGAATTCTTGGAGAAACAATAGGTAGGTACCTAATACCCATTGGAATAAACGTAGCCCCCCGACAGGGGATATATATATTGCATGTGCTTGCCTTTCGTTTGAAAAAGTGGTTATCTTATCTTACTTCTTATAAATGCGAAAGTTTGGATTGATGTATAGATGGATGTTTGTTACACAATCACGCCCGAACGGCTGAACGGATCTGGATGAAATTTGGCACAGAGATAGATTATAGTCTGGAATGACACATAGGCTACTTTTTATCCCGGAAAACTAAAGAGTTCCCGCGGGAATTAAAAATCCTCATTCCACGCGGACGTAGTCGCGGGCATCAGCTAGTTGCTTATTAAGATTTAAATTTCTTATCTTACAGCGCTAAAGCCAAATTCTTATGCTGTCGATTGCGGCTCTGCTTTTATTGGATAATACTTGTAAATACAGTCGGTGTAGTTTTTTGTGTCCAAAGTATTTGTAACAGCTATGAAGCTGCTACGAATCCCATAACTACAAGCATGAAGATGTATCGAACAACGGCAAAGCATAAACGTTTTATTGATAGCCTCCAATGGTCCCTGGGATGTTGCGGTGTAAGTATTTCTAAAATAAAGTAGCAGACATAGTTAATGCTGGGTTGTCGTGGTATAATATTATTATATGAGAAGCGCATTCCGAAGCTGTAGTTTGAGTTAGGCTAGAACCCAACTAGTTACTGCTAGACTAGAGTCTAGTCACTAGTGTGTAGTACCTACTCGATTGATCCACCAAAAATAAAATATGTGTAACTTTATCAAACTAACTATTTCAGCGTTGGATATATTAAATCAAGGTGCTTTTCCATACTTAAAAATTCAACCGAGATCGGTTGAGTAAGTATGGAAAAGGATCTTGCTACTTCATGGGAAACGTATTACCATAAAACAATACAAAAGATCATTTTAGTTACATTCTTATAAAGATTGGTTCAAACATGATTGGCATGACAAAGTTCGCGATTACGAATGGAGTCCACCAAATTCAAGGGATACGAGATCAGTAAATGATTCGAAGGAAGAAACTGATAGTGTTCCATTGAGGTAACTCTCTTAATTATTGTGCAATACCTAGAGTCTAGACATTTTAATTTTCGGTAGATGCATGAATAATAATAATTAAATAATTACTTTGTTTAGTTGTTGTAAAAGCGGTTCCTGCGTATCGAGTTTTCTAGAAGAGCTGGGCACTGAGTCGATCAACACGGAGGGGTGCAAAGATATGGTGCATCGTATCGTCATCGTGTCCATGGGTGCTCATATTCTTATGTTCTTCATTATTACCGTGTTGCAGGTGAATTTTTGCATAAATAATTATCTTTCTAATACAGGTAGGTATAAGACATGTAGGTATACTAATTTATTTATTTATAAAATTTGGATTGTCGACAGCAAACCCTACCGGCAAAGACGTGCCGCCAAGCGATTTAGCGTTCCGGTATCGCTCGGTTCGGGTTCCCGGTTCCGGTATCGGTACGTGAGATCGCAGTCAAGGGCTAGCTTGTAGTGGATAAAAAAAAAACTTTATGATATTAACAAATTAAAAAGTCACATTCACTGCCTTCACCTTGTATTATCATCCATAAAACATCCACTTAGATAAATGTAATAATTACAACAAAAAAATCTATGATTTCGCGGCAAACTGCAATACCAACTTTATTTTTCTCCGTATATCAAGAAGGAATTTAAAAAAAAAAGTAGTACCAGAGACATCGATCTGTGAGATAATGTTAGGCATGGAACTACTAAGTACTAGTTGTACGTAGTACTTATTAGTTCCATGATGTTAGAATACGATGGGTAAC
The DNA here is from genome assembly GCA_923060345.2 of Erebia aethiops. Classification (NCBI taxonomy): domain Eukaryota; kingdom Metazoa; phylum Arthropoda; class Insecta; order Lepidoptera; family Nymphalidae; genus Erebia; species Erebia aethiops. Next base: position 215,410 of record CAKLPR020000022.1, read on the forward strand.
ATTGACATTCAACTAGATGACATAAATGTTTTGGGTGTTGATAGTAACCATAGACTAAAAATTTTGGATAACTGGGTTATCCGAATGAGGACATCACGCATACCGTAAAGAGGTTCTAGTACGGCAATTATTTAAAAAAAATACTTTAATCCCTAGACCCTAGTCCCTAAATGCTAAAGTCCGCCTACGCTTTATTATGTCTGTGGCCTAGAGCTGTAGCTGTGGCCTACGCTAAGCTATAATGACACCTTTTTAGAGGATGAGAGGTGAAAATAGTAGATTAGTAGCCAAGGGCTGTAAGGCATCAATTGCAGCCCGAGATATTTAGGCGAGGGCGCCTATAGTTCGAGGGTGCAATTGATGCTTACACCCGAGCTAACTACTCTGCTTTACATCTCGATTGTGAGGTAAGTAGAAAAAAACCGGCATTACAAGAATAAAACATTTACAAGAACAAAAGCAAACAATATATTTTAAAATAAAAGTTTTTGAAATTTTGAAATTGAGCTTCGCCGTTCGATATTTCGCCTTTTTTCATCTTTTTTTTAAATTTTTTTTTCAAGAACGAAATTGAACTTCGCCGTTCGATATTTAAAATTGATGACTATAATACCCATACGAAGACAAGGCTGAATAGCGAAGCGACCTCTTTTGTCATTGGGCTGAATGCATGATGAATATTGCCAGTATGATGGTTAGATGTACGCGAACTTTTTGAAAGAGTGAAGAGTTTTTTTTTTAATTACTTACCGCCCTAGGGCTTTTCTAACTACATTATTACCCTAGATCGCTAATCGATCACCTACAAGCCCCATTTGGGGGTAATAAGGACCTACTTACCGAAATATGAGAGATGTAAAACTATTTTAAATATCATACTTGCTCAGTAACTAGGGATTACTATGGTGGAAAGTCTCCTTGTAAGTTGGTGTTTGCAATTCAAGGCAACATTACGTCGCACTATGCTTGAATTGTAATGTTCACATTACAGTTCAAGCTATGCAAAACTCCTTGGTAAACAATCTCTTTTCTTATAAAATGGTAAGAAAACTTTTTACTGAAAAAAAAAAACACTGAACATGGCGGCATTTAATTTCCATACATTTCAAACTATGCACAACTCCTTGGAACTCAGAGCCGTAAAAAAAAAAAGGAAAACTATTTACAAAAAATACTATAATTAATTATAATAAGTAACCATTTTTTTCTATTTTTTCTCTAAATTTGCTAATTATTCTAATTAAAATTTCATTTTGCATTACCAATGTTTTATTTACCTCGCAAGAATGATATAAAGTAGAATGCTTACCTCGGTTGCAAGTAGCTATTACACCCTCGAACTATATTCACCCTCGCTCGCTGCGCTCGCTCGTGTGACTAAATATCTCGGGTGCACGCGATCCATTAGCGCCCTATGCGAGCTGCGCTCGCACTGGCGCCAAATTGGATCTTGTTCTGTAATAGCTTACTTACGTCCCTTGTGTAACAATCTACTATTACTTCGCATTCGCTGAGCCCCTTTGAAATAAAGGTTTTTAACTTTTTTAAAAGGCCATCGGCTTACATAATATTATGTTTAAATATGAAGTAATTACGATCACTGTTTCAGAAGTACAGACGGACGGAAGGACGGACGGACGGATGGAGCGACGGACAAGTTTATCAGTAGGTACCTACTCACTTAATGAATATTACTTTGTTGTTTGAAATACATAAGTAAACGTTTTTGTGTTTTTTATTCATAATATTAAGTAAGTATATAATTAAAAAACAATTTGCTTAAAGTTTAAAACATTATTTATATTTCATATTTTAGGTATTTGCTACCTAGCAACAATAAAACAGACACACATTCTTACATCCTTAATTTTAATTTCTTATTTTTGTTGACGATACCTACATTTTATACATAAGTACTAAGTACTAAGAATAACATAGCCCAGGCAACAAAGCATATAATATATTAACATACCTACATTATTATAGTCCGTTTATCGAAAGAAGTCCACTAGAGACGGCACTGTAGTATAGTCGCATGGCAATATATAGGCATGATGACTGATTTTGAAAAACGGTCCGATTATGTTCGGAAGTGTCTACTATTTTGAAAAAATATCTTATTTCAGCAGAAAAATAAGGTTAAGTAGATAAAATTGCCATTTGAAATTAAAATTTTAAAATTCACGCCAAAACGTTCGCCGGTGTCATGGCGTCTTTTTTGACGTCACTATTATTTTTACCAATATACTCTGTGCAGTGTGCAGTAAACAATTTGTGATTGTCAAAGCTTTATAGCTTTGCGAATTCAATGAGTGAATGACGTCACAAACCATTGTGACGTCATTCGCTTCTTGCTGCTTCTTGGCGTTTAATCCATTATGGCGGATTGCTGTATTTTATAGTTTTATTTTATCGAAATAAATAGCAATCTCACTCGAAATAGAAAAATAAATAGGTTTTTTATAATCCATGAATCCTATTTCATGAGATGAATTCATAATTTCATTAATTATTGGTTACTGTCATCATGCCTACTGTATGAAACATTTAAGTAAGTTGATTGCCGCGAGACTTCTTTTTTCTTTTGATAATTAAATAGGCATTTCATAAATTTTCTGAGTATTATTCTATGCAACAGGCTGTGCCTAAGGTTATGGCGGGATTTTGCTTAAGCTATTGGCGAGGAGCTTAATTTTTAAATATCACATTCATTTATGGAAAAATGAAAAAAAAAGAACACCATTTTAAGTACCTACCTGTCTAACTAAACTAACCTCCTCCGTAGGGACTTTAAATGTCTTGTTCATTCATCTTAGTTTAAAACTCCTCTTGCTCTCCTCGGCTAAGGGAATCGAAAGTGCACCCATGTTTATGCACCTATTACATATTAATATTCTCACATTCTGCATGCATGGCTCGCCTCCAATGAAAATAGCCATCATGACCAAATTTCATTAAGGAGGACACTATTATGTATTTGTACTAGAAATACATAACTAAGTAATGTATCAGAGTATTTTTAGGCTTTGTTGCCTGGACCTTCCTTTAGCTCAATAAATATCCACTTAGTTATCTAAGTAATTATCTAATAATGACTGTATCATTTGTTACTATTTATTGCTTTTTCATCATCATACCCTTTTTAAATAATAATTAATCCAGGTAGGTAGGTATTTTTTAATAATGAATGAAGATAGATAGGCTAGGTAATACTACCTACCTAAATATTACACTCTACTCAAAAAGGGCTCTGAAGTCTGATCTCTTGTTCTGCTAACAAAATACCAAATCATTTTTTATCTAATGTGAAATGTCAAGTAAGTACTAATTAAATTAGAATATCTCTAACTGAGTCTTCCAGATCTCGCGTCAGTGATGACTCCCCATAACTCAATTATGAATTCATCAGTAAATCCAAATTCTTGTAAGTCGCTATTGTCAATAGCTTCAGCAAGCTGCATCGAATTCACTTTCCCATCTGAAAGATCCCACATTTGGGTTGCCTAGCTCTGTGTCATTTATTCCCATAAATGATTCCAATAAACCGTTTATTTTGTCTATGCCAGCCTTAGATTTCTCATCGTGCTGTAATGTTAAAAAAATATAATGTAAGTTTTTACGTACATAATTAAAGTTCAACTATCTAGCGAGTTGAAAATATTATCAACCACTTACTTATGGTACAAGTTGCGACTTCTCCGCGTGGGTTTGGGTAAGTAATAGGTATAGGTACCTGAGTCAACATCTGTGGAAATGTTACTGACAAATGGACAGATAGGCAGACACACCTATGCATTTATAATTTTGAGAATTCTGATAAGCCTTGCAATTTCAAAAATATTACCTAAGTCAAGTAACCTTTAAGTTAAGTAAGTCCTTTTAAGTACCTAGTTATAATGTTTATTTACAAAATAATTCAGTGCATAAGTACCTCATTTTCAATAGTCGCTTGACCGTTCGCCTTAAATCTGAGAGTTTCTTTTCCAGATCCATAATTTTGCTTCTTGCTTGACCTTGCACTGCCAGTTTTGGGCCCGATACTCCCAAAACCACTTTTTAATGGTTCCACGAGTCTAATCGTGAATGTAGTTCCTTTGGGAATATCTTTCAGCAGTTTTGCTACTTCGTAATGTCTCTTACCGACTACGTTTTCACCGTTTAATCGTTCAATATGGTCTCCAACCTGAAATTACAAAAAGCGTGAGGAGTTTAATAGGATAATAATTTATTTCCTACAGAATTGTTAACAAGGGGAAAGACCGTTAAGCAAGGGCAACATGAATATACCCGACCGGCAAATGGCCAAGTCACAAGTGCCTTAGTATCTTTCATTTCCAATCAGTTGATGACTGATAAAACTAATCAAATGACATTTCCGTTCTTTGCCAACTAGTTACCGCTCTCCCTTTAGCGTCGTAAGTACAAACTTTTCACTTAAGTAGGTAGGTATATTATCACAATATTATATTTGTGAGCGTTTTCGTCGCTTGGTACGAGTAATATTGTAGTCGGTGTACTCCGATTCTTGCACATACCTTTAAGAAAGAAAGAAATAATAAATAAATCTTTATTCAGGGATATAAGTACAAGAAATAACTAATAATAAAATAAGAATTAATAAAGAGAAAAATATAAATAATTCGCATGAATGTATGGTAATACCACATTTAAATGTATTGATAATACTGATAATACTTTTGTGATTAATTAAATAAACGATAAATAAAATTTATATACCACAAAGATATTTTAGATCTATTTAAAAGAAATATTTCAAAACTTAAAAAGACTATGCATGCAAAGCTTTCAAATTTTATTGCTAGTATGCTAGTTTTTGAGATTAAATATTGAAATCAAAACAGTTACGAGGTTTATTGGGTAGAAAATGTTTTCACATAGGTAAAGTTTATTGTTAAAAGGAAAAACATAACTTTAAAAATTCCAAGCCGAGATAGGCTCTAAACTCTTCTCCCGCTCTTGCTATATTATACACTCGTCCACAGAACTTTGATATACCTCCGGGTAGAGGCATGCAAACAGGACTTGCTTTGCGACCTGTGAAAAACAGTAAGTTATACTATTTGGACTGAACAAAATATATTTTGATGAAATTTGATGCAGTGAGTGTTTTGTAGGAACTAGAAGTTTAATTCGCTATAATACGTCAAAGCAGACAAATCTATGTGGTACAATGTGAAGCTTGCTACAATGCACGATTGTAAAGATTGAGTGTTATTACAAAAATGAGCGCTTATCACCATTTTTTAAGAAATTTTTAACGTTTTCCCAAACAGGTTTGTTTGTTTACTCTTGAACAAGAGCAAGTAAACAAGGAAGCCTGCCAGCAATACTTACACAAGCAAAACTGAAATTAATAAAAGTTTACCTGAAAAAAACAAAACTTGTAAGTTTTGTTTTTTCCACGCTAATTTTCAAAGGAGTTACCTAAAAGCGGTTGTATAGTTCTGTTTCAACTTCAGATTCAGATTCAGATTCATTTATTTGCATTTAACATGAACAATACAATAATTGACACACACACACTTCTCCACACTAATGCATTCCTGACCCCTTTCCAAAATATGGTCTTTATTATCTTTTTCCGTAACAGTCGTTTTCGCCCGCGATACATTTTTTTTTTTTTATTTTTATTATTAACATAAAAATTGATACAATTTTGTTGGGTAGCACAACGAAAAACCACGAAGGTTTAAATTGAGTGCTCTTCCGTCAACATATCGAACTATTTATAGCTAGCTAATTACTAAAAATATAAAGAAAACTAAAACTAAACTACCTACAATTTACTTAAAAAATACGATTTGAACTTATATTTTAAATTATTTTTAGTTAATTCTATTTTAAATTTATTATCGATATCATTTATTAAGCGAAACATAAATAGAACAGAGCGATTCCGCTACCTGAATAGGCCCACTGCTAGCGAGAGATCCGCGCATGTTCGTTTTCCTATGTCTGTAGGACTTTTTACGTTCAACTAGCGTGAAACCATTATCGTCCGTTTGGAATGTGTTACTAAGCTAAACATTCTAACGAAACTATTACTTACCAGATTTGTCATACTTATCAGGATCTATTTACCTCTAAATCAAACCTAAACCTATTTTATGCAAACGTTCGAAGTATATGTAGAAAAGGGAAATTTGATGAATTAAAATGTATACCTATCAAACAAACCTAATTAGTAATTCGATATCTAATTTGGTAGATACCTTAGTTTTTTTTTGTAAGTGTTTTACAGCAAAAAGCTGCTACAGATAAAGTACTACAAGTTAGCCCTTGACTGCGATCTCACCTGATGGTAAGTGATGATGCAGTCTAAGATGGTAGCGGGCGGTGGTTATATTAAACCCATATATCTCATAAAGTCTTTGCAAAGATATTTTATTTGGGAACGCGAATCTGTTATGAATTTATGTGAAGCCGGTATCACGTCATGTATGATATCACGACCCTGTCGTTTGATCTTAAAATTACCAGGTAGAAATGCCTTCGTATAGCCCTTTTTTGTTGTAAGATTTCGTAAGTACTACTACCCTGGATACGCTGCAGCCTACGACCACTACGACTATGCGACCTACACCTACCCTTACAGTTACGACTACTATGTACGCTAATTTAATTTAACGGCTGACTCTGAAAACATAAATATGTTTACTCTCGCAAAAAACCTATATTTTTTTTGCTCATCGGTCAAATTATTATAAACATCGTATGACCATAATGAACTTACTTTTACGGAAAATATTAGAATTACGTTAACTATAATACAATAGTTTCTCCTTGAATTTAACTTTTGACAAACAAAAACAGAACAATAATTTTTTACACATTTTTTTTAAATTTATCAATAAAATACCCAATTAGGTACTCGTACAATAGTTTACGTTTACTCGTACATGTTCAATTAAGTAAAATAATGAGCAGGATTTATTCATATAATAGTTAAATACTAATTATACAAAGAGAATATGAAATAAGCTAACCTAAATAAAACAAGGTGATAACATCGATTTATTAAAAAAACATTTATTATAATTATCGAAATAGTAACGCTTCGAAAATTGTCAACAAAAACTCGAGGTTTAACAAAAAAAAATACTAAGACGTTCTAGGACAATTTTTACATCCCCGACTCACTTTGCACTCTCAGCTTTTATTATAAAGACGCTAGAACTGTCGCAAAGTAGTAAAGACAACTTCATAAAGTTTTAATAATTCGTATTCTTCTCAGCAAACCTTTTTAATTGATACTCATGGGTGCATAAAAATAACTAGTCCTCCATCTTTAGTAGTCCGCCATATTGGATTAAGAATGACGCCACTTAGCTAACCGTGCATTGTCATCTAAACTAAACGTGTATACTAAATTTCACTGCATTTTTTATTAAATTTGCTCTTAAAACACCTCAACGCACGACTTAAAATATTATTTTCTCCCTCTGGACATGAAGTCAGCTGAACTAGCCGTTTTCCATCATAACAAGCTTTTCTTCAATTTTCTTCGGAAACCGCGGATTCGAATGAGTATTTTTTTATGTAACCGTAAAAGAAAAAACTAATTTTAAATTGATTGTTTACAGGGTTTGTGGTCGAGTACTATCGAATGATTAATTACTTAGCGGTGACGCAGTGTGGTAGTTGTAATCTCCCAGTCGGTATAGCCTGTGGTATAGTACCGACGCTGATTTCTCTGAATATTCGGAATTTAAATAACTTTGTTCTTAGCTGTTGTCACAATGTTGTCTTTCTAAATGAGGCTTTTTGCCAGCCCTTCCCAGATGAATTTTCTTTCCAAACCATGTGGAATTAAATATAAGATATTAATATAGATAGATTTTTCGAATAAAAAAAACAGTGGCATGTACCAAGAAATATATGCAATAGTCACTGTTTCATTTATAGTGTCACCAATACCGGTATCCCGGTATTAGACATTTCAATACCGGTATTGAAAACGGACGAAAAAAGTCCGGGATCCCGGTATTAGCCAATACCCTCAGTAATGGGGAATACGTAAGGAGGAGGAACTTTCACTTCTCACCTACTGTTTTTTAATTAGTGTCAAAACTTATTTTGACTTTTATTCAATGTCAACATCGGGACACGACGAATTCATTTCTATCGCGAAACAAAAACGAAGGAAACAAGAGATCTCGTGAGCTCACAGCGCCTTAACAGACATAAAAATGGAACGCTAAATTGCTTGGCGGCACGTCTTTGCCGGTAGGGTGGTAACTAGCCACGGCCGAAGCCTTCCACCAGGCCAGACCATGGAAAATTCAGAAATTATAAATTCCTGAATTGACCCTACCGGGGATCGAACCCGGGACCTCCGCAATAGGTACCAGCGCTGATAAAGGTTTCTTCGCTCCATTTTTGTAACTCGCAGTTGCCTCAGGCTTGCTTTTGCCTCAGAACTAAAGTTCTATAAGGATGATTAAAAATGACCACTTATTTACCGACTTTGAAAAATATCGTGACCTAGTTTTAAACTTGTCTTATACATGTATATAAAAACATAATATAATACCTAATATGAAAGTTATCTCTCATACTTAGACAATAGTTTAGGTTCTCCTCAGCATCTCCTTAGAATGCCCAAAAAAAAAAACAGATAGACAGACAGACGGAGAAAGTCATTAATTTATATATTAACTAGTGGGCCCGGCAGACGTAGTCCTGCCCTGAACCTTAAAACCGATTGCAGTGCTCCCTACTGTATCCAATGGAGAAGTTTCATGATGTTGTGTGAATATCATATTTAACTCAACGGAACCACAGCAGGAGGAAATATGTCCCTGAGTGCCGAGTATATATAATAATTATCATAAGTGGCACAAGTTGTGCTACGTAAACGTACGTATTTCATTTTCATTTAACAGAGCACCATAATTTGCAATCACGTTTAGTGCAGCGACTAATGAACTCAAACTGAAAATCTTATTTAGAAATGCAGGTTTGTGGCCAATAATGGCAAAATTGCGTTCACAACGCAAACAGGAGATTTGTGCTAAGCAGTGAGTTGATGATGGGTTGATGATGATGATGACAGTTACTCATAACCCCACACTAAAAAAACGCCAACTTTCTCGCTCATTGATCATATTACGTTGTTTTTTAAAGAAAATTTAATTATGTTATAATATTAGCACAGAAAGAGTTTCTAGATTTGCCATTACATAAATTTAAAGACTGATTAATAGAAATTTTAAATATCACAATTCACTTTCCCATTTAAATTGTTAATGTGTGTGTTTTTGAATACTATAACAAAACTGGAATATTATTTAAAAAATACTTTATATCGTTTAGTGTTGTTCTGTATTCTTTGTTAAAATGAAACCCAATATTTTATAGAAAATAAAAATAGCGTTTATAAAATAGCCTCTCCAAGAGGTCCGCATCTGGCCGTTCAACACAGAAAAAGACAAGGACACCAGTGAACCAGCCAGTGATTACGAGTATTACGAGTACTCGGACTATAGCTTATTAGTATGAGAACAACCAAAAATCCATTTATTTTTATACGCGGATCTGTTAAATTGCCTTTTTCGACTTTTACAAGGTTTGTGGAATACCTACATAGATGGTCGATATACGTAGGTCTGGAATAAAATAGATTTTGGTGAATTTACAAGAGTTATTCTTCTGTTCAAAAGAAATAACAAGCAGCCAATAGTGAAACACGAGTTCGGTAATTGTTCTAGTTTGAAGGTTGTAGAAAGACGTAATTATAACTTTCAAAGTCTTTTCAGTGACCTTTGTGTTTGTGTGAATGTGAGTGTGACACGCATGACCGTCTGCATTTCCCTTCTAGCTGTATTTATTTTTTCTATGCATTAACCCTACGTCCTACGCCAGCGACAAACGCGACTCGACCGTATCAAACAAAAGCCGACCCTACATGCGGCCTACGGGGGGTTACTATCACTGCTTAAAGCACTATTATTTTGATATTGTTTCGACAAATCCTACCATGACGCCCCTAAAGTAAGCTTGTTAGAACATTGTTTTCCTAAACAGTTTTGTGACGTCATTACGCAAATCATTCACTCAATTCGTACCATGAAGTGTTTTTTGAGAGCTAGCATTATTGTATTACGTAGGATTTACGTCAAATTTAGCAATCATAAAAAAGTTACTTTCTTGCGACGGATCAACAACGAATTAACTTTATAAACAAATAAATAGGAAATTGTGGGGATTTATAATATACTTACTTAAGTGAATATTGGATTACGGTAGGTTGAGAATTGAGATATCTAATAAAAAAGAGAGTTATTTAATTTTCCAAAATGTATTTTTATTAAGTTAGGTTATTATTATTATGGGGTTAGCTGCTGATAACTATGAAAGGTAAAAAAGAAACTCAACTGCAGCCGACGAGGTACCGGGTTCGAGTCCTGGGTCGGGCCATAATTAAGTACTTATTGGGTTTTCTGACTAGAAATTCTCATAGCCCGGAGTTAGGAAGTTGGCGGTGTTTCACTCCCGTGGCTCGGAGAGCACGTTAAGCCGTCGGTCCCGGTTATTATCACTAACATGATGATAGTCGTTAAAGCCCGCCAACCCGCATTGGAGCAGCTTAGTGGGTCTAAGCTCTAATTTCCTTTCTCCTATGAGAGTGGAGGCCTGTCCCCAGCTGTGGGACGTTAATGGGCTGTAGCGGTAGACTGGAAAGCACAGCGTTGGACAACTCGTATTTGAAGGAATTTTGCTTCAATGTCTGTTAATGGTTGCTCTGAAGCAGGGCCACGACCAGTTCTTGCTTGTGAAGCCCGTACAGCAGCTATTCTTTTTTTTAACTTTGCTTTGTAGTCCACCCAGTACTAAAATAAAATAATGAATAGGTGGTAAGCATTACACTACAACCCAAATAGATGGCGGTGTCTAAATCACTATAATCACTCCTTCAAAACTCATTTTGCTAAAAAATATACATGCACAATGAAAATGAAGAAAACTTGTAAATAATTACTTTCGACCAGCCTTTCCAGTCTTTGTGAGCTCCATCACCCTGCGAATTGAGGATCTCTGCAATCTCTTTCCATTTTTGTTTGGAATATTCTTTAGCTTGCAAAGATCGATTGTAGGCTACGGCTATATCTTTATGGGAATTTAAATATTCCCATAAAAGGTCTAGCTGCCGCCCCGAAACTCTTCGACTTCTGACGCTGCAAAAAAGTACACACAAACCACTTGAAATGCAGGAACCATTAACTGCACTGCTGCTGCACCACAAAACCTATCCGAACATACCGCCTAGCGCCACAATTTCACCAGTATTTTTTTGTTTTATCCATGAGAGCAATTAACACACAATTATTATACTTACTCGAGGCCCGACATATTAATAATAAGTAATTTATTTATTATTTATTAGTTTTTTATTTAAAAAGTTTCAAACGAATTTGTTTAGGTATTTGACATAATCAAATTTTCAAATTCAAACTACTATCGCGCCTTGTTTGACATTTAAAACAACCGTTTCGTTTTACACCATGGTAAGTTAAGATTTTTGAGTTAATTTTTAACCTAACAGAAAAAGAGCAAACAAACAATTATTATTTAGTTTAAGATAACATTAAAAAACATTTTGTTCATTTATTGCACTTTATAAAGGTATAATCACTATGTAAAGTTATAATATTTAATTTAAAATATATCAACACTGTGTTATATAAGCATGAAATGAAACGCGATGCAATTGAGATAGCGCTATAGAAAAAATATAGCTACATCTCGCTTACTCTGAAAGCAATGAATAGACAATGGTAGAGTATCATTCGTTCTTGCCATCATGTCTAAAAGAGTAAAACTATGATAACTTTGTGATGTCATGGTAGCTTTCTCAGTAATATTACAAAGAGATTGAAACAAGATGTTCCTGTATCATAATGGTTTTCTAAATGTTGATAGTAACCGCCATGAGCTTTCTCAAGAGCCGTTAGTAACTTACCCTACTATTTTACTTCATTGAAAAGTAATAATTGTTTATTAATATATTTAAGTATTTATAAAATAGCCTGTAGGGTGGCACTACGAAAAGCGACTAGTACTAGTAACCAAAATAAGAAGAAGTAATAACCTCTAATTTGATTGCAATACTATCGGACTTCGAGAAAATCGCTAAACAGGGCGAAAAAAAATAATTTTAAGGGGTATTTAAGAAAATCGCTTAACAGGGCGAAAAAAATAATAAAAATAATTTTAAGGGGTATTTAAAATCCCGTTTCTTAGTCAGTTTGTTAGTTCTTCTTAGTTTACCTACAGAAGTTTATTTTATAAGATATTTTTTCGAAATAGTTACTTCCGAACATAATCTGACCATTTTTCAAAATCAGTCATCATGCCTATTGGTGAATTTTATTTGATAGGTTTAAAATATATTATCTATTTGTTAGGGTCAAATCTAAAAGTCAACAACAGAAGTTACAGTGGCCACTTCAGAACTCGGCCTACAACGCTATCCCCCTCCCGCCCGGCTTCTCCCCCGCCAAGAACCCGACCGAATGCATCGACGCCAAGTAAACAGACAGACAAAACGTGCAATTCAGCGGATAAATATATTTTCTGAGCCTCAGATTCTCTACGTATCTATGGAACTACCATTAAATCTCTGCATTCTAAATTTTATCCATTTTATCTTTTATTTTATCTTGATTTTATCACAGATATATAAAGATTTTATTTCTTCTCTTCTCTGTAGCTTCTTTTTCTGGTCGGTGCTCTGTAGCTCTAGGTTGTAAACGTCAGCTAAGAACCGGTTTTGGGAAAATTCACCCCTAAGGGGTTTAAATGGGGGTTGGAAGTTTGTATGAAAGTCCTTTGTTTTTGAAGTTAGAGTCTTGAAAATCGGGATTAAGGTTATTCGTTTTAAATAAAAATAACCTGTATAATCCAAATTCTCAACGTCCATATACCTAATTTACTTAAAATTAAAAAAAAACAGCGCGTTAGAAATGGATTTTCATATAGTTTTTCTCCCCGCTTAGCACGTTAGAAATGAAATTTCATACATCTTTCCCTCCCGCATATTTGGTTTATAGCAATGACGTACTTTCTACCTCGTTTTTGAGACCTTGTTTCTTACCAAATTTCACGATTCTAGGTCAACGGGAAGTAACGGGAAGGTTCGATTTTTGGCGAATGTCAAAATATGCCGCATAAACGGTCGTATCTTTTGATTGAAGCTTGTTTTTTACCAAGGGACCGGTAGACCTAATTCGAAAGAATTGAGGAATAGTGAATTTAGGATGGAATTATAAGTTTAAGATTGGATCGCATAAGGAACGAAACTGAGGAATGAGGAACTGCTTTGTTGCGACTTTCATTACATTGTAGTTTAAATTTAATAAATGCAGCAAAAGACATCACTGTTTACGTGCATCGCCAGATATTTATTTATATTGACAAATGACAGCTTACGCTTTGTATTTTATTTGATGATGCCCGCGACTTAACAAACTTGTATACTGAGGCCGGGTGCCATCCGCCATTTTTTGCGTTATGTACTGGTTATGTAATTGGTTGTACTTCAGCTCTCAAGTAACTGCGTGTTGTTAAGGATTGTTGCTAGATACTTTAGAATTATCAAATAAAAGTTCATAATATCATTTAATTATATTGCGTTGTCATAATGATCTACATTTTTATGCACTAGTGTCAATAATTGGGCAGAAAAATGACAAGGCACCCCCGCCCCGCAAAAGTTAGTCGAACGTGATTTCATACATTTTTCTTACGTTTCCTATCCCGTGTTTAATTCATTTGGATCCATACCCTACACACTATACGGATTAATAATGATAAACTTTTTATTGCTCATATACTTATACCCACTCAATTTGATACAATATAAGGCGCAGCAATGCACACCTTCAGAATGGATTCAAGGTGCAGCTTCATTTATGGAATCAGTAGTCAAACTATGGGAAAATTTAGAAATTATAAATTCCTAAATTGACCCTGCCGGGGATTGAACCCGGGACCTCCGCACGTTAAGGCAACAGCGCTACACACTGCGCCACGGAAGTAGTCAAATTCAATTGGTCAATTGGTTGTATGGTCTATCTATAATTCGCTAACAGAAAAAATTCTGCAGTATGGTCAAACGTGCAGTCAAAGTTAAATTAATTTATTGTTAGTAGGATAACTTGTGTCACCTATGATAATACTCGTTTATCGGGACTCTACCAACGAATCGGAAAACTATAAATTGTTTATTGAAACATTTATTTCCAACTAGATGATGCCCGCGACTTCGTCCGTATGGTTTTAAGTATTTTTTTTTATTCCCGCGGGAACCTCCTTTATTTTCCGGGAATCTATGTCCTTACCCGGGACACAACCTATGGCTGTACCAAATTTCATCAAAATAGAGTACATTGGTAAAAATAATACTGATGTCACAAACGACGCCATGACACTGCCCGAGCGTTTTGGTGTGAATTTTAAAATTTAAATTTTTTTCATCTACCAAACCTTATTTTTCTGCTAAAATAAGATATTTTTTCGAAATGTCATAATAATTAGCTGACAAATAAGAAGTATAGCGTAATAGCATTCGAAAGGTTATCTGGATTCCCGGTGTTTACACAGCATTGTTGAACCGAAATCAGAGTTATACAAATACTACATCGTTCTAGTGGTTCAAGGGACGAGAAGAAGCGGTTGAAAGGCATAGATTATGGAATAAAATATAGGCTACTTTATTTCGTCCGCGTGAATTAAGTCTAATTAAGTATAATATTTTTTTGTGAGAACATCACAAAAAAATATTAATTATAGTGATGAAATCTTTGAGTCTCTTTTTAAAAATGTTGATCTTATTAATACTTTTTATTTCTTTTGGTAAATTATTAAACATTTGTGCTCCTTCATTTGCGTTGGTCGCCGGGCTGCTCGCGAGTTCTACGTCGTGGACCCTCGCGGGAAGACTTTAATTTTCGGGAATAAAAAGTAGCCTATGTGCTATTCCAGACTATAATCTATCTCTGTGCCAAATTTCAGCCAGATCCGTTCAGCCGTTGGGGCGTGATTGAGTAACAAACATCCATAGTAAAGATAGATACTTAGTTCAACTGTTCAGGCATAGTAGGTACATACTATTATAATAATTATAAATGATAAAGGTGATTAAATATTAATCAACAATTAAAAGGGATCTTCCACCACTTTCATGTTGCGTGGGTGGGAAAAATTGGAGCTTGATGTCACGTCATGTTTGAGATGAGCAATTTGGATTCATTGCGGACTCTATTTAAATGAAATTTACATTGCGAAAAATATTTCTCCCAAATAAACTTGTTTTGTTAATAAAAAAAGTACCTATACATGCACATTTAAAGTGCGTTTCCATTGTACAAGCGTTGCAAGAAGCAAATTATTTTGCACACATCTTGATTTGTTAAAAAACTGCTGCTGTCCTAAAGGAAACGCGGTTTTATTTGTTTTGACCAGTTATGTAAATGGCCTAACTGAACCCTAGTCATTCTGAGTGGAGACACTTGTTTAGCAGGGGGCTGGTGATGGCTTAAAGATGATGACGATTTTTTAAATTTTAGCAGCCAGAAATCAGAATATTATTTTTTATTTATAGACTAGCGCTTGGCTGCAATCAAACTTGCTCAGTGTAGATGCTTATTCACTCTTGATTTGAAGATAACAATGAAAAGTTGAGGGGAACTTAAAAATTTCAACAATCACAACAATTGAGATTGATAAAGCCTTTCAGATACTAAATATTATAACGGGGTATTTTTGTTTAATGAGAAAATTTTGTTGCTGATGATGCTGATAGCACAGAATACTAAGTAATTATTCATTACTACTTAAAAAAGAAGCGACATTCTCACCCTAATGTCACCATTCCTAGCACCAAACTGAGAGCTAAGGAATAATGATGGATTTTAAGGATATTCGTACCCGTGGGAGGTCGCTATTTGTAGTATTACTAGTACCGTAGGCAATTATTTTCGATTCGGTAATGTCTTATCTATATATACCTCAGGCAAAATAATCAATGCGAAAGTGAGGCTATGCACTTTGAATAGGAAGCATTAAAATATTGAATTAGTGAAGGATAAGTTCAAGGTAAACACAATGACAAAAGATTAATCTAGCCACAGCCTTTATAATAGTTAGGTAGGTACGTACCTACGTCAAACAAAGTACCGGACAACATGCACTTTGTGATCAACTGGTGGCAAGTAATTAAAGTTCTTATGGCCTCGAGTTGAAAGTTCAATTTGGCATCTCTTGACATTTTCATAATGTTAAAAGGGTTTGGGTCATTTTCCACCACGATGACTTATGGCCAAGTAACGACTAGCGATGCAGGCGAGAGTTAGCAGACTACACACACCCTCGAAAATATCACAAAGAACTAAGATTTCCTCTTAATACGCATATAGTCCCGAACAGTCTTAATAAGCTTAAATAATAATATATTAGGTATATACAAAGTACAAATAATTAATACTTTTAAAAACTCAAGGGGTAGGGGGGATAAGTTTTTTGATTATAGAATCCTAGACAGCGCACATAATATTTGAAGCTAGTGGTATAAAAGGTAATGAGAATGCAGATGCCTTTGCAAAACTTGCTACTGAGACGGGTTCTCTGACCCACTTTAAAAACCACCCTCAGGATCTGCGTGCTCTTGCTAAAACCGACCTTACAGATTCTTGGAATACCTTGTGGATTGCATCAAAATCGATTAAAGGTAAATACTATTCTTCTGTTCAATCTGATATTCCCCGAAGACCCTGGTTCTTTTTTCATCAAAATATGGTTCGCTGGGTTGCTTCAACCATCACTCGACTCCGTATCGGTCATGCTTGCACCCCAGTCCACCTGGCCAAATTAAGAATTAAAGATCACTCTATGTGCGAATGTGGCTTAGATGAAGGCACACCCTCTCATATCCTCTTCTCTTGTCCCAAACTTCTATATAAACTGTATGATGTTCTTCCTTCTAAGATCCCCCGTCCCTTAAGTGTTGAATGTCTCTTAATGTTGGTGTTTACTCCATATGTAAATTTTTTGTGTAAATATATAAAATCTAACAAAATAAAATTGTAAATACATACATTCATATATTGTAAATACATGTGTATAGTCTATGTAAGTAAAATTCTTATTGTGTTGTTGTAGGTATTTAACTAATAATATCATAACCCCTTCTATTGCATCACAAAACAGACTGGAATAATCCAGAACTTGCATCAAGAAACAACCGGTCAACCTCCTTTGTGTTTTCTCCAAGCAACGTGTCATTGGCGAAGTAAATTGTGCTGTCTTGGCATAAATAAAAGCCAAAAATCAAACTAAGAAGAAGAAGAAGAAGCATTGAAAAAATAAAATATATTTACAATTACATTAATCTAATCTAAGTAATTGTAAATATATGTAAATAAGCTACATAAGTAACAGCAGTCCTGAGCATTGCTTGAGCGAGTCAAATCCATGCGCTTTTATCATTTATATATTATAACCTTCGACAGTATAATAAGCTTTTTGCTCGACCATATTTGAGGGAACGTAACAACCCGCACCACACGACACCACCACAGAAATGTTTAAAGAGAGCGTGACATACTCAGTCTACCCGTATCAAAGCACCGAATTGAATACTAATATTCAAACACTAATTTATAATAAGTAACCATTGACAGACAACAAAAGCCCTCGAGAACATTATGGAGCTCTGAGGCATGCATGTTTCCTCATGTTTATTTTTTATTTTTATTTTTATTTATTAGGGACGATAAACAATTACACATTAATTATCTTATCCCTATATCAAATCAATAAGTATTTGTATTCGGTGGTAGCTTGGCCGTGTCGATTTACGTCAATCCGCACATGTGTAAGCACGCCTAATTGCAATTGTTATAATGATTAATTATAAAAATTTCCCGCGATCGGCCCGCGGCTTACAGCGCCTGTGGAAAATTCGAAAAATTTCTAGTCCACATTATAAAGAAAACTTTAGTGCAAAATTTTGATTTGCTATGTCCATCGCTAGGCGCTAATTATTTAGTCAGTCAGTAAGTCAGTAAACATGATTCCCTGTTTTAGAGAAAGAGGCCATTACTATGTCGAGTGACGCGTTGGGGACTCCGCGTCTCAGGAGCGACTGCCTGATAATTTCCCTGCCGTCAGGGTCAGATCTTCATGGAGAGGATGATGCTCCCTGGAAGGACAGATTAGTAGGTTTTTATCAGGCTGAAAATATAATATTTCCACGGGGTTTAATTGCATAATTATTGCGCCCAGTAAATTAGGCCTTGATAATAATTAACCTATCAATCAAATTAAACCAATTACCTACTTGTTAAAATGGAATGAATGTTTTGTATTGAACACATATGATTACCTACTTATCTAGATAATTTGTATGAGTTTCCGTTTGAGTCATTCGTTATTTATGGTGTTGCACAGTATGACAGTACTACATCGACAGTAATCAACACTCATTTGCAAATTAAAGATACGCACACTACGGGCTAAGAGTTGCTCTTTATAATTTAAGTTTCTACCTCTACCTCTTAATTCCGTTCATTTGTGTGTAAAGGCGTTGAATTGAATATTTCGAATATGAAACAAAATTCTAGTAGACGTAATAATAGGTATGGGTAGGTAGTAATTGCAAGAAGTCGCATCTGTAAGAATTAATTTCAAACTTTTCAATTAGGTTTTGATCGTAATTTGGACATTACAAAATAGCTAAGTACCTACAATTAATTAATGCGATCTACATTCGCTACATTCTAATTAATTAATATAAATCCTAATTATTATCAACTTGATAGATTAATTATTGATACTTTGATTACTTGATAGATATTGTAAGTTTTGATATAATAATTATTATATCCATTTATGGAGCAGCCTGATCAAATGATTAATTTATTGTTGTTTTGATACTTTGGCCAAGTTTTTATAATTAACTGTTTACACGTGAAACCGCTACTCGTTGTGACCATTCGCTAGTGCACGTTTTAAAGAGAGTATAAACATATTTTAAATATTTATTTAACAAGTGTTACTACAATATTAATGCCTTTTTTAAAATAATACGGACAAACACAAAAAAAATCGGTCTCCTACAACAATGCACTGTTGTTGCTACGCCCAAACTGGGTAAATTGCCCAAATTTGAAATGAAATATGGGAGGCTATCTAATTTGCGTAAAACCGATTTCCCAAGTGCGCCGCAAGGCACGAAGCAATTTACCTACCTGCTCTAAAATCTGCCAGTGCCTCGTGATTTGCGATAACGACCGCGCCGTAATTATCCTCCAGATTCTTGTGAACCACGCTCCGTCCTTTCCTGACTCTCAATTTGTTTGTAGTATTTTTCGGAGTCATATCATTTTGGTAATCGTCATTTGTAGGACTATCCATATTATCCGTGCTATAAAAACTGTATGGGGAGTAAATTTCTGATTCGGTTTCGCTACCGCAATACGGAAGTGATGACCTGAAATTGTATTTTGGAAATTCAACGGTGTCCTCAGTTTTTCGTTCGGTCCTTTCTACTGCCCTAGTTTTAATGTATTTATTCATAGATGAACGTGCAAATGGAGCAGTTTCATTGAAGAATGACATTAATTATTTGGTATCGCATTAGATTTCTTGCCCTACTTTAAATTTAGACCTCCCCGTTTCAACCCCTTTTAAATTGTTGTATTTTTTTTATTCTATCATTTCCAATAAGGTTGGTTAACTGCCTCGTTGGTCTAGCTTTGCTACAAACATAGATGACCTCGGGGAAAAGGCTAGTTTTTATCCCGAAATTAAAGAATCACGCAGTCGAAGTTGCGGACAAAATATAGTACCAAACTATAATTTTACAATATTATGTTCTTCGTATTCATACTTAGGTACATACTTATATTAATTAGCTTTAGAGACCGACTAATCTTAAAATTAACGCAACTCTAAATGCAGAGATTAGCAATAATATCCGGCCGTAGAAGAACGACCAATAACGACCGCTAATTTGTGTATAGGTATAAATTCAAACGTTAAAAACGTTTTTCAATCATTTAAAAGGAATAAAAAATAGTTCACTGATAGTAGGTACTGACGTCTATAGATGAGCGCGCATTATATAGTCAAAACTATCTTATGGATACCGCGAGGTCTCAGTTCGGGGCGAACCACTAGTATAAGAATGTTGGTATAAGTTTTATTTACAACTAAATTGTCTCCATGGGCTTCGTCCACGAGCTTCAAAATTGATATTGGTCGTTTAGATGGCAAAGAAAATTGGGAAACATGGCGCTGCAAAGTGATGTTGATGTTAAGGGGTACTACTGGAGGCCTAGATGCTATTAATGGCAATCTAAAGGTACATTGAAAGTGTTTAAATAAGAATTAGTTTTTATTTTCTTTTGCTATAGAACAAGATGAAGAAGAGTTGAAGTATTCAGTTTAGAGAGTGAGATTTAGAGCAACATGAAGAAGACTGATTGTTAAATTGTTAAGTTTAAAAAGTGTATAGTATTGTATATAGTATAGGTGAAGTCTTCTACCTTCTGTTAATTCTTTATCTTGTAATTGCGTTTTTAATCTATATCTTTTAGCCTTAATAGTTGTTGATTTTGTTTTAGTCCATGCTGTGTTTAGTGTTTACATAAAAGTAATCACTTCACTTAGCTTGTATTTATAAATAAGATGGTTTTTATTTTTAATAACCTAGAAGTGATTGTTAGTAAACCTAATAAATAAATAAAAATTCCCTTGCTGTCCTACTCGTAAAGTTTTTTCAAAGAAAAATCTTAATTTGAGGCACTGCACAAAACTAAAAACAGTAAACTTAAACTAAACACTTACATAAAGTTTGTTGGTTTGTCCTTCAATCATGCCGCAATGGAGCAACGGATAGACGTGATTTTTGCCAGTTAGTTAACCAAAAGATGAGGGGTAAATAGGCTGGTACGGTATACGGTCATTATTAGGTACAAGAAGAATGTTAAATATGCATTTGGAAGGAAAAAAGAGTAGGAGAAAGAGATTGATGGATTGTGTAAAAGAGGATATGCGTATAAAAGGGGTGCATGCCCCTAACAGGTTATCCCGCTACCATCTTAGACTTCATAATGACTTACCATCAGGTGAGATCGCAGTCAAGGGCTAACTTTTGGGTAGTGAATAAAAACATTACAATAAAAGTATAGCCAGGTAGCCTAACCTAATTACTGTAAGTAAACCGTACATTAATTAACACACTTTCGCATTTATAATATTAGTATGATATGATATGATATGATCAGCGGGAATTTTTTATTGATAACAATTAACAATTTTCTAATTCACCTTACTAATCTTAGCAGGAAGGGTATTCCGAACCAGTGAATGTTTTTTTGAATCAGCCGTCTGAAAACGACATAAGTTGGTCTACATGAAATAAAACAAAATCATTTACATATTCGAAACAAAGAAGCTGACACAATTTCACCAAAAAAATAAGGCAATTACACTCGCATTTTTATAATCCTCATTTAAATTATAAAAGCCTGACTTACGGCTTCCATGAAATTTCTGAGGATTTTATATAACTGATATTTTCGGACTTATCGAGATATTATGTATCGTTTAACAAAAAAGCTGGTAATGACTATCGACCCTTATTTGTTTCTAACTAATCAATTTAATGATTTTTCATCATAATGTAATTTATTGAATGAGATAAAACTTGGCACGAAATATTGTGGGTTCCTTAGACAAATAATAATATTATGCTTGTGAGTCAGAGGAAAAGCAAAATGCGACTTACAGCGTAGGAAAAGCTCATTTAAATTAAACTAGAAAATGCCCGCGACTTCTTCCTTTATAGTAGGGAAACACAAGTCATAGAATAATTTAAAAATGTCAAAGAAATAATCAAAGGCCTCATTAGGATCCTGAGATAAAAATACTTCATTAAACGATAGAGAGTTCAGGCAATCTACAAACTTTTTCACATTTTCCTTGCAATAATAACGCACTTTTTTTTCTTTAACCTAAATTAAGTCACGTTAAGTCCATTTATTTATTTTACTCAGCTTTATAAAGTCTGTTGATATGGAATTATGACGTCACGTCTCCCGTCTTGTAAGCGCAACTTTAAAGTTCCATAACTTTTTCATTTGTTGAGATATGTATTTAACCTTGAGGATAAAAGCAATATTTTTATCATAGCATTTTTTTATTTGGCTTTTTTATGTTTTACATGATGCGGTGAAAAAGGTGCTTACCTATTTCACAAAGTAAACAACGTAAAACGAATTATTTAAAACAGGTATGATGGAATTTATCGTGTTTCTTATTTCAAAGCGGCAAATGACACACGGTGCCTTCCACGTGACCGTTGCGAATGCGACTTTGGCTTTGTACTGTCCCATAAAGTTTGTGTCCGCAATCAAAGCTTAAGTTACGACCCGTACGCAACTCCCTCGGACTGTCGCCCTGGACATTTCTACCAAAGGACTAAAGGCTACAGAAAGATTGATGGAGACGTTTGCACCTATGCCCAAAAGCTCCTAGAAGAAAGGCACACCATCAAAAGTGAGTTGCAATTGGTGTTTTTTATATAACAATTGGCACAAAAGCAGCGGGGCTACCCAAGACGCTTGTAAAAGTACTGATTTCAACAATCTGGCAATGGAGGTAATTATCATAAAAAACTTCACTGTAACAATATCTATCCAAAATATTTAATCTATATTTAATATTATAAATGCGAAAGTTAGAATGGATGTATGGATGGATGGATGTTTCTTACTCAATCACGACAGAACGTCTGAACGGATCTGGATGAAATTTGGTGCAGAGATAGATTATAGTCTGGGATGACACATACATCAATGGGGCTATCAATTAAAAAAAATAAGATCACAAGGTGAAAATGCCTACTGAAATGGGACAGTGAGGGGCTTTAAAGTTCTACTAATTGATGCTTTTCTAAGGAAGAAAGTGCAGTCGAGTACGAATAAACAGTAATTTATAATATTAATTATGAGGAACGTAAATCGTAGTATGTAAGTGATGTCTCAGCAGTAGGTAGCATTTGAACAACTGGTACCGTACGACGGTACGAAGGTAGCTTTTTATTGAGATTTTACCTTAATCCATACAGGTAAGGTACCAACTTTCTGAATTTCCTTTTAAAATATTTATAATTTTTGTATTAATTTTAGCATAGTTTTTTCCAATTTTAACAAAATTAGGATATAAATAATATAAATATACCCGACTTAAAAGGTTCTTATTGTAAATTGTAAACAGTTTTAACGACTGGCATACCACAACTGTATTATCAACACTTGATACAGATCGACGAAGCATGTTAAACCAAATTAAACCTTAACAGTGAAGCATTAAAGTTTAATTTCGAATGTAGTATATTAAGATCTAATAATTATTGTCTTCGTAACAACGCGAGCATGTCGGCGATATGCATGTCGTTGACGCCTCGAATCCACATTTTTACTCCCTACCAAAAAGTGTCATAGTCATAGTCATAGTCATAGTCATTTATTTATTAAATATAGGTACACTGTAGGTACACTTATTTTCGTCTAAAAATTACATAAGTACTTAAAAAGCATGATGGTGATAATGGGTAACGGTATCTTAAAACTAAAGCTACGAGGGTTCCAAACGCGCCCTGGTCTGAGAAGAGCCCACAACAAACTCAGCCGGTTTTTTTTTTTTTTTTTTTTATTATCACCATCTCACTGTCATCAGTGCTAATCTGTTAGGTATACTAACCCGAAAAAACCTAATTATTTATGTCGAACCCTAACCTAACCTACAAGAAAGAGACAAGAAAACGTAAATACAATGAATATTTCAAAAATTGACACTCACAATTTCGATAGTTAGATTATAATCCCCTAAGAACCTTTTAGTCAATATGTATTCTAAAATATGATGTTATAAAATTATACTTTATTTAATATGACAGAAGCATTAAGTCATATTTTTTTAATCATATATGTACCTACTTTATAAAACTAAATACATTAAACATCTTTAAAATTTATGTCTAAAAAAAAAGAAATAAAAAAGGACCTATTATGATGTTTAAAAGTTATTTTTAAGAGGAAAAAACACACTAGGAGCGAACTGACTAAACCAAACGTCCGCACCGCGAGGGGTACGACATTTTGCGGATTCATCTACCTAAAATGTTTCAAAATCGGTAAGTATGGATATTTGACTGCTAGTCAAATCATTTTTTTAAAGTGATTATTAAAATATAGAGGAAAGTCGTAATTTTCACGTCCCCTGTTAGTGTAATGTTGATTTTTAACTATCGATCAGTCTCAAAAAAAAAAAAGAAAAAAAAAAAAAAAAAAAAAAAACTATCGATCAAAGGTAGGTTCTTGTTTACCGAATGTTGACACATCTCTGGTGCGAGCTGCAGTCTGATGCTGAGATTTATGTACTGAGAGTATGAGCGTACTTTGACTTTGCTCAGGCTTTACTTACAATTAAAACGGGATGGACTTATGTGAGTGTAAATCTATCTCGTATATTTTTAACCTCATTCGTAACCTTAAGGTCTTAAATTGCATCAGCACTAATTTTTGTACTTATAACATCAATATTCAATACTAAGTGACTTTTTTAACGTTTTTAATAAGTATTGATTATCAACCTATTCTAATAATTCCTGTTAGTGACAGCTTGTTTATGTCTTTAAGTGCTAGTTGTAAGTCAATTTGGACCACTGATTAGGCTAGGTCCCGCTGAATAAACCTACAAACCCAGTAAGGGTATATTTCCATCAACCAAACCTGTGAGAAAGTTAAAGTATTTCTTAGATCTTTTATACTCTACACAGGGTCTGTTTAAAAATCATAATGACTTCAGGCAACGTCTCAAAAAAACGTAGATTTTCATTAGAAAATCTTTTGTTCTAACAACTTAACATACGGTACAACTGCATGCTAATAAAACTTACAGTGGAATCAGAATGGAACTGGTATGAATTCAGCGTAAAAAAATATTGATAGACTTCGATAGGTAGGACTGTAAATACCTATAGGAACTAATTAAATAAAACAGAAGAAAAAAGCACTTACGAAAGATAAAGGAAAAGAAATTTCGCACGTCCTGCCGCGCATAATCCCTCACGTATAATAGCTCCTTCCGACATTATAACTAAATTTTCAACCTAAATGTCTGGTGATAAAGAACTAACTTACACAGCCAATAGTTTCTTTGTGATGAAAACAACAAATATTATTAAGTTGTATAAGATTATCTGTGGTAATTTTGACAGGCAATAGTGTCTGTGGTTTTGTCTTTTAAAAAATAAGGATAACTTCCGTTTCCCGTTTTGTCCCCTGGTAAAGAGCGGAGTCAATCATTATACGTGTTCTCAATCAAGAAGTATTTTATTTTCCATAATAGCCAACCACCTAAATAATTCAAGAGGTTATGGGTGCCCAGTGTACGCTCATCCCCCATTGAGAATATTTGGTTGCCTATTATTGGAAAATACGGTGTGGTAAAGCATCAAAGAGACACGTGGCGCGTGGTCAAGCGTGCTCAAAATGGAAGCAATCAACATTAACGCCATCAACGACATAAAACTGCGTGACCCAACACAATGGGCGGCGTGGAAGTTCCGGGTCAAGGTTCTTCTTAGGGCGGCAGGTGTCTTTGGCATCGTGGACGGTTCCAGTCCGAGGCCGGAAGAGGCCAAAGAAGAGTTTGCAGCGTGGGCAGACAGCGATGCAAAGGCGCAAAACATTATTGTTGGCAGGTTAGCAGAAAAAACAATATCACAAGTACTTAGTTGTACAAATGCAAAGCAAATTTGGGACAGGTTGCACACTGTGTTTGAACAAAAAGGCAATCTCTCAGTCCATATTGCTCAAGAAAAGTTTTATAATTTAAAATTCACTGAAAAAGACACAGTAGCAAACTTTTTAGGACGTTTCGAGGAGACCTTGGCTACCTTAGACTCACTAGGTGTTAAGATCCCATCGAGCATGGCAGTCACGAAAATAACATCATCACTGCCAGCACCTTACAAGCACTTTGTCTCTGCCTGGGAGTCTGTTCCTGTAGATAGGCAAACTTATGAAGAATTATCCTCTAGGCTTTTGGTAGAGGAGTTGCGAATGAAGGATAGTACGAGTTTGTCCTCAGAGGCTTTTAAAGCAGTGAAGATAGGAAGAAAGTGTTTTAAGTGTGGTGTTGAAGGTCATTATAAAAGTGAGTGTGTTAAAGGTCAATCTACATATAAGAAAAATAAGTTTTGTAACTATTGTAAACGGTCAAATCATAATATAAGTGAATGTTGGTTTAAAAATAAGTCTAAACATTCTAAAGTAGCATCTCATGATATCGAAAAAGGTAGTAATGCATTTCATGTAAGTATGTCCCCAGCCTTGAATGCACAATGTCAAAGTAGGGATTCATGGATCATGGATAGTGGCGCTTCAGAGCATATGTGCCATAATATTAAGTGTTTTACGAATTATGAAAGTTTTTCATTGCCTAAACAAATAATAATAGGAGACGGTACAGTCATTCATGCAATGGGTAAAGGTGATATATATTTAGAGTCATATAATGGTTCTGAATGGATAGAAACAAGCATAAATGGTGCTTTATATGTGCCAGACATGAAATTAAATTTATTCTCTGTCAGCTCGGCTACAGATAAGGGTTATGTGTTACAAATGAATAAAGACAATTGTATTTTCAGGAAAAATAATAAACAGAAAACAAGTGCAATAGCATATAGGAAAGATAAGTTATATATAATGGAATTTAGATATAAGAATAGTGATATTGCATGTGTAGGTAAAGTGAGCGATAATTTGTTAGAGTGGCATGGTAAAATGGGCCACCAAGACATTGAACAGGTTAAAAATATTTTAAAAAGATGCAATATTAAGGTATCACCTAGTAGTGAGGAGTCTACGTGTGAAGATTGCTTAAAAGGTAAGTTACATAAACAACCATTTCCTTTGAGTGAGGTCAGAGGTCAACAACCTGGAGAAATTTTACATATGGATTTGTGCGGACCCATGGAAGTTAGTTCATTAGGTGGTGCACATTACTATCTGTTGATTAAGGATGATTACTCTCGTTTTAGGACGGTTTATTTCTTAGTTAATAAATCAGAAACTGTAAAATATGTTGAAAAATTTCTACAATATACAACTAATAACTTAGGTCATAAAGTAAAAATAATTAGATCCGACAACGGTAAAGAATTTGTCAACTTAAAGATGCAATCAATTTTGGATAGTATGGGTATTATACATCAAACAAGTTGTGCTTATACTCCAGAACAAAACGGATGTGCGGAGAGAGAAATTAGGACAGTAACAGAGGCTGCTAGAACTATGTTGCTAAGCTCAAATTTAGACAAAAGTTTGTGGGCTGAGGCTGTAAATACAGCTGTCTATGTCTTGAATAGAACAAGTAAGAGTAGGGTCAAAGAAGTAACACCATATGAATTATGGTTAAATAAAGATATATTTGACGTAAAGCAATTAAAACTATTCGGTTCAAAGGTTTCTGTTCATGTTCCAGACCAAAAGCGTTTCAAATGGGATTCAAAATCTGAAGTTGGTTATTTTGTAGGTTATGGTGAAAACACCAAAGGTTATAGGATTTACTTTCCAAATAAAAATGATGTTTTAATTAAAAGAGAGGTTGTATTTATTAAGCAAACTGGAAAATACTTGTCAAAAGAACATAGTATGTTAGAAGAAAACGAATGGCCAGTAGAGTATCTAGAAGAAGAAAATGAAACAAGGCAAGATGATGAATTTCACAGCTTCTATGAAGAGGATACGTCGACCATGCATGATGTAACTATGGAACAACAAGAAAATCAAGATGATATAATATTACAGAGGGAAGCAGAATCTTCTCTAAATGATCAAGAGTATTTGGACGAATCAGGACTTTCTCAGAGTTCGAGTGGTCCAGAAATAGAAGAAAATTTCCAGAAGGAACAAGAAGTTAGTAGGCCATCAAGGAAGAAGGTTAAGCCACAGTGGCTTGATGAATATGAAACAGGTCTTGTGTCATTATATAATGAACCATTAACATATGAAGAGGCTATGACAAGGGATGATAAAGATAAGTGGAAAGAAGCAATTCAGAGAGAAATGGATACATTAAAAGTGAATAATACTTTTACAGTGGTGAGTGAAATGCCTAAGGGTCTAAACGTGATATCTACCAAATGGGTTTTCAAAATTAAGGATACTGATGAAGGGAAATTGTATAAAGCTAGGTTAGTTGCCCGTGGATTTGAACAAAAAGATGGTATTTCAAATGTGTATTCACCCGTTGCTAAGTTAGGAACATTTAGGATTTTTATGGCCATGGCAAACAAGTTAAAACAATCGGTATATCAGATGGATGTAGTAGGTGCCTTTTTACATGGTGATATAAAGGAAACAGTGTATATTAAATTACATACAGGAGAGATATGCAAACTTAACAAATCTCTATACGGCTTAAAGAAAGCTCCAAAATATTGGAATGAGAAGTTTGACAGCTTTATTACAAAACAGGGTTTTTTAAGATCTAAAAATGATTCATGTTTATACTTTAGAAAGATAAAAGGTAAATTTATGTATGTATTACTGTATGTGGATGATATTCTATATTTTGGATCAGATCATCAGGAATTACAAAGTTTCAAGGATCAATTATGCCAAACCTTTAAGATGAAAGATTTAGGATTGGCATCTAATTACTTAGGTATAAACATTAAACAGGAAAATGGTATAACTACTCTTAACCAAGAAAAATATTTACTCTCTATATTAAAAAGATACCAAATGTTAAATTGCAATCCTGCTTCTACCCCAATAGATCAAAACTTTAATTTTCAAATATTACAAAGAGAACAGTCTGAAAGTAGTGAAATTGAAACAAAATGTAGACAGATAATAGGTTCTTTATTATATGCGGCTTGCGGTACAAGACCAGACATATGTGTCGCAGTGAGTTTCTTGAGTAGGTTTCAACATTGCGCCAGTCAGTTGTTATATAAGTGTCTGAAAAGAATATTAGGGTAAGGCCGTAGATTTTGCCACTTTCTGAAAAAAAAATGTGTCCAATTTTTAAGTTACTAATTTTAAAAAAAACTAACGTGATTATTGTAGTGAAGATTTTTTATAAGCTTGCGGCATACCTATATCTTAAGAAAATATATTTAAATTAAATTTAAAGATCGCTGTGAATATTTTAAAAAATCGCTAATCTTCAGAGACCACGAATTTGGGTCCAAAATACGATGTCTTTCGACCAGACTAATTTCTTTGTTGTCCTAATTTACGTCTATTTTCTAAGGTAGTGTATTACTTTTTAGTTTATTTTAAATCTCAGACTGTTCGGCTGCCAGTTTATGGTTTTAAAATATTAAAATACGTGTTGTGTATTGATTTATCAGTTTTCAAACATTTGTCTCCGTTTTTTCGCTTCTTCGTTACTTTTTTCTTCGTTACTAACATTTACCTCAAGAAATGTTTAATTTGCAATTATGGTAGGATTTAAAAAGAGACTCTGGCAACACTAAGAAGCCATGCCTAAGAGAAAAAGCTACGCCATTTTGTCTTGTCTATGTAGTGTGTCAAAAGTGCCGGTGCGTGTTTCGTCAGTGTGAATTAAAAATTGTTTTCGGAGGTTTTAACGGTAAGTAACCGGGTTTTGACAAGTAATTGTATAATTATAAACGTAACAGTAATTGAAATGCATTTTTAAATTTAATTTCATTCGAAATTAAGCGTAGTTTGGAAATTATAACCCATACAATCCAAATAAAATAAAGCTTTCGCGTTACTTTAGCGTTACTCTTACGTTACCGTAAACAAAGATTCTATGTTACGTAACAAAGACAAATCTTAAGGGTAGTACATACTATTTAATACTATAACTACCCCATTACGCGGAGAAGTTGCGAGGGCTATATTTTCTGGTGCACTAGTGTTGGTATAAAATCAATGCGCACATTGTGTCTTACTGTCTTATCGTTAATGTTTTTCAATACGTTTGCTGAATAAATTTTCGTAATTTTCTCGTTAATATTAAAAAACTTTTTAACTTTTTTTTTAGATCAGATGATAAAGAAAAAGTGATACAAAAGAAAATGTGTACAAGTTCCGAACATTTTGAGAAAGAAAACGTGACATATTTGTCTGAAATAAAAAATGCTCCTGAAAATGCTGCATATTATGATTGTAATGATTTTTTTGGTAAAAATAAAACTAATTGTGATTTAACAGAAACGGAAGACGAGAGTTTCAAACTAAATGATAGTGTAATTGTACGATATTTCCAAAGAAACACTTCGAAATATTATGTAGGACACATAACGCACATCGAAAATAAAGACGGAGAATTGTATTACAAAATCAAATTCTTGAAAACAAATTTGTCAAATTCTGCAAAGTTTGTAATTCAAAGAAAAATTGATATCGACGTTGTTACTAATAATTCTATAATAATAATTCTAAACGAGTGAGATTAACACAAAATCAACAAAATTTAAAAGAATTCTACTTACTTGATAGTAACGATAGCGTATATTTTTAAGAAATATATTATTTTCAATAATTTATAAATATAACATACTACCACTACTATGTTACACTACTATACTGTTGCCTTTAACAATAGAAACTGTGAATTAATAGCAATTTTTAGCTCATGATTTTATCAGTCACACGAATAATGATTGGAAATTGATATAATTTGATTGATTGATTGAATTCAACTAGTTTCATCACTATTGGTGAAGTGACAGATAAGATACCGTGATTAGAAGCCCTAGAAGCTGAACATTGCTATTACTAAATGTGACAGAATATAGTAGCTCTTTAAATACTACTACTACTACTATTATATATTCTGTGCTGCTACTATCAGCTGTTTCTAACATTGGTCGACTTCTACAACGTATTGAATAACGTATCTAAAATATACATACTTACGTATACACTAGGTAGTACGCAATGTTGGTATGTTTTATTTACCTTAATTTACACAGGGTTAATATCAACGTTAATTATTAATATGTTGTAAACTTAAAACGCAATTTAAAACAAAATACTATAAAAAACTTATTAATATTATAATGTATGTATAAGCTAATTGAAATTATTGAATAAATATGTTTATTACAAATAATGTAATGTTTTTATTTTGTGTCCAATATTATTGTACATTGTATGTAATCAGCTTTACAATTTACTAGCGTTACTCTCGCGTTGCTTTCGCGTTACCGTAACGAAGAAGTTTCATCGTTACTGTATGTTACTAAGTGGCAAAATCTACGGCCTTACCCATTAAGGTATATTAAAGGTACATTACAGCTTTCTCTAACTTACAGTTGTAACAATACATTAATAGAAGGTTATGTTGATGCAGATTGGGCTGGTGACATACAAGATAGGAAATCTACATCAGGTTATATATTTAAACTTTTCGGATGTGTAATTTTGTGGAATAGCAAGAAACAATTGTGTATAAGTCTCTCTTCAACAGAATCTGAGTATATTGCATTGAGTTTATGTATTATGGAAGCGAACTGGTTAAAGAATCTGTTGAATGAGTTTTATATTAAGTGTAATAGTATAACTATCTATGAGGACAATCAGTCAGTAATTAAATTAGCATATAATTCTGAAAATATCAAAAGATTAAAACATATTGATATAAAATATAAATACATTGTTGAACAAGTAAATAAGGGATTAATCTCATTGAAATATATAAGTACTTCAGATAATATTGCAGATCTCCTAACTAAACCATTGGGTAAAACAATGTTTGAAAAATTTAAGAATAATATTTTAATTTCAATAAATTAGCACATAATAACACTGCTCTGCTTCTGCTTTAGTTAATAGTTAAATAGAAAAGAATATTGTTTTAACTAGGTACCTATATTGTTTTAGAGTAATTAAGATAATAAGTTGTTCTGTACCTAGTTTGTTCGAGTAATGTTTATTTGTAAATTAAAATCAGTACTGTGCATGTAGTACCACATTAAAGTATGTTATGTATTCTGTGGTACAGTGATAGAGTAAAGTGTAAACTGTACAGTCACAGATAGTCAAGTTATGTAATAAGTTTTTTGTTAGTATTTTGTATCAGCGATAATAATGTTTTTTTTGATTTGTATTGTTAAGCGCTGATAGGTAAATATTTGTTGAGGGGGGGTGATGAAAACAACAAATATTATTAAGTTGTATAAGATTATCTGTGGTAATTTTGACAGGCAATAGTGTCTGTGGTTTTGTCTTTTAAAAAATAAGGATAACTTCCGTTTCCCGTTTTGTCCCCTGGTAAAGAGCGGAGTCAATAATTAAACGTGTTTCTCAATCAAGAAGTATTTTATTTTCCATAATAGCCAACCACCTAAATAATTCAAGACTTTGAAACTCTTTGATAGATAAATTGTACCTAGACTACTCAAACTTAAATGGATCATTATTATTTAACGACCTCAATTTACATAGACGGACCCTGTCAAACAAAGAATGTGAACTTATTTTGAAAGGACATATATTAGACATTATCCCGGAAAATTAAAGAGTTCCCGCGGGAATCAAAATCTTAATCCAAGCGGACGAAGTCGCGGGCTTCATCTTTATGTATGTATATTTTTGCACACTGCCACTAAATTGTGAACGGGACTATTTCTATGAACTAAACTGTAGTTACCCACAATTTGGCAATATAAAAATTATCATTATCAAAAAATACGCCGACCACAGATAATCTTGAATCTGAAAGTTTACGCACGAGATAGAATACAAGTTATTGTCATTCGTATTTTTGGTCATAAATAGATAAAATGGCTTACTGTCCATTTCGAGCTGTATATAATGCACTCAAATTGTTTTTTTAAAAAGACGTAACATAACGCAAATTAAACAATAGGTGCTTCCATTCCTCCTGATACTCCTATAAAGCTTTCCACATAATTTGTGAGGTGTTTTTTGATAATAAAACCAACTCCATGATGACCTGGGGTCGTTCCTATATGGTATAGAAGATAGTCTGGGTGGGAAATAATTCTTTCTCCCATTCGCCTTACTTCACTCAGGCCTACGATGTCCCATTTGATCTAAATCGCTTGGCGGCACGTCTTTGCCGGTAGGGTGGTAACTAGCCACGGCCGAAGCCTCCCACCAGACCAGACCAGGGAAAATTCAGAAATTATAAATTCCCAAATTGACCCTGCCGGGGATCGAACCCAGGACCTCCGCACGTTAAGGATTTGCTCGATAATATGCGGTAAATTTCTTGAATATCATCTATTAAATATTTTACAAATACTTGTACACAGTCTAACCCTTTGTATGTAACATATTTATTTAATTTACGATCATGAGAACAGCAGATATAGTAACCAAAACAAGACGGTTGATGAATTTTATTTATCAATATCTAGTTTAAAAATAATAAAAGTTTTCTGAAGTCACATCCCAGAAAGTTATCTAGCCGCTAATTATAAGCAAGGATAAAGAATGAACTCATAAAAACTTGCCAGCGAAGTTAAATTATGTTTTAAAACCAACCGAGACAGTGGAAACTGGAATCATGGAGACAAATACAACAAATTAAAAACCATGAAAATTGGTCCAGTCGTTCTAGAGTTATAAGTGTTCGAACAAACCTGACTTTGTTTTATTTAAGAAGATGATGATGATTACAAGCAGAAGAAGTTATTAGAAGAATGTATTGTAGTAGAATGTATCATCTAAGCCGGGTCCAGGCACTTATAAACTTATGTAATATACGGTAAACTATGAAGAAGGACACCTTGTGTATAAACGGGTGTTCAGGCCACTTTCTACTCAAAACTGGAAGCTGCTTGATAGAGCTTTTCGCGTAATGATCATTTATTTACGCTCTTACTTTCACTGGCTGTTATTCGCGACTACGTGTAAGGCCACTTGTTATTTCGCGTCCTCTGACGTGCTGTGACGTAAACTTTAAAACACTTGTCCGTGTAACGTGTAATCGATCTCCGGTAAATCACTGTTCACGCATAGAAATACGTTTGAACGTGTATATAGGCGTACTACGCTCTTTACGGAGGTGAATTGGAATTTAAAATGGTCGAGCATACCAAAATTTTACGCATTAGTGATTAGTCGATCTATTTGTTGGTAACAACTACGAATGAGGCTCAGAGGCAGGGGAGACTATGTAGTTGCTCATGTATCCTTTGCATCTAAAACTTACCAATCAAAATTGAAGACACGAAAAAATCTTGTTCATCATAAAATAGACGAAGATCCAATCAAAACAGATCTTATAAATCTAGATAAAGTATTAAATGTACATAGATTAAGCCGACACGTTTTTCAAAGTAAATAAAGCAGAATTTTAGTTATCATAAAAAAAAACGCTGCGCCTCGACTACGCGCTGCTCAGTGTGCATTGCGCCTTTCTTCTTACACCAATTAATCGAATCAATTCAAGCCCTTAGTGGAACCGGAACCGACTGTGAGAGAAGATCCCGACGATTTGTTGACGAAAAAAATTACAGATTTAGCCTTAGTATCGATTAATGAGTGCCCTCCAAAAAAAATTTTCAAAATATCTTCAATGTACTTACCTACAGAATTGTACCTGTTACAGTTTTATTATAAGTATTGATGTGAAAGTATGCCCCTGTCCATCCATAGCTTGTTGGAAGGTGATAAACGATTTTCAACTCTACAGATAACTATGATAGGGTTGTATATCGTATGTGTATGGTTTTTGGAATTGATTTTTTTCGAGGGGTGATTACAGGGGTGAGTTTATATAACACTTTGTATATTGTAATGATTTCGGATTTATTTTTTTGTGTTTTTTTTTTAACATACTAAACAACATACTAGACATAAATAGATTAAAAACTAATACTTAATACTTACTTATTTTCTAACATGAGTCTTATTTTATTTGTGAGTGGGAGTTATTAGTTTTGTCCGTTCAGTATCAACTCAATACTGGACGGAGATATTACATACAATGTATGTAGTGACGTACATCAACCTACGTCATAATATACCATAATATATATATAGCTTTCACATTCTGTGAGTCTGAGTTTTCTCGAACTTTCGAAAAAATTTGTTTCCCGAAGAATCCATAGGTTTCCCATGCGATTGGTACACTAAATCTACCCAAAACAAACGGCTGGAAGTATATTCTGTATCTATATCTTCGATATTCAATTGGTTCGAACCACCAGAAATTCGGTCGGTTGTCAAAAAGATGCAGATAAGCCTTTAATAGAAGAGCAGCATAGAAAAGCAGCTCTATTTTAATTATTTGCAAGCATATGTAGAGCCAGCTACCTTCATTAGCTGACTACAGAAAATATAAATTCCAATTTTCAACGGTCGAGGTGATTGGTTCGTTAAGAACCGATTATTACTAAAAATCAAGCTAGATGGAGATGGAGGGTGGTTTGGTTGGCTTGTTTGGAGCCATTGGTGTCCTCTGGTAGCCTCTGTATATCAGCAAAAACAGCATTAAGTGAATATACGAGTGCCTTTTGCGTTTAACAAGTTATTTTCTCATTTTCCAATTCAGCTTTAAGTATATTTGAGTCACAGATGGTGCTGGCGACATAGGGCGAGACATTATCTCGCTATGACTCTTTTGAGATAACGATTAATGTTTTGTTGACCTCCCTGGCGCAGTGTTGAGCGCTGTTACGTGGGAGGTCCCGGGTTCCTATCTATTATTTGAGGAACTCTATAAAAACGAGTGTGTAGGAGGCGAACTAACGCGGATAATCTTCGAATAAATGAAAATTGATTTTAAGATTTTTCCCGCCCCAGGCCTCGGTTGACAAATAATACGGCTTTGCTACAGCCTTCACATTAACTCGCCTTTCGCTTTATTATTATATATCTATATTTATTCACCACACCACAGAATTCCCCCAAAAAACTACCCTCAACGTACGTTTCACTCCGACACTGGAGCATCTTCAGGAGATGTTGCCTCCACAATGCACGATTGTGAAGTCAACATCATATAAATTAATAATATATTAAATAGGGCAAAGCCTTTTGTAGTTATTGATGAAAAGCTGAAACTAGTTTGAGCCGCAAAGCCCACAGACGGTGTTGACTGACGTGCCTTCTTTTTAACCGACTTCCAAAAAAGGAGGAGGTTATCAATTCGGCGCGTATGTTTTTTTTTTTTTTTTGTATGTTTGTTACGCGATTTCTCCGCCAATTATGAACCGATTTTGATAATTCTTTTTTTGTTTGGTAGGTCATACTTCAGAGGTGGTCCCATTTTAATTTGGTGAAGATCTGATGAATATCTCCGGAGATGGAGAACGGAACTCCTCAATGGATAAGAGTAAATTGCTCGCGATCAGTGTGATAGTTTTGTAAACAGTATGTTTTAACCATGCATAGCATATCTTTTTTTTTTAGGGTTCCGTACCAAAATGGTAAAAATGGAACCCTTATTACTTTCTCTTTCCGTCTGTCACAGTCGATTATTTCAGTAACTATTAACCATTGACATGAAATTTGGAATAGTTGTATATATAATAGTGGCCCAATATCATGGAAATCAAAAAAATTGAAAATTATTTTTAGTTTAATTAAAAAAGTGGAGAAAATCAGGGGTTTGAAATTTCAAAGTAGGATAACTATACCAAGTGGGGTATCATATGGACTTTGTACTTGACTTGTCTAAGTTAGACAAGTCGACGAGTAACAATTAAACGACGTTATTCTTAATAACGCTAAGTTTTTACTAGCGTTCTGGTTACATCCTGTATTTTAAAACAATGGGGCCACTAAAAATTGGGAAATAAAAAATTTTCAAAAAAAAAATAAAAACCGACTTCAAAAACCACAAACA
The DNA here is from genome assembly GCA_923060345.2 of Erebia aethiops. Lineage (NCBI taxonomy): Eukaryota > Metazoa > Arthropoda > Insecta > Lepidoptera > Nymphalidae > Erebia > Erebia aethiops. The sequence goes on from CAKLPR020000022.1 coordinate 252,316, forward strand.
CTAAAAAGTAAAAAATAATTTAATTTATTATGTATAAAAGAGTTAATGTAGTTCTATAATAACATATTTTGGAGTCGGTGCCAATGTGGAGTCACGTCAATAATAATGAAGAGTAGGTAGACGGTTCATGCGGCTAATTGGTACCGACTCCAAAAAATGTTATTATAGAACTACATTAACTCTTTTATACATAATAAATTAAATTATTTTTTACTTTTTAGTGTTTGTGGTTTTTGAAGTCGGTTTTTATTTTTTTTTTGAAAATTTTTTTTTATTAACATAATATTTAACTTGCTTATTTAGGTACTTTGATATATGATTGAATTGTAAATTATAACATGTTTATGAATATTAAAAACCATCGTAGGCTTTTGAATGATTACAACTTTTTTTAAACATTTACTAATCACTAGTTGACCCGGCCCTCACCCCTGCTTCGCACGGTGGGCCTGCCTGTTGCATAGACAAAAAATCACCCAAGTGCCGAACTTGATACTTCTTTTTAGAAAATACTATCAAAATCCATTGTCATTTGTCGTAGCAAGAAATATAATTGAGAATCAAACGAACTTACCTTGTGATGTTTGATATCTAATTATACGAGCGTCTTGACCGAAGATGATTACAGTTTACATGCAGCAGTACGCCAGATTATGCTGTCCTAATCACACTTTTAGAGTTATTTTTCCAATATAATACTTTATTTTATTTTATTTTTATAAATTAGTCGCTTTTTGACTTCAGACTACGTCCCACCACTATAATTTCTCCCCGCCATATTGAATCCTGTCTTGTTTCATTTTTTAGAGCCTTATTTTTTCGATAGGTCTAGGGATTTTGACAAAAGCAGGGTGGGTGGGTTTGTAATCATCTTCGGTCAAGACGCTCGTATAATTAGATATCAAACATCACAAGGTAAGTTCGTTTGATTCTCAATTATACTTCGCATCTCTCCCGAAGATGATTACAGTTTACATGCAGATGTTTAGAGCATCGAAAAAATACAACAATATTACAACACGATCATCATTATTTATTACCTGATCGTTATGAATCATTGTATACAATAGTTATTAAAAAAATAAATGAACTTTATATATAGCTGGGAAAAAAAATTATAGTAAACATTTACATTTTTGATCAAACAGAAATCAACGTTACTTATACATATTAATAATTAATTAATACAATTAGGTAGATATTTATTCAATAATACTGTTTCGAAATAGTGTGTCTGCAAATTCAATTTGACCTGGTTTTAATACTTCTTTATTGTAATATTTTAGAAATACATTTGAAGATTCAGTCCAGCCTGCTGCTTTTCGGATAATTTCGAGATTAACACCTGCCCTGTGAGCAGCTGATGTTGACGCGTGTCGCGTGCTGTGTGCGCCGAAAAATGATATGTCTATGCCACTTTTTTCTAGGATGGACTTAACCCAATGAGATAAGGTCTGGGACCCTACCTGTTTGTGTGGTTTTTGATAACTTATGAACAAAAAATCACCTTGTGCACGTAATGAATTAGTCCTTTCCAAATAATTTTTGAGACACAAGGCTGGACAAATTTGAGGTTTTTCTTGAATATATGGTAAAACAATGATTGGCTGAAAGACATTTGGCCTTGAGGTTTTTACGAGATTATCTATTTTAATTTTAATTTTATCGGGTTCCAATGAAATATTTTGAACTTTTATAAAACTAAGCGTCTGCATTCTTTGTGCAGATGCTAATGCCAAAAGTGTTATAGTTTTTTGAGAGAGGTCTTTTAGTGAAATCAGATCGTTGGGGTAAGAGGTATGTAGATAATTTAAAACTAAATTTGGGTCCCAAGTGGTATCATATTTCGGCGCTGGGGGTTTTGTACGGTAAACGCCTTTAAAAAACCTTTTAACGGTGTCATGACATGTAATTTCCTGGCCTAATAGAGTAGATAGTGCAGAACGATAGGTATTTAATGTACTATAACCAGCACCTGAATTAAATTTTTCTGTCAAAAATTCAATCAGCTGTGTATTATTTGAATCACAATAATTATAACCTTTGTTCTTACAAAATTTCCACCATGACTTTAAAGATAAGTTATATTGATTTATAGTACTATTAGAGAAAGAGGCCATTACTATGTCGAGTGACGCGTTGGGGACTCCGCGTCTCAGGAGCGACTGCCTGATAATTTCCCTGCCATCAGGGTCAGATCCGCATGGAGAGGATGATGCTCCCTGGAAGGACAGATTAGTAGGTTTTTATCAGGCTGAAAATATAATATTTCGGAAACCAGCAGGTTGGTCCATATCGGATACCAGGGTTGAGTGGGCCAGTATGGAAGTACCACAACGCCCTCTGCCTTATCGCTTTTAATTTTGTGTAAAACTTTAGAGATAAGGCTAAACGGTGGAAAGGCATAGAAAAATATGGTTTTCCATTTGAACGTAAATGCATCAACAATTTCAGAATTTGGGTCTAATTTCCATGAAGCGTATCTCTGACATTTGTTATTTTGATTACTAGCAAATAAATCAAATTCAGGTATGCCGAAATAATCTTTTATTTGACGATACGCGTAGTCAGCCAGTTCCCATTCAGTGTCCGTATTTAACTTTTGACGAGATTCAAAATCTGCGACTACGTTCATATTTGATTGGATGTATGACGCAAAAATATGTAAATTTCGATTTTCGCACCATTGCCATATGTCACGTGCAATTTTATTTAGATGTGTGAATTGTATTCCACCCATTTTATTTATATAGGCGATAGCTGTGGTATTGTCTATTCGTAATAAGATATTGCAGTTTTTAAGTCGTGACGCAAAAACTTTGAGGCTATAAAAGGCTGCAAGTAGCTCAAGAGTATTTATGTGCAATGCTAGTTGCAAATGATCCCAGTGGCCGCGAGCTGTCTCGTCGTTACAAGCTGCACCCCAGCCCGAACGCGATGCGTCACTGTACACTACGAGTGAATATTCTTCATATTGAAATGAACAACTTGCAGAATCGATGTGATCCCTCCACCATATGAAATCATTTTTTAAATGTACCGATAAGTTCATATATTTATTGTAGTTTTCGGAATAGTTAAGTGCCAAGAACTTTTCTCTTTCGAACATTTTAGTATAGACCCACCCGTAGTCGACAGCCGGGCACGCCGATGTTAACAAACCAACATAACTAGCTAATTTCCTGATCGTACATCTTTTTGTATTTAGTAATTCGATTGTAAATAACTTTATACGTTTTTTCTTATTTTCTGGTAAAGTTAAGCACATTTTAGACGAATCAAAGAGAAAGCCCAGAAATAAACATCTTGTTTGTGGGCAAATTTGACTTTTTTCATCGTTGATTAAGAAACCTAATTTTAAAAGTAAATTCTTGGTTGTTTCTACATTATCTACACAGCTGTTAAACGAATTTCCGATGCACAGGAAATCGTCAAGAAAATTTACTGATAAATATCCTGATGAACGTAAATAGTGAAGGACCGGTTTTAATAATATTGTATAAACATATGGCGCAGTGCAAAGTCCAAACGGTAAAACGTTAAATTCAAAAATATTATTGTTCCATTTAAACCGAAGATATATTCTATCACTTTCAGCAACTGGTAATAAAAAGTATGCATCTTTTAGGTCTAAGGTGGCCATAAAACAATCTTTATCAATCAATTTTAATGCGGTACGATGGTCTTCCATTTTGAAGTGATTGACACGAATAAATTTATTTAATTTTTTTAAATTCAAAATAAAACGATATTTTCCGTTAGGCTTAGGAACTGCAAAGATTGGTGATATGAATTGTTTTTCGGAAGGAATACAAGTCGATATGTAATTTGATTCTAATAATTCTGTAATGCAATCATTTATTATGTCTATTTCTTTGGGAGAATATGACCTACTTTTGACATCCATTTGACATGGAGCACTAGTAAAGGGAATTTTATAACCTTTAATCCAAGACAAGATAGTTTTATCATTGGTAATATTAAGCCACTCGTGAAAAAAATACTGGAGTCTGCCAGCGATAGGTAAATGCATATCTGTATTATGTACCTGTGGCGAAGCAGCTAGCGGCGTCGTTGTTGTGCGTACGACCTCGAGCGGTGATTCGTCGTCGGAATTGGCGCTCGGCGGTGATTGCGCGGCACTTGTGCTGACGTTCGAGGCGGCGGCGGCGGCAGCGGTGGTTGCCGATACTGACCCGGGTACACTCGCGTCTCGGCGGCTGGTGCCCGCGGTGCCCCCCGTGCGTTTAAAGCTCCCGGATTTCGAGTCGAAGTGCTCGCCTGTGACTTGAACTGGTTAGGTTTCAACTCTGAAGCGGAGGTTGAAATAGCCTTTGATGATTTTAGGTGCTCAGATAGATTAGAGCCAAACAAATGGGTATCTATTTTCGTATTTTTTAATATATCTCGCTTTTGTTTGCTAATGCAATTAACGATAGCATATCGCCTCGAGAGAGATTCTCTGTAATGGGTGTCGCATAGCAACCGCCCTGCGTCACTCAGCATTTTTATAATTTCTTGAGGAACAGTATCTTTATGTTTCAGACTCAAGCCAAGTGCTTTGCCGATTGCTGAGAGACAATTTGATATTTGATTTTGTTTTTGTTCGCTATATAAATCCCTCTTGACGTTAATCTCCGATAATGCCGATTTTGTCTCGGGATTTAGAATGGGTGCTTTCATATATGCACAATTTTCAGCAGGTAAATATTTTTTTAGAAGATCTATTTTTTCTTCTTTAAGCAATCCGTTAGTTAAAATATGTTTCCATCGTGTGGCCACATCTTTGTGTATGTTTTCTCCGAAAGGCTTGTCTTGGGTTGGGTCTGAGCCCAATAGCTGTAAAATCTCTGGATCTAATTCGTCATTCTCGTCAGTGATCTGTTCTCCTATCAATGTCTCCGATGGAATCTCGTCTGTAAAGCCGTACCGTTATGTAAGTATTTAGTTAATTTTTGCTCTTACAGGGAAATCTCACACACGCTATGCGTCGGAGGGCCTAGTTAAACTAGGTAGGTGGGTATAATTTTATCCACACACAATATATGCCGGGATAGTAATTTCCACACACGATATACGTCGGGATATAATATTATGTTAAAATATAGTCAATAATACAGAAAAACTTATTTCCAACCAACCACGTGTTTTTTTTTTTTTTTTAGAGAGGGTAAGCAGATATAAAGAATGAATAATCATAACAATTGTTAGTATTCACTGGGTAAAATGATGAATGGGTTTAAATTTCTAATTTTTTAATGTAAAGGAAATATTTCAGTCTTACCTTGTATTTTCCCGTGACTCGCTATTTCTTCTTCGTGATTACCGCGTGACAATGAATCATCATTGCATACATGGTCGGATGAATCGTTGGATGCCGAAGATGACGATGATGATGACCTGATTCTCCTCCTTCTTTTAGCTAATTTTTTTAACACTCTTTCGACTATGTCACGTTTTCTTTTTCCCATTTTTTTTTTTTTTTTTTTTTTAATTTTTGTTTGGGCGTGTGACTCGGACGACACAAAAATACGTAATGAAACAAGACAGGATTCAATATGGCGGGGAGAAATTATAGTGGTGGGACGTAGTCTGAAGTCAAAAAGCGACTAATTTATAAAAATAAAATAAAATAAAGTATTATATTGGAAAAATAACTCTAAAAGTGTGATTAGGACAGCATAATCTGGCGTACTGCTGCATGTAAACTGTAATCATCTTCGGGAGAGATGCGAAGTATAATTCATACTCAATACCATAAATTCAGCCAATCACATCGATTGATATTGTAACAATGATTGATGCAGGTTTAAGATAATAGGGCTGCAGGTAAAGAGTACAGTTAAGTGGTACTTTATGAATATAATATCTTTAAGATATTGGGGGGAACTTTTATCGCCCATCTTAGAAATATTCATTTTAGTGAAAGATAATGAAAAACGAAGTAAAAATTGATGTACGAAACGATCTATCATGTTTATTCTGTGCCCCTTTTTTTTGTTGACGGGTGGGAAATCTTCCTAAGATACCCGGCCTCCTAGGGAGGGAGACGGGTTATGTGGTGATTTGTACCCACTAAAACCCCCTCGGTGACCATCCTCTGCGCATGATGAAAGGCTCCGGGAACTCTAGGCTACTTTTTATTCCGGAAAATAAAGAATTTCCGTCGGGAATAACAAAAAATGGGGTGTCGCTGTGTTATGTATGTCATAATCATAAGAAGTTTTCCGGTTTTACACGTAGATTTTGACGAGAGCTGACTATTGAAACTTGAATGGAAATCTTGGCGAGATGAATTATAATTTATATAGCGCGGCATCTATATTCGCTGATCAGTCGTCAAAAGGTGATACAATTAACGCTTGTTATTATATTGATTTTGACAAAAGGTTGAAAAGGTACCTTCTTACGTATGCACCTCTGGGGACTGATAATATAATGTTCTAAACACCTTTTTTATAACTGTAATATATTATCTCAGAAAAAGTTTTGTGGTCTATTGAAGTGACGGATCAGTGAGATTCTTCTGTAGGTACTACGTAAAATAAATCGGTGACAAAAGTTTTTTTTCTGGCTTGCACAAGGACTCTTAAACTGATTAATTAAATATTTTAATGGTGTCCCTTTTAAGCAACTACAATATACATTTGCCAAAAAGGGACAGAATTACAAAATTTAACTAAATCAGTTTAAATTTCCTTGTGCAAGCGGCCCTTAATCCATAGAATTTAGAATTTCCGTTGGCCTGAGAAACCGTCAAATCAACAAATAATTTTTCAACTTGCTTACCAAACTCTTGAATACTCCTGTTACCTTGTCGGATGCATTGTAGTTGAGACTGAATCGCCGTGTCAGATTTCTTAGCTAACAATATACTTCGCATATCCTTGAAATTTCATGAAGGTTTAATAATTAGTTGGGATATGGAAGGAAGACCGCGGAATTCTAAATCAATCGCGATCAGTGTAATCCATACTACTACGAGTATATAGATAATTGTATATTAAAGTATGTCAGTCTGTTTGTCTGTTACGCTTTCCAAAAGATAGACATATGAGGACAACGACATTTAAAAAAATTATATATAAATCCATGTAGGTACATATTATTTAAACCTTCTTCCGCTATTGATGGGGCGTCGCCGCTTTCCATCGATAATAGTAACGCGTCAAACACAACAAATGTGACAAATGCAGACAATTTGTGGCACAGCTGTGGTTCAGAAAGCCTCCAGCAGTTTGACGACCTCCGTGGCGCAGTGTGCAGCGCTGTTGCCTTAACTTGCGGAGGTCCCGGGTTCGATCCCCGGCAGGGTCAATTTGGGAATTTATAATTTCTGAATTTTCCCTGGTCTGGCCTGGTGGGAGGCTTCGGCCGTGGCTAGTTAACACCCTGCCGGCAAAGACGTGCCGCCAAGCGATTTAGCGTTCCGGTACGATGCCGTGTAGAAACCGAAGGGGTATGGGTTAAATATAACTGCCATGCCCCTAACAGGTTAGCCCGCTACCATCTTAGACTGCATCAGCACTTACCATCAGGTGAGATCGCAGTCAAGGGCTAGCTTGTAGTGGATAAAAAAAAAAAAAAAAAAAGCAAAACGGACTCACTTTCGTTCAATTTCATCCGCAACCTAACTCAACCAACAACGGTTTAGGAAAGAACGCTTCGCCCTATAAATCAGTAGATAGAGACATGTGCGACACGGAGGTCGTCAATTTTACGGTGCAAAAACCGCTAGTGTTGTCAGGAGATTAATCCAGTAGTATGATTATACAGTTGACTGTAGTGGGTTTTGTTCATGGTTTAATTGAATGTGTATGCGACCAAAAATAATTGCTATCAAGAGGGGTATTAATAGACGCAAGACAATAAGCCACCCCTGCGATTATGTGTCTATGGAGTGTTGCATTTTTTGTCGATGGTTGCCTGTTAATAATAATAACAGAAGTAATTTTATAATAATAAATAATTAAAATAAATCGTTGGATAAATATAATTGCTTTTTATGTTTTATTTTTATCCGCCTCTGTTTTCATAAAACGAAAAATGAAACGTTTTTATTTTATTTATCAACACCGGCTGTCATTAACAATCATTAGTACCTACTGTTTTGGTTTTACCGCGATACGGATTGTGAACCGTTCAATGTTCTGAGTGTCAATTTTTGAAATATTCATTGTATTTACGTTTTCTTGTCTCTTTCTTGTAATCGTTAGAAACGCAAGAGTTGAAATGGTACTCTATCGAGTCGCATGCGGAACGATCTCATTATTATCCCAAGAAAACCCCTGCCATTATGTAATGAATGGAAAGGGGTCACGACCTCAGCAATGGGGAATACGACGCAGAGAGAGAGGCTTCTCAGCGATAAGGCCGCCTCTTGTACAGTTTTTCATAATTTCTTGTATTTGTCTAAATGTGTTATAGGTATGTATGGTGTACAATAAAGTATATTTTTATTATCATATCTCGTTCACTATCTTGGTAGGCATGCTACTCCTGATCATTAAAGGTTATATTTTCACATTAAAATTCTTTCCCGAAAACGTTGCCAGCTCATACACCAAAAGAGTCGCTCTCATTTGGAGCCTACAGCCAAGATTGGTAACGTTTTAGTAACGCGCTAATTGCTCATTGAAATGTTAAAAAACCGCACCGGTCAAGTGCGAGTCACACTCGCGCATAAAGGGTTCCGTATACCACCACACAATATAAATTATTTCAGTAAATAACAAGCAGATTACTTTCGCAAATATAAGTTCTATGTTGTGATGATTTAGTGTTTAAAGTTACATGCGCAAATGTTTAAAGGCTCCTTGTTCCTTGGTATATATCACGTTCACGTGGTCAGAGACCCAAGTGTCTAAGAACATCGTAACCATTTGAGAACTTAAAACGTATTACCCGAACTGTTTAAGAAGTTCAAACATGCTGTTTGACACGCAGGCATCTATGAACTCTTTAAACAGTTTGAATAATACATCCATCCAAACTTTCGCATTTATAATATTAGTAAGATATACTTTAGTTATAACTTATAACCTGATATCTAACGATAATAAATACAAAAAAACAAAAAGAAAATGCTTTCAAATTGTTAAATAAATGCAAAAGTTTGTTGGTTGGTTTATCCTTTAAAACACCACAACAGAGCAACGGATTGACGAGATTTTTTGCATGGGTATAGTTGAGGTCGTCAAAGGTGACACAGGCAATTTTTATCCCGGCGAATCACAGACCCCCGGGATTTTCTAAATTATTATAAGACTAGCTGATGTCCACGACTTCGTCCGCGTGGATTGGGGTTTCAGTTCCCTCGGGATCTCTTTCATTTTCCGGGATAAAATGTGCTATTCAGGACTATAATCTAGTTACCTCTTTGCCAATTCTCATCTAGATCCGTTCAGCCGTTCAAAAACAACTTTGCAGGCATAAAAATGTAAGTGATAAAAAATGATAATTTTGGCGTACTGTAATAGTCCTTGAAAAATAATCAAATACTCTATGTTTTACGTTAACAATAAATCATACTTTATTAAAATGTCATTTTGTATAAATAATAAGTATGCATAAAATGTAATGATAATGTCAATAAGTACCTCAATAATTGGTGTGCCCTATGGGGTTCCAATATTACAATTTGATTCATGATTATTATTTTTATCTTGTATCAGTGTTTTAATCATGTGTAAAGAACAGAATGCAAATAAATTCATGTGAATATACATTCAATTTAGAAATAATAATGATCAAAGAGTATGCCCCCTGAGAACATTTTAGTTAAGTATATCAATTAACATCACGCAGCTATCGAGCCTCGCATTGATTGTTAATGGTGTTCGCTTTGGTGTTCGGAGGTCATTGTTTCTCCGCCAACAACAATAGCGCTTAAAATACCTAAGACAATGGATGCGAATAAATCACAAAAAAACTTTTGGGAAATCTACTGCGTTCTAACAAACTTACCTTTTTTTTCAGAGCGTCCACGACGAGCGGCTGAACTCCCGAGTGGACTCTATGCTGGAAGACGGCCTGATAGAGGAACTCCTCAATTTTGTTTACATTTAAATAAAAATTCAGAAATTGATATTTATTTTATAGGTATCAAAGTTCTCTCAAGAAAAAGTTTTGGGAAAAGGAACCAAGCAGCAACATCGCCGAGACCCCTGCAGTAGCACAAGCCCGTGCTGCCCGGAAAGAGCACATTCAACTCACCTGCAAAAAACTTAATAGGTTTGTACATGCGCTGTATCGATTACGAAATACAATTTCCGAAGAAGCAGCCACAACTGCATACCATGGCTATGTAGCATCAATACTGCGCTATGGGCTTATTTTATTGTAAATTTTGATTGTCTAGCTTGCAATAAATAAAATGTAAAAAAAGCAAATAACCTGTCTTCTTGATTGTCGGACGATCTCAAGCTTATTCTAGGGAGCCGTTTTCCGCAAGCAACATAAGACCGTGTTTATATTTGCGAGACTCATAAGACAGATAATGGAACTCCTTAACGCATAAGAGTACATTGCTCGCGATCAGTGTATCTAATAGCTTATTAAACAGAAGGTAGTAACTTACTATTTATATTGTCGATGCTATTCACTATCTGCACCTTTTAAGTACAATAATTTAGTCTATGTGTGCAGTAGACACGGGTAAGACTTTTAGCAAGTAACTTAGATGCTACATTAGGTAATGAAAGAGCGACGTTTTACTCTATCGTTTTTGTCCCACCCAAAGAAGTTATGCAAAAAAATATGTTGTCACAATTCACCAGTATCATTAGGTACATGTCTTTTCTTGTATGAAAACTATGATACAAACATAAATAGGTACTTAGGTACTTAGGTAGGTAGGATACAAATGAGCGTTTTAAACCAAATTCACGTTTCTTGGTTGTAGCTTTGAAATCTTGAAAAAATATTGAAGAAAAGCTGTCTGAACCTTCTTGCAATAAAACTTTTTAATTCGAAGTAAAGTGGACTTATAAAAATTTAAAAAAAAATTGCAAAAAAATAGCAGTAAATTTTACTTACAAGTTTTCTGCCTCTGTTCGTGCATATTTCGAGCGAGTACTCATTGAAAAATAAGTTTAACATCTGCAGCATTTTTGAGAAAATATTAATGGCCGACGATATTTAACAGGCTATCTTCAACGACGCTATTGGATCCAATTCATCTTAGCCTTATAACAAATACAGGCTTCATGGGCCTCTATCAACCCTAAAGTACACCCCATTTAATAAAGTTAGAGATTAAATCACTTGGCGGCACGTCTTAGCGGGTGGTAACTAGCCACGGCCGAAGCCTCCCAGTTCCCACCAGGCTAGACCAGAGAAAATTTAGAAATTGTAAATCTACAAATTCTAGCTGTCAAATGCCAAAAAATTGCTGTGCTTGCAGGTGCACTAATCCGTTTTCTATGAAAAGATTCTATCGACTGATGGAATCTTTTCAATGCAATCAACGCTGCAGCAAACTATTGAGAAAACGGTCTCAGCAAGCTTTTCTCTTATTTGATTTGTAATTTGATTTATACAAATAGGTCAACATTGACGTTCCCATTCCTATGAGTATAATATTGTAGGTTATCGTAAATGCAAATATTATACGATGTTTATTTATTATAATAAATAATAATTTGTACTAAGGGTTTCCTTATTTTAGTGCATTCCTTTATCACATGTTTTGACATTCAAGGTTCGATGATTTTTATTTGATTTTATTTTGATGACGAAAATGTGCGTAGAATCATGTGCACGTCTGCGAGTTAAAGACAAAGATTAAAAATATCTCGAGCACACTTTTCGGGATATATTCTATACAATACCGACAGACGGGCTACTTTCCGCCAATGTTCTAAACTTTGAAGCACTTCGTTAATGTTGAGTCTTCCACACTTAACTAACAAGGCAAATAAAGCATTCAGCTGAATAGTGAAACCGTAAAAAGTGTGCCAATCAGTTTTCTCCATAGGTTTTCTCAGAGCCTATCATTGTGTCGTAATCGTCCACCAGGTGAGACCGTAATTAAGGGGTAACTTGTCTATATATATAAAAATGAAACCCGTTTTCCTTGGTCACGGCATATACATTTCGCGCCTACTGCCTTCTCTATGGCTGAAGGTTGCCATCTTGGACACGTATCGAAAACTTGAAAAACATTTTTATTTTTTTGCTCGTTATTTACTTTACTGTTCTAAATTATTATATTTTTAATACAATCTGTATGTATTTTCCATTTCTGATTTAATCACGTACGGATACTCTGAGCATAGCTCTGTATATCTCTTTAGCCACAATAAAGACGTGCATTCGAAGTCAAAGTCAAAGTCAAAAAATATTTATTAAATTTAGGCAACACACTTATATTAATGTCCAGTTATTGGTCCCACTTCGCTAAACATCTTTTGGACAGTGGATAGGAGGTGGGCAATGGCCATTCATATAAAATCCTGCATAAATATAGTAAAGGGTTTCGACTGTGCGTTTGGGAGAAATTAGGTGTGCTATGATCTCGCCCGCCATGTCCTCCTCCTTAATTTTCTGGGGTAGAAAGTAGCCTATGTCCTCTCCCGGGATACAGCCTATCCCTGTACTGTCATCAGAATCGGTTGCAGAGATGGGCCGTAAATGCGTAGCAGACAGACAAACAAAAACATTTTTGCATTAAAATATAAAGACTTGCCGCCAAGCGATTTAGCGTTCCGGTACGATGCCGTGTAGAAACCGAATATGGGTTTAATATAACTGCCATGCCCCTAACAGGTTACTAACTTGTAGTGGATTAAAAAAAAATGAGGAACCTCGCAGTCGAATAAAGAAATCCACATAGGTACATAAATAGTAATAATATACAGCACGCATACCTACTGAGCACGGGTCTTCTCTCGAAATGAGACGGGTTTGGCCATAGTCCACCACGCATAGTTTCACACACCTTCGAGAACATTAAGGAGAACTCTCGAGCATGGTGAAGTTATCAATTATTGTAAAATGTAATCCTGCATTTTTCTTGTTCACATTCCTCTTATTCATGCCACGGTAGATATTTATTGAGCGTGAATCCGAAACAAATAAAATTTTCTCGATAGAACTACGTAATACGCAACGAAAAATAGCATTGATTTAAGACCACTGCGCCAGGGAGGTAAAACTATAAGGTAATTTTGGTAATTTTACCACTATTATTTTTGGGTGTACCCACATAATATAAGTGCGTGGGTTACATTTATTTACCCACGTAAATTATGTACATACTTAATTTATAGTTACTGTAACTTCGTAGGAAAAGGTCACATGCGTGGGTGTATCTTCAAAAAATTCCATGCGGACGAAGTCGCCCAGCCAGCCCATGTCCTTCCCCGGGATATAACCTATCCCTGTACCAAATTTCATCCGAATCGGTTGAACAGATGGGCCGTTAAAGCGTAGAAGACAGACAGATGGATAGACAGACAGAAACACTTTCGCATTTATAATATTAAAAAGGATGGATTGCATACGTACTGAGGCATATATATTTTTTATATATAGCGAGCAAACAAGCAGGCGGGTCACCTGATGGTAAGTGATTACCGCCGCCCATGAACATTTGCAGCACCAATGGAACCGCCAATGCGTTGCTGGTTATAATTACGAATGTAGTCTAACGCGAGTTTACATTTAAGTAGATAATTATTACTTACATACATAATATATAGTTATACATCTATCTATATATATAAAAATGAATCCCGTTTTCCTTTTTTTGCCTCGAACGCGGTAATCCGTTAATAAAAGCATCTGAATACTCCCTTAGCAATGACAATAGTCGCGATCTATCCCCAGCCGGTATATCCGTATCAATACTCGAAAAATCAATATCCGAATTAGAAATACTAGATTCATCAACAATCTTACTACGGGCGGCCATGTTACGGACAAAGGTTTGATGGCGCCACGCACAAGGCTAATCGTGATTCGAGTTCGCTAGACCATCATAATCCCCCAGACAGAGAAACCAAAAGACATATTTTATAAATACCCAACGTACATTACAAACAATTAGACACATAATGTGGCAAATTCTGTAAAACTATAGTTAGTAAATTTAGTTATGTCCCTTTCCGTAGGAAGAGTTTATTTTGGGGTATTAATTTAGATTTTTCTTTTTTTTAGCCCTTGACTGCGAGATGACTCATTTTAAGTGATGGTGCTGTCTAAGATGGTAGCGGAGTGCGGACTAACCTGTTAGGGGTATGGCAGTTAAATTAAACCCATACCCCTAGTCTATTTACTCAGGTACCTGTAAGTAAATAAGTAAACTATCTATAAGGGCATTCCGAAGCAGTGGTGACGATTCAAAAGCACTTTGTTAAAGTTTATTTGAAGGAAAAGGTAAAAACTTTTGAATTCCAATCTAAGTTTCGGTTCTATTTGTTGTAAAGTTGTTGGAGAAGAAAAGAAGACAAGAAAGTTTTGAACAACTCTACACAATATAGACAATCGAAAGTTGTTCTTGAAATCGTTCGATAAAAAGAAGACAAAACAACTTATGTCGCAAAGCAGAAACAACATAGCACTAATAGCAGGCATAACAACAGGACACTGTCTGCTAAATAGACATCTCTTCAGAAAGGAATTGTTACATTTCATACCTCGTAGGTAAATCCGACTCGCCCAAATGTACTGAATGCGACGTAATTGAGGATGTATACCATGTCTTGGTCGAATGTGTCCGAATCGAGTTGGATAGATTTCATTTTAAGGCTAGGTTTAATATTGATTTGAGGGATTTGTCTGTATGTAACAGTGTCCTGGCTTACCCCTTATCAGAGGAGGCCAGGGCGCTGTACGAGATTTATAAAACATATGTTAAGCGTAGGCAGTGAAGCAATGATTTTGTTCCTATGAGGGTGTCATGCTCAATATTGAACAAACCCTCTTTAATAAAATAGATTAAAAAAAAAAAAAAAAAAAAAAAAACAATTTCAGTTGTTGTTATCCATTGAATTTTCGAAATGTCTGCAACTGTGCATTTTAGCCAACGGGTGAGAATGTCAAACACTCAGAGGTATGCACCTATTACTTACTCTGTGGTCTGAAAGACCCCATACACTTACTTATTGAGGCTTCATTTGTATGAAACAGTATAAACTTTGGGCATATTTGTTGGCGATTTAGGTAACAGTCACAGACCACCCTCAACGCTATATTGTGTTATTTATACCTCACTTGGCAATAAACAATAAATTCTGAGACAAAAATGTAATGTCATAAACGCAATTTATTTTAATTGAAAAACCCAATACCAATTTTATACCCGACCGGGAATCGAACCCAGGACCTCGTGATCCGCAGTCGACTATGCTAACCGCTAGACCAACGAGGCAGTTTAAATCATTTTATCGTTTTAATCATTTCGTTCAAACATAATGAATCCATCCATCAGAAATATTCATTGTATTTACGTTTTCTTGTCTCTTTCTTGTAGGTTAGGTTAGGGTTTGACATAATAAACAAGTAGTGCCCGGCCGGGCACTTAGGTTCTATCGGGTTAATATACCTAACAGATTACAATCTACCGAAAAATGCGTTAAATTGTAATCTGTCGACAGTTTGGTTCCCGCGGGAAATCTTTAATTTTCCGGGATAAAAACCGGCTCTAATAAAATATACATAGGTATTTGATCACGTGCATTAGAGCTTTTGTACTTTTACTAGCTAAAGCCTATGTGTTATTCCAGACTATAATCTATCTCTGTGCCAAATTTCATCCAGATCCGTTCATAAAAAAATGTATAAACAAAAATTTTTCTCTCATCGAAGCTAATATTATACTTGGATACAAAATGTTTACTTACCTACGTCTCTCTGTTGATACGATGCTTTCACGCCCCATCTGTTGAACTGATTTTGCAAAATCTATACAAAAACACTCTAAGGGTAGGACAGACAAGACTGCGTGGAGTCTGAGTGCTCAGATTTCGACCCAAGAATGTCAACTTTTTAAAACGGGCTACGCCAGAAGACTCTTACAGTATTTATCAAACAATTCATTTTATCAAAAAATAAATACGCTTTACGTTGTTTAATTAATCGGTGTCTTTCTTCCACTATTGTTTCGAAATCTATACTAATATAATTTCAATTTCAAATTTCAAATATTTTTTATTCAAATAAACTTTTACAAGTACTTTTGAATCGTCAAGTGAATCTACCACTGGTTCGGAATGCCATTCCTACCGAGAAGAACCAGCAAGAAACTCGGTGGTTGCTCTTTTTAAATAATTCATTTACAATTACTATATCAATGTGTACATAAGTAACCGCTGTCCCTAGCATTGCTGGAGCGATCAAATCCATGCTCCTCTATCATTTACATAATCTTCAACAGTATAATAAGCTTTTTTTTTTTTTTTTTTTTAATATATAGTAATACTAGCTGATGGCTGCGACTTCGTCCGCGCGTCGTAATTTTCTCACCGTTTAAACCTTCCCTGGACTACGACAAACATTTTAAAACCAAAATCAGCTAAATCGACGCATTAAAAATCTCTACACTCCTTTTTTGAAGAACTTCATGCTGTTTGGATGTATGGATGTATGGATATATGGATGGATGTTTGTTACTCAGCCATGCCCCTAACAGGTTAGCCCGCTACCATCTTAGACTGCATCATCACTTACCATCAGGTGAGATCGCAGTCAAGGGCTGGCTTGTAGTGGATAAAAAAAACACTAAGTAAATCGATTGAGGTTTTTCGGTTCCCGCGTTAACTCTTTAATTTTCTGGGATTTAAAGTAGCCTATGTGTTATTCCAGGCTAATAATCTATCTCCCTAAATATAACCCAGATCCGTTCAGCCGGGCTGGCGTGATTGACGTAATGTATTATAAAATTCGTTCTTAAAATATTTTTTTTTTGTCCGACACAATTTGGTCTATGCTCCATTAGCCATTGAGGTGGCCACCCTGGGGGTTTTGGCGTGTAGCAACACCGAGGTATCAAAAATCAGAGTTTTTCCGATATTCGTTCAAGGGTATCCTTTGTTAAGATTACACTAAGTGAAAGGGATAGCCTACGTCTACCCACTAGCTGCCGAGTTGACCTCCCTAACCCCTCTGTGGTTGTGGAAACTGGACCTTAATAGGGTGCATATAATGTGCATTTGGAGGTCTTGTTAACTTGTCAAGTTTATCTCGAAATTTTTCCCAAAATCAAATGTAGAGGGAAGTTGCTGACAAAAGTTATTACCTAAGTATGTAGGTATTTTTATAAGCAATCAGAGGTTCCGAATTCAAAGTAAGAAGTTTCTCATGAATTCGAAACTCCTCGCCGTATTACAGAGATCTAATTGCATCAGTAAATTAGAGACCTTCGCTTCGCTCGGTCAATAATATACTTATTATTATACAAGATAAATTGAAATCCAAATTAAATCTAAAGTAAAAAAAAGAAACTAAAAACTAAACATAAAAAATATCATCTATTCCACTGCAACAAAAGAGCTCTTTATGATTCGCCAATTGTGTTAATTCTTACTTTGTGTTGATTTGAATTTTAATAAACAATCCTTTCTAACGGATGCCTACGTCTATTAGGACGCTTGCCCCGAGTTTTTAAATTGCAAATACGGTTGATCGACGTGAGAACTCACCTCGCCAAGTGTAAGCGAACGGTCATTTCCTATAAAACTATATATATATATATATGTCACCAAAAACTTAAGCAAAGCGGTTTCAAGGCATTTTTTATTCCCACGGGTCGCTCCAGCGTTACGGGGGGGTTGGGCCGAGCGCTAGGCGTCGCCAAGAAATTAGCCCTAGGGCTCGAAAACATCAGGGGAGTAACGTCTTCAAAAGGGCGTCTCCTATACAGATCGTTTTTATACCAGTTGAAGTTGTAACACTCAATGGACTATTTATTCAGCATACCTGCTGAAGATAAGTGGCTGCGTAAATAAATTTTATCGAATACCTACTTAAAATCATGGTGGTGCATTAGTAATTTTGAATAAAATTTTGTCATTATGACTAGCTCTTGTTCTCAGAATTAGAAATTCTGTAAGTGAGTTTTAGTGCTTTTTCTTCTTCATTTCATGTTTCAAATGGTACTCAATAATCATGGTATTTTATTGAAGCCGTTTCAGTTCTATGTACAGCAGATTCAAGAGCTTTGTTAGAGTTAAGATTGGCTTATTTGAATTGATTTACTAAGGAAATTGAGTTCGCATTTCATTGGTTTTAACTTTAAGTCTTGCAAATCTTCCGCTCCCATGGTTGTATATGCGCGTAAAAGTAATTAGAAAATTATAAAATTATTTTGCACAATTGCATTTGCATTTACAAGACAATAGACATCATCTTGCTGTTGAATAAAGTGATATGAATGTAGTATGAAATAAATAAGTTGTTTTCAAGAGTCATAACGAATCGTCTCGCTCGTAGGTTTGACGACTTCCAGCCTCCCGAACAAGCCGGATTCCGTACCGGCTTTAGTACCATAGGAAACCGAAGGGGTATGGGTTTAATATGGGTTTAATATAACTACCATGCCCCTAACAGGTTAGCCCGCTACCATCTTAGACTGCATCAACACTTACTGTTAGGTGAGATCGCAGTCAAGGGTTAGCTTGTACTGAATTAAAAAAAAGTGTATTCTTAGTGTTAAGTACACTTTGAAGGATCAAAGTGATGTTGCGTGGATGTTGCATTTTAATTGCCGCCCTCACACCTGCTACCCTTGAGACGAAGTGTTAACAGCCTACGCATTGGAAAAATGCGTTCAAATTACCCTTAAAAGCGAATGTAAGAAAGTAGGAGGTCATTGTGGTCTTGATGTCGATCTCAATGTTGTCCCAAACCACCATAGCCCATACGAAGCATGAGAACTCGATCACCACTATCAGCATTATTAGGAGGCCCGCCTGAAAGTTAATACAATAAAAACTGTATTAAGTACTGAGTAAACTTTACTTGAGTAGGCCGGGCACAGGCCTCCACTCTCATAGGAGCGAGGAAATTAGAGCTTAGACTCACCAAGGTGTTCCTATGAGGGTTGGCGGGCTTAACCGACTAGTTACTACCAGTATCATGTTAGCCATAATGACCGGGACCAACGGCTTAACTTGCTCTCCGAGGCATATACTTGTGAGTTGTGCTGTATGTTATGCTCTGTGCTGGTGTAGCAAAGGGTATGGTATGAATTCGACTAAAATAGTTAATTATTGAAAATTTCAGCAACTTACGTTGTACAAAATAATGATGAATGTTTGCTTCCCTTGTTTTTTTCTCAAACCTACTCTACCAATCACTGTCACGATTCATCAATTTATTCCCTCATACATGATATTAGCTAACACAATTAAACGCGCAATTATTATTCGAGCGTATTTGACTTTAAATGTTGCTATAAGCATTGTAAACATTGCGGGTTCGCGTATAGGCCTTAATTACTAAGTAGGTATTTTGAATGATCGCACCCGATTGAAACATCAATTAACCCGTAAGTATGGTCCCCCTTACACTATTTTAGTTATCGCTTAAAATAACACATGAAACTCGTCAGCTAACATAAAACCATGTTGGAAGTAAAAATCCTTCATCGGAGCGCGTGATCTTTACAGTAATTTTATATAATAGTTAGTTATCGTTCGACCATAGCGAACATCGTAATTTCATATAATAAGTATGTTGTTACAATAAAATCGCATGGTAAAATCAGACGTACTGTAGAACATAGAAACTCTCAAAAATTACTTGCTCATTCTGGCAACGATGGAGCCAAGAATATTTAACCTCTTTGCAACAGAGACAAAAATGGAACACTCCCTCTAATCCAATAACTATTGGAACTCTTGTAGTTATAAAAGACTCAAACACGCATCCGCTTTGTTGGCCCTTAGGAGTTGTAGACTTAGGTAAATCATGACCAAGAATGTAACGTAACCTAAGGTAGGTACCTAACTTTACGAAGAGATAATTAAAAAAATAATGAGTTTGGGTTATTTGTGTAGGTACACTGATCAAGGTCGGCTCAGTATTGTATCTAAAACTCATCAAGTGACGGCGTGGCAAAGTGATAATATTAGTATGGATTATGATTATGATACCCCTAATTAGTGATTCATCTGTTGCGGTAGAGTATTCGGCCAGTCACCGTGGCCGAGATTCCACTACCACTACCACCACCACTACATCCATTAACGTCCCACTCCTGGGCACAGGCCTCCACCGTTATAGGAGAGATATAATTGTGAAGTTCTGTTAAAAATACTGAAGCTAATTAAAAATTGAATAATTTCGTTTCCTTATAATATTTATCTCATTTTAGTATTTGTTGTTTAAGTACGGGATATAATTCAAATAATTGATCAATTAGTTTCAGGCTGAGCCTTTAAGAAAATTTAGAACAGAACATATTTTGTACCCGTCTTAGGTATTTAAGTTCTTCGTCATCACTTTAACCCATTGCTGACTCAATACTAAGCACGACTGTCCTCTTAGAATTGTCATAGTCCACTACGCTCGCCAATAAGTTCGGATTGGCAGACTTCGCACACCTTTGAGGGCACGTTAATGGGCTTAAGTGGTGGGATGTAAAATTTAGTAGTCTCTGAGAGAATCTTTGTTATTGCTTGAAGAACTCCTTAGGTAGGTACTTATTAAGTAAGTACCTATAGGTTTCAATACAAAATCTATTACTAAGGCGTTCCTTAAGTAAAGATTAGTTGAGGTACGAGTGGCCTAGTTGTGACAACGCATATCAGTCGATTGCGAAGGTTAAACAACGTTGACCCAAGTCGGTAACTGGATGGGTGACCGAATTTGAAGGTTCAAATTTGGCCTTTTCGTTTCCTCCATGCCCGAAGAACCCGTTAAGCCACTCACTAACATCTGATAATAATGGTTACAAAAACCTAAGTTTAAATGTAAAGTGTGAAAAAGCAAGCATGTCATTACATAAAGAACCGGGCTTAGCTATTATCGCAAAGTTTTCAACGTGGTGGTTTTTGGCTTTTCACAATCTTTTGTTATCTGTGCGTGTAGATGAAGGTCAGACAGGAGAACCGTTAAGTGTCATCGTTGTCGGTTTTAAAAGCCCTCGAGGTGTCCTCCTATCTCCGGCCCGCGAAATTCAAATTTAATTTGGTTTTTCGCAATTTGGAAGCTTATAACACATCGTAGGCTTATGGCATTGAAATTGCGAAAATAGCAGTATCATCTTCACAGGTTGATATTAAAAATTATGCTTGAAAGTGTCCAGTTTAGGAAATTAATCCGAGTATCGCAAAAGGTTATTTATTTTTTTGTTCTAATTTAGTTTGTTTGTATTTTAACCGTTCGTAATACGTATCTATTTCGGATTTTACGCACTTCCACGACTACTAATTCGGTAATTCTACTGTTACAATTAAGGCACTTAAAATATGTCTATCTGTCGTGTTATCAGAAAAGGTCATAAATACTTAAAATCCATTAAACGTCCTATTTGTGGCCTTATAAAGTACTTTGTCAAGACTTCGAAAGCTTTCGATGGTTGGCAGCTTCTTGAAAGCGCCTTTTAACACTTTAAGTTCTCTATAATAATGCTTGGTAATCAGCTTGATTTTATAATGCCGGGGGTGTGTTCGAGACTAAAATATAGAGCGCGTAAACTAACACGATAGGACGAAACGTCGCTCCCCTCCGACGACCTCCATCACTACGAGGTTCTACGAAATGCGAAGGTGTGTCTGTCTGAAACTTTTTCACAGCTCAACCGGTGATATTATCGTGGCGAAAGGCACCCAGAATTTAGTTTTATCACACCAACAGTACTTAAAGGCTAGACTAGGTCGAAAATTATACATAATTCATCTTGCACACTGACGTCTGCTTGTCAGGGCGATAAACAGCTCGATGAGGTATATAATAGTAGTCTATGTCACGAGAGGGGTTCTCTACTTTTGTGACATAACCTTTGTATATGTAAGACTGAATTGTTGCGTTATAATCTTCACGAAGTGCGGGAGTGGAATCTAACTTCTTTTCTAATAAAGGATTCAGACAAATGCAGCAAGGCTGGAACATATCAATGTGGCATTTGTTATTGTAACCCAGAAAGGTGATTGATTTCAACTATGACTACTACTATTATTTTTCATCTAATAATCCATTCCGAATAAGGTATCAATGGCTATCATTGAATTTTGTTCAGCATGAAACATTGGTCAGAAAACGACAATAAAATAGTAATTCATTCAAAGGTACCCATGTTATTGGATATTTATCAAAACATAGTAATATTATCTGAGAGATGTTTCTTAAAATCTAAACTTTTTAACGAATTCTTAAATGATTAACTTACCATAAGTGTCAGTACTTACTTTTTAATAAATTAATAATGCTACAAATGCAATTCGTATCTAATTTTCACAATTCTTTTGTCTCAGCCGCGGACACCTTACTTTGTCATAGGACAAAAGGATTTTACAACCCCGCTTGTTAGCGCAACGGTAGGACTAGTATTTTTTTATACACTATAATCTTTCAAATACAGTAATATTTAGGAAAAAATGAATCTCATACATTCTTAATTGATCAAAATTAACAGGATGGTTATGTTAGAAAATAATCTACAAAAGTAATTATATATAATATACAATATTATTGAAATATAAATAGACAACTAAAGGGAAGGGTTGGGTTGTCTTTCGCATTGTGACAATGTTTGCAGTTTATCTATTTAGATCAATGACTAAGTGATTTAGATTCTGACTCATGGAGTTTTGACTGTAGGTATAAAACAGTGTCAGAATTTTGTGGGAAGATAAAACGATGTCAATTCGTTTCTATATTTTCATTTTTTATCTCGTTTCAAACAGTCACCAAGGCAAAGGTTGGCAGCATCTGTCTGTATTTTTTGCACGCCTAGTTAATAAGCGTCTACTGGCTCGTGAAATATTACAAATTGCGTCGCTCTGCCCTCCCGGTCCTCCCAGAGGCGGTTGCGGAGGTGAAGGGGCTTTATCTCCGCGGATACGGAGGTTAACGGAGGCAGAGGTAGATTCCTCCGATCACAACGTCCATTTTCTGTGCTTTAGGATGCCATTAATCCCACATTTGATTTTGTTTTGAGGATTCTGCTAAGGACAGTTGCCTGAAATAATTTTTATTTTAAAATTTAAAGTGTCAGGGTTGAGGTTTTGGAGTCTGAAATTTTTATGGGACCACCTCGAGAGCTTCCACTAAAGACTGATAGAAAAAATTTCAAATCTGTTCAGAAACCACGGAGATATTTAAAATGCAGAATATTTAAAAATCGACCCCAGGCCACGTAAACCCGACCTCGTGTTCGTTCCAACAACAGGACAAGAGACCTTTTTCTAACTGTGTACGTCCATCGCTTGTCGATGACTGTGTTATTTTATACCTTAGATCTTGTTTTTTTCCCAGGGATTTTCAGAACTTACCTCATTAATAAAAATAAAATAGCTCCAAAAAGAATCCCTTCTGGTCTGTATTTTATTAGTACTGATTTTAAGGAAATTTAGTGAATATGATGACCGCTGAGCTGAGGTGACTCGCCTTAAAAAAAACAAGAGTGGATAGGCATCTTCTAGGCCTAAGTGTGGTCCACTTTGATTACATCACACCTATCTTATCAATTACAGACAAACAAATATAAGCGTTGGCGCTGAAGAAAGTGACGTAGTTTGTCAGACAGCAACTGGTACTCAAGGTGTAGAGATAAGCTTCATTGCGAACACCCGTTGTTCTAGGTAAGTGACAGAAGCGAGGCCACGCGACGCGATGCGATGTCATAGAAAATGACGTTACGTCTACGTTGTCGCGTAGATACGTCAGTATGGTGCCCTCTGCATTCAACTCGCGCGCGAACTGTAATTGTCTTCTTTATGGGACTAATTACACATATTCAGCTTTTGACTATACAAGCTCAATTGAGTTGAAAAGGTGTAATTCGTCCCATAACGTTAGTTTTCCCCAGCAGAACAGAAATAAAAAACATTAAATTTAAATGTTATCATGAATCCGGAGCCGTGTCCCTAACACAGATTAAGTAAATATGCGTTTCATCGCATACATACTCCCCAGCAGGTGAAGAATGCTATACATTATTATGCTATTACAAACAAAGTTAAATAACAATAGTGTAATAGAAATTAAATTAAACAAAAATATCTAGTTATGTTGTAAAATATTAAGCGCGGATATGCTTTGGAACTTGTTCTGAAAACAATATAATTTTTCCCGCCTCGTTTTCTGAGAAAAGGATCGGAATGAAATTGCGAAAACAAATTTTCGTTACAAACTTTTGTATAGTAATTTAATCCATTAACTTTGCCAGAAACAATAATTAGTCGTAGCTACAGTTAAGGAAGGAATTGTATGGAGCAGTTAACACTGACTTAGTTATTTGGTATGCTTTTATGATGTCAATTTTAACATAAATACAATAAATTCCATTTACATAATAAACGCCAAAATTGATGAACGAATTTCTTCGAATACAACTTTAGGCGATACCCGCGATAGGTATTTTTGATATACGAGTAGGTTACATTTTTTAATATTATTTACTTACAAATAACTTTAACGCTTATTTGCCCCTTTTTATTGTT
This sequence comes from Erebia aethiops, assembly GCA_923060345.2. Lineage (NCBI taxonomy): Eukaryota > Metazoa > Arthropoda > Insecta > Lepidoptera > Nymphalidae > Erebia > Erebia aethiops. Next base: position 276,924 of record CAKLPR020000022.1, read on the forward strand.
GCCTCTGAGTGTGAACCCCACGCTAGGAAACTTGTATCGTGGGATACCTAGGTACAAAAAAATGATTATAATTATAAAACACGAAAGGACGCGGGTTTTTGTCCGACTCACATTTTATAAATTTAATTAATAAAAAATTCAACTTTCATATTTTTTTACCCTCGACGAAACGGAGACGGTATATGTGTTTGCCCTAAGAGGTTGTGTTTGTTTGTTTGTTTGTTTGTTTGTTTGTGCACTTTTTTTAAATATGACAAATTGAGTAAGTAATTAACTGAGTAATTTTAGCAATTGGTAAAATTTATAGTAGTACCGTAAGTTTAATAATTTTTATAATAGGAACTTTCAGTTGACAAACAATTAATCATACATGAAATCCCTAAAGTCAATGAAACTGATAGAAAATCCCAACACTTAATTATGGCCCGACCTGGGACTCGAACCAGGGACCTCGTCCCGAGTACCGAGTACCGATACCACTGAATACTAACTATTACCTACACCAAGGCATTTTTTTTTGATTCTCGCGGGAATTATTTAATATTCCGGTATAAAACATATCCTATGTGTTATTCCAGACTATGATCTATCTCTGAGCCAAATTTCAGCCAGATTTGTTCAGCCGTTCTGGTGTGATTGAGTAACAAATATTCCTCCATCCATCCATACATCCATCCATCCAAATATCTACCCATCCAAACTTTCACATAAGTATATTATAATAATGATGAATTCTTTGCGACCCTTAGGTTTGCGACCCAGAGAATAGCATGCTCTTCGAGGCGCGGAGGATGCGAAAATGTCTTAATCGAACTATCAAAATTGGTAACCCATCCACCTCTGTGGTTAAACTCGGACTACTTTTGTTCTATCTGACTAACCCTATATTGATCATCCCTGGACCCACTAAAAACCACAAAAATTAATAATCATAATCATAATCATAGCCTTTATTGCTGAGTAAATTCTTTTTTTTTACAATAATTTGTTTTTTTTTTTTTTTTTATTAACAAATTTATTGCTGAACATCAGCTTGTCCTGCGACATAGGCCTCCTCCAGAGCCTTCCAGATCTTCCTCTCCTGTGTTGTTCGGCGCCATGTAGCACCAGCCACCATTCTTAAACAAAAATTATAATATATAAAATATAAAAAAACCACAAAAATTAATTGCATCTAAATCGGTCAAGCCGTTTAATGACAAGAAAATTTCCTGATTTCTCTTATTATCCTGATTTCGATTTTCAAGTGTTTACCTTAGTCTGTAATAAAAATTACATTAGAATTTTTTCTATATCACAGAACCTCTTTGTATCTCTTTCTCTTGACTTAGACACTCATGTTCACTCTTTCTATAAAAACGTCACCGTCTTATATCACTTGTAATTCAATAAAAATTATCAGTAGGAACCTTATATGATAAAGCAGCAAGCCTTCAGAGCTTTTAACTAACCGTTTTCTAATAATATTTACTATTAGTTTAACCCATCTAAATGAGAATCGAATGTGTTTTTGAAATAATTGACCAAAGAAAAAAAAGTTTGTGTGTGAAATTCACACACAGCAGTACGCTTACTGAGTTTCTAGAGTGGCAACACTGGTCTGGGGACTCTAAGAATGATTGTAAAAAAATGGTCACTGCGTTTGTGTTATAAAATAAGCAATTAATAACAATTGAGTGCATAACCAGTATTTGGATTTAATATCTTCAGACATGAATTCTATGGCCGGACTTACACTATTAAGAGGCAAAATGCACAATAATCCAAACAGCTGTTGATACGTACTTCAATCCTAATGTTCAATCCTAATATTAATGTTTTATAGGTAACGGTTTGCACGCTTTTGAGGGCGAGCTATTAATGTTGACGACCCTTTGTAATCTGTTAAGGCATGGAAAATCAAACGGCTCCAATCAAGAGTTCTTAAATCGAAATCCACGTGGACAAAACCGCGGGCGTCCTCAAGTAAACTCGATAATGTGGCCAATTATGTTTAACACAATCTCTAAACTAATCTAAAGTAACACCTCTAAATCTAGTTCTGCCCCTTTCTTTAGTATTTGGGCTCCCGGTTTCAAATGATGAAATACGGATTTCACAGATTTCTTATTTGAATACAACAAACATCTACTAAAAACAGTTTTTTACTATGTCCTGGATCTGTTAATATAACATAATAATGAGATTTTGAGATACATAAATGGTCCAAACAGACTACTTTTGTAGCACTCTTCTTCCTCCTTTATGAAGATAAAAAATACATTTGAACTGTACCTACTTAATTTATTATACCTACATCAATAAAAATAAAGTTACCATTTATAAGCATAAAACCCAAAAGCATACAGTAATGGTCTCCCTAAATCCATCAATGCAGGATCAGCTTGGGCCGGTCAGAAAAATCTTTATGAATACCAAGCTGACCTTAATTCACCTGATTTTATTTAGGTACCTATGCTGTGAAATGCAGTTATTAGTAGGTATATAGTACCAGCAGTAGGTATGTAAAATTCGAATTTTCTAATAAAAATTACAGGAGCTGTTGTCGTTCACTCTCAGAGACATTTAAAGGGCAACCACCGAGTTTCTTGCTGGTTCTTCTCGGTAGGAATGGCATTCCGAACCAGTGGTAGATTCACTTGACGATTCAAAAGTACTTGTAAAAGTTTATTTGAATAAAAAATATTTGATTTGATTTGATTTGATTATGACTATGAATCTGCATGTTTAGATTAATATTTTTAATCTATCTGTAAATTTTCCATAAGTTACTTTGTAACGTATTTACGCAGATTGTATTTTTTGAAGAACTAAATTAACTTATTATTTTAATTAAAAATACTAGCGGCCACTTTTTGATTGGCAACCTGGCAAATATGCCATTTATAATTAATTATAGATAAAAATCGTTTTTGATCACGTACTCGATTCATGTAGCAATTTTGCAGTCGGAACTCGTACTATATAAAATCCTTGCGTCAATCGCGATCTGTGATGCGCGTATTGTACACATGTTTAGTGATAAAACATTTTGATGTTACTTACTTCCTTCCTTGCTGGCTTTTCTGCTAGTACTATAATCATATTCTCCATATATTTCTGAAGTGACAGTATATTCCGGCATCTGAAAACTAGTACTACACATTAATACTAAGTACCTGTTGCAAAACAAGAAGTTAAGAACCACAACTTAACAGACAAATACCTAGTTCAGATTTCAGAGGATCAAAATTATGGATAAAACTATGCTACAAAAAAACAACTAAACAGAAAAAGTGTACTTTTAAAGTTTACCAAAAAAGTATCGGACACGACCTTGAATAATATTAAATTATTGTAACGAATAAGATGTACTTAACATCTTATTCGTTACAATAATTTACATCTTTATCAAAGTAACTAGCATTTCCTCGCGACTTCACGAATAAATGAATGAGAACGGCTGCACGGATTTGGATGAAATTTGGCACAGAGATAAATGATAGTCTGAATCATAGGCTACTTCTCTATCCCAGAAAATTAAAGAGTTCCCGCGGGAACCAAAAATCCTCAACTGCGCAGTCCATCAAAATCTGTTCAAGGTCCATTTCATCCAAATTTTAGAGCTAAACTGAAAATATGCGACTAATCTTTTTTTACTGGCTTACTTCAACTTAGGGAACAGTGCAAGTTTCATTAAAATCGTTTCAATAGTTTTCAAGAATTGGCCAATTGTTCGTTTTCTGTAGGTAGGTATATTGAAATTTGAAGTATTCTGACTAAGTAATGCCTGCCCTAGCGTCAAACGTTGTACACGCCACTGCATGGAAGGTAGTGGTTTCCACGCGATACAGGGAATAACCTAGAGTGGTGAAATCACTAACCCACTGATAATTACAATGCAACTTAACATTAAAATTATTTAAATAAAATTAAAATTGCCCAACATCCAACTATTCTCACTTGTTTTATTTGAAAGGTTTCTTGATTCATCTCTTAAAGGCATTTGTGTAAGTCTTTCTAAGGCTAACAAATAATTCAATTAACGAAAATTATAATTCATTTAACACGATACTGAAAACAATTCTCAATAACTGTATTCCCAAAAAAAAGACAAAGCTTGGTTTTAAAATAAAAACTTACTGGCTAAGTAAAGGTTTAAAAATATCCTGCAAAAATAAAAGATCTTTAAAAATTTTAACTAGTTACTCGAAAAATAGAACCTTAAAAACACACTACAAACTATATGAAAAAAACCTCAAGATAACAATAAATAAAGCTAAAAATCTCCAAGATAGCAAACGTATTAAACAATCAGATAATATTATGAAATGTATGTGGCAAATAATAAAGGAGCGTACTAACAAAACAGGAACGAAACAACACAGTAACATAGAATTATCGATCCATAATAAGCTAACGTCTGACCCAGTTATGGTAGCAAACGCATTCAATAGTTTTTTTGCATCGGTAGGCCGACTGGATGGAGGGGGCACTCGGCCGTGCGGCAGGCCAGTGATCAGTCCTACGCCAAACACCATGTTTTTGCAACCGGTCGATCCGCGAGAAATACACCGTATAATACGTAATCTAAAAAACAAAAATAGTAGCGGCATAGGCGAATTACCCCCCACTCTTATAAAAAAATGTGCTGACGAACTGACTACACCACTTACAATATTAATCAACCAATCATTCTCAGAAGGCGTATTTCCCGACCAACTGAAAATATCTATAATTAAACCTATTTATAAGAAAAACAAAAAATCGGACCCCACAAATTATCGCCCAATTGCGCTCTTACCCGCTATATCAAAAATATTTGAAAAAGCAATGTGTAATCGAGTCTATAATTTTTGTGAAAAATATAACATATTCGATGAATGCCAAAACGGTTTCAGAAAAAATAGGTCAACCATACTAGCAACATATAAATATATAGATCAAGTCCTCAACACACTAAATAACAAGGATTACGCGATAGGTATTTTGCTAGACATGACAAAAGCCTATGATAAAGTGCAATATAATATCTTATTAAACAAGTTATACGACCTAGGCATACGAGGCTCCGCACACAAATGGTTCGAATCATATTTAAATAACCGAGAACAATATGTAGAAATTACGTATTATGACCATAGATCGGACGAAATAAAAAACATAAGGTCCAACGTAGAACTTATTAATAGCTCAATACCACAGGGAAGCGTACTTGGATGTATTCTATTTTTACTTTACATTAACGACCTTCCAAAAATCGTACAAGACTCATGCGTACTATTTGCAGACGATATATCTATACAAACTTCATGTAAAGACATTAAAAATTTAAATAATAAATTATACGACATCCTCCATAAGGTGAATGGTTGGTTGAGTGACCACAACTTAGAGATAAATTTCCAAAAAACAAAAATCATGCAATTTAGGCCTTATCAAAAAACACCTTTAAACATAAACTTTTCATATAATGGGATAAATCTAGAATGTGTTAATACGTTCACTCTGCTCGGGATAGATATTGATACCAACATAAACTGGAAATCTCATGTCCAAAAAATAAAAACGAAACTATCCAAATTTACCTATGCCCTGAAAGAACTAAAAAAATCAACGAGCACAGAAGCGGCAATTTTAGCATATTATTCTTATGCAAATGCTTGGCTGAGCTATGGTGTAGTATTGTGGGGAAACAGCACAAATGCACCAGAACTATTTATACTGCAAAAAAAATGCATAAGAATAATAAAAAACTTAAAGAATCGGGAAAGTTGTGTACCTTACTTTAAATCATTAAATATACTAACCCTGCCATGCATTTACATACTAGAATCAGCTAAATTTGTAAGGAAACAACCGCAAAACTTTAAAAAGCTAGAGGACCTACCGCGACGTTACCAACTAAGACCCACGCGAAAAAATAATATGATGATTCCCAGTTCCAATTTAAATATCCATAGTACTGGTCCTAACCCGATGTGTGTAAAAATTTATAACAAAATCCCAGACCACATCAAATCCTTGGAGAATTATACAGCTTTTGTCAACTCTTTAAAAACATTTCTCATTGATAAAGTATATTACAAACTAAATGATTTTTTGGAAGAAAAATAAGGCAGCCGTCTCTCTACGACCACTGATTTTTTTGCTGTGCCCCACCGGGGTTCCAATATTGTTACGAACATTGTTATTATTATCAACTATTGACATGTAAATTACTATTATATTGGAATGCAAAATAAAAATGAAATGAAATGAAATAAATCAAACCAGGGCGCGTTTGGAATCCCTAGTTTCAAAAAAAAATATCACCATCCTTTTATTTTTTAAGTACTTAACTGGACGTCAATAAGTGTACAGTGTAGGTACCTAAGTTGAATAAATATACTTTGACTTTGACTTTGAATAATGATCATTAGTTGAGGTTAGTCCCCGTGACGTAAAAATAACGCTGAGGGACAGTGGAGGGGATGTGCCTGATCATTGATTTAGCGTAAACTTGGCGCGGGCAGCATGATTCAAGTGACCAACCAGTAGCGTACGCGCAGAGGATACCGCCGGCCCTTCATACAACCAATTTGATCGATAAATCGCTCAGTGCGCAGGTAAACGGGCAGCGTTCTTTTTACGTGAAGGGATAACTATACACGCGAACTTCAAGTGCATAGTTTAGGCGTAGAATTCATCCTGCATGGCCTGATCGTGCACCACTTAAAACTTTTCAACTTTCGGAAAGGTGGAGAGTGCACGCATGTTCTTTGGTCCAACTTACTTTATACAGGTCGTTGAGTTATACATAATCTCTATGACACCTTCCTGCAATAGAATAGCCTACTTTAGGTACATCAATTAAAAATAAAATTGTATAGGAGTTGAATTTAATCAAAATATAACTTTTAGTGAAATTGGGAAACTTATTAAATACCAAATGAGATATCAACTTACCGGTGTCTCTAAAAGCGCTGAGCATTCAGACATAGTGATGGGATTGCTCAGCGTGTGAAAAATGTATGTGACAGTGATAGCTACATAGACGACAGTGTACATAGCGGCTATGAATGATATCAGCAGTCTGATGAATCCAACACCTGAAAGAAAGTGATGTAACTCATCGATATGTAGGTAGGTATATCTAAAGTAGAGGCAGCCCTAAGATATCTATAAAGGTTCAGGTTACAAACACCCTTTAACACTGTACTTTTCAGTTTTCGGTGCATCTAAAAATACTGCCTCCCTGGCGCAGTGTTTACTGGTGATCCACATACCGATTTATGAAAATTAGCTATCATGGGATTAAGGATTTCAACAAAATCTTGTACCTTTGAAAAATGGCATGGCTCTCCATAAGTCCACAGTGCCTTGTTGGCTGAGCTGGCCTACAGCGAGCTCCAATAAGGCAGCAGAAAGCGCTATTATACTCGTAGTAACGCGGCAACCGCACTTATCCCGCGCTGCCATACCGATTTATGAAAATTAGCTATTATGCGATTCAAACAAAGCCTTGTACCTTTGAAAAACGGCACAGCCCTCCATATCCCCACAGCGTCTTGTTGGCTGAGCTGGCCTACAGCGAGCTGGAGTAAGGCAGCAGGGAGGGCTATTAGGACCGCAGCAACCGCACACATCAAAGCGCTGGTCAGACCGCCGTAGAGAAACGCATCACGCGGCGCACGCCAGCTGCTGCCGAAACTGAGAGCTACCGCTAACGTGCATAGGTGAGGCTGAATCGATCGCCAGCTTAACCCATTCTGTAAACAGTTATTTTAAACTTTTCTTTTAATTCGATGTCAAGCCACTGTCTGCGATTTCACCGTAGTAAGAGCTATGAATGATGATGATGATACTCATCTTAGGTAGAAGCGAGGTTAGGTACTTGGAAGGGGTATGGCGCTGGCAGCATTAATAATATAACCATATCTCTAATCGACTTCTAGGGGGCATAGAGTACTCATGAGGCACAGGGGTGACACTTCCAAATTTCCTCTCAGATAATTTCTTGATAATGTTGCCCGACCCTTGACCCGAACCCGAGACCTAAAGATCCACACCCAAACAATATGGCCACTAAGCCAATGAGGCTGGTAAAATAGAAGAGAGGTAGAAATAACTCCAGAGATTAAATTAACTTGTCAATAGAAGCCTCGAAATTATCGTAACCACGAACTAGGTATGAGCATATTAAATAAAACTCTCAGAAATCTTTACATCGACCACTACTTTTAAAGCTTAAATCTCCTTGAATTAGATTGTCCACACTACTCCAAAATACATTACGAAGATAAAGTTAGGAATCCGAATTCTGTTTGGTTCAAAGTAAAATTCAACAGTCAAGCGATATAAAATTTCGAAAACCATACCTTAAAACTGTAAAAAGTGTGCATCCTTCCTCAATAACCAGGCACACATGAATTCACATAGCACCAAATCACATAACAACGCTTAGATTGATAGAGAAGTGCATGGGGCGAATGATCCAAACTCCGTGGCCGTCCCAGATACCGCGATAACAAGATATCGGATGTAACGACGAATCGATCTCTCAGATGTACTTATCAGATTTGTAAGTAAAAAGTTGGTTCCGCCGAGCTATCTGCCGCGAAACGGTCGCCGTCACTCACGAATCACAATAGGCTCACGTTTTGTCGACAAACAATAGCGTGTGCATAGTAAATAAACAATACCATTAATTGACCTGTTGAAAATATAACGAGAATTGTTTACTAACAATACCTGTAGGTAGATATGCCCTAACAACGGCGAATAACTTCTAAAATGAAATTTTACGGTTTTTGTATCAGATTGTTGATATACAGGGTTAATTTAAAAATACTAATTACCTGATAAGGGTAGCTTCTGTAGATAATACTGAACCACTTTTGTTCTTCGACTTTTTTAAATTCTGAGAAATAGTCAAATTTTTTAAACACAAGTCAAAATATTTAAATTGGCTGCTCTAAGACAGCATTAGGTACTCTACGCCACACGTAGACCGGTATTTCTCGGCTAGTCGACCAGTCTACTGAGAACACGGAGTTGAAGAGCGTCTACAGTGCACTGTCTCTCTGCGTCGTGTTCCTCATTGCTGAAGGTCACCCCTTTCCATCAATCACATAATGGCAGGGGTTTAATTGGCATAACAATACGGTGAGTTCCCAGGTCCTTCCGTATACGACTTGACTAAGAGTGCTATTTCAACACTAACGATATTATCAGATGGGTTTAACGTGCTCTCCGAGACATGGAGGAAACGAAAAGGGCAATTCGTACTTCCAAATTCGGTCAACCATCCGGTTACCGACTTGGGTCAACGTTGCTTACAAATCGCAATCGATTGATAAGCGTTGTCGCAACTAGGCCACTCGGCCCTCTCGTCACTAGTCAGAGTGCACAATGAAAAGTTTAAATATTTATCAAGTTTTAAAAAAGTTTTATCAGTATTATGTAGCGAAGTTGCCCTTAAGAGGTCATGTTCATGAAGGCATCGATCAAGATAATCTAATTTATTGCTGAGCACAAATTTTTTGCTTTAGTGGACGAGTCCTTACTCTACTTTTTGACAACCAATATTAAAAATCCCTTTTAAGTGTTCAAAAGTCGGGTATTGCTTCAAAATGTATAGTCCGCGCACGAGCTCCGAGGAATCGGGGTCTGAAGAAGCAACGTCTGTACGCCACCCCCGATCGTCGCTTCATATCCAGCTCGCTCCCAGCACTAGTTTCGAGATAGACGCGAGTAATTTTGGGATAGCAGTATTATTTTGTACTTTAAACAACTCAAGCTCATTACTTTTACATTCCATAGGATTCCTCAGAGCTCGTGCGCGGAATATAAATATTTTGTAAAATATTAATAAATAAATAAAACGTATTTTTTGTAAGCTTTATTGAAAAATTTCTTACCTAGTTCGTAACCTACAATTTGTTTTATAGTATAGAAGACTAAAGTGCACCCAATATACCCGATAGTAGCAGGACATAATTATAATTTCGTGTGAATACATTAAAATATATTTATTTCAGGATGTACCCCAAAGTATCCGTTACATATCGACAGATGTACAACAAGAAATTATGCCAATAGCGTGGGTCAAAAAAAATTGTACACTTTTCGATTCAATTAATTGCTGATAACAATTTGTTTGATTTGGTTAGTTTGAGAGTGAGTTTAATCAATCGAGAAGAGAACAAGGAGAAATTTCTCAACAGTTACAATTTTTTATTGAATACAACATCGATATTCCAATAAAACGGGTAAGTAATAATTACCGTTTCAATAATTTCTCCAGACCATTCCATTTCAAAAGTTGTTACAATGTGTGTGCGTTGTTAAATTCAATCCTTTTTTGCGTAATATGCAACCTAAATTTTCGTAGTGCCATATTTTCCGTGGAGATATTATTGATGTTATTTGTAATTACATGCAGTTAAGTGGTACGACATCATATTATATGTATATGAAGTAGACATATTATGACACGACACCAAGTTAGCTATTGAAAGGATTCATGACGGTTTAAACACTTGGATGAACTAAACACGGGATAGGAAACGTAAGAAATAGTATGAAATCACGTTCGGCTACCTTTTGCGGGGCTAGGGGGAGTGCCTTGTCATATTTCTGCCCAATTATTGACACTAGTGCATGAAAAAGTCAATCACTATGACAACACAATATCATAATAATTGATGGCGAAACTGCCCAGTTCGCGGCTAGAGGTGTAAGGCGAATATGGCTGATATCACGCGTCCCGTGGTTAATTCGTCCAAGTTTAAATAATAATAAATAATAATAATTAATCAATAACATAGTAAACGTACCTTATAACAAAATATAATACTTTTACAAAATGAGAACTTCACGACTAGACACGTTAAACTGTAAAGGTTGTTTTACTTCAGAGGAACAAAATGCGTCAAGTGCGGCATGCCTTAAATAAAAGCAGATAATGCTTTTAGTTTATTTCATGCCGAGATACAATCGCTGCTTTAGATTAGTATTACGGGACGACGCCGTATATTCTTGCAACATTTTAATTTTTGGTAGCATTTAGGCCAGTGGTATTCCTAAATGACGCACTACGTTGTTGCTCTGGCGTAAAACAGTCTTTAAACCGTATTTTCAGTCAAGTACGCTAGGTACACTTAAATATAATTACGTATTCTAAACTCATAATACTTTTCGACTAGAAATGGAAATTCGCACAAGGAACAATAAAAACTAAAATAGCATTAATACTGTTAACCATAGAATAAATAATTAACTAATTAAGGTAGACACAGTATAATAAAAACGACTTATAATATAAATCATAACTGTATGCTGTATTAATAAAACAAATATTAAACTATAATAAATGACAGGGACCGATCTCACAACATCGATTTTACGATCTATTACTACTATATAATATAAAAACGTTTACACATATAGCCGGATCAGATTGTATCCGTTTTGATGAATATTCTTAGGAAAAAGATTTGTAAATTGCACAAATTAATCAATACTTAATATTATTATAAATGCGAAAGTGTGTCTGCCCACACACTTAACGGTGTGTGTGTGTCTTTAACGGCCTATCATCTTTTCAAACGATATTGATGAAATTTGGTATAAGGTAAGTTACATCCCGGGAAGGACATAGGCCCATTTTTATCACGGAAAATTGAGGAGTTCCCCGGGAATCAAAAAACTAAATCCACGAAGACGACGTCGCGGGCATTATCTAGTATAACATAAATATCAAAACTAGAAAACAATTAGGAACATAAATCTGTAAAATATCTTCTAAAAAAAGTGAGGAAAGAAGCTTTAGCAGCTAAGTAAATCAAGATTCAAGAATAAAACCAGTGTTTTATTTCGGTAGTTGACAATAATCAAAATGTTCACTTTTTCATATTAGGTATGTATTGAAATAGTAGGAACGTAGCTTAATAATATCAATAACAATCAGATAAAAATATTCACTATAATAGTAGATTATACACCAAGGGGATAAAGCACTGTTTTATGTCACGGGCGCTACATTGAATCCTGAACGTAACGAAGGACTCCAAATTTAACTCCCGAGCGCAGCGAGGGTGTTATAAGTTAATTCCCGACCAAAGGGAGGGAATTAAGATTGAGTCCTGAGTGCAGTGAGGGATTCAAGCGCCCAAGAAAAAAACTGCTTTATCCCGGTGGTGTATACTCTACTTTTCTCACTTTATGCGAGACAATAAAAAACCACAGGGCTAGGATGCGCGCGTAGAGATATGTCTCTCTACTTTTGTCGCTCTCTTTTCTCTTTCTGATCCATATTGATAGACAGAGAAAAGAGAGCGACAAAATTAGAGAGACATATCTCTACGTGCGCATCCTAGCCCTGCAGGCTTAGTAGACAGTTTTTATTACAGCAAATTGATATTGGAGACATTAGTCGTTAGGTACGTTTATCGAGGTTGAGCTAGAGTTTATTTGAGTTGTGATAGAATCTTCTAAAGGTACTACTAGTTACGGCTATAGCAACTTCTTCCAGCTGGCGTGGCCTACTCGATTTGACAAACAAACGAAATTCGTCTCAGTGCGAATCTAGTGGGCCACGGCCTATATAGCCACTTCTTTCAGCTGGCGTGGCCTACTCGATTTGACAAACAAATGAGTTCGTCTCAGTGCGAATCTAGTCGGCCACGGCTTCGGTTTTAGAAAATCGAGTTGGCCGCGCCCGCTGAGAACACATTCTGTTTAGCGAAATTAGACTTTATCTACATAGCAATAAGAATTAAAAAAAATATTAATAAAGTGAAAATCACATTATTGACCAGCGGGTTATAATGAAATTCAATAGAACATTATAACCCGGCTAAAGCCAAAAGATATAATGTTTTGCTTTCGGTAAGGTTTACATGACATATAATTCGGCATTGTCGAGCATGTGGTGTGAAAAATATAATATAATGTTTATTTCTTGGTATTCGCGTTAATAAAATAAATCAACTACCAAGTAGGTATAAGTAAAATAAAGTGACATTATTATTTTGGTAAAAAATGTTTTTTCGATGCAATAAAGCCGTCACTTGTGCCTAAGAAAACAATTATATCTACAGAACGCAGACAATATATACGTCTACATTAAACAAAAATATTTGCTCGAAAAAGAAGCACACCAAGAATAAATTTTAATATTAAAGAATTTCAGATAAACAACGAAGTAAAGTTTTCGTAAAGCCGGCCAAGCGTACTAAGCGTAAAAAAGGTAATTTTTTATTACCAGGAGAATAAAAAAAAAACTGATAAGGAATATTGATGTCTACCGAAGGCATTGTAGCAATAAATATGGGGTACTATATACGGATTATTCGGGTCCAATAATACTGTTATGGGTTCGCACAAAATAATTTTAAATTGATTTATTCTTTCATGGCCGGCAAGATCATATATTTATACGTAGATGTTTGTATGCTCAAAACTACGACACTCCAAAAGCAAAACAATTCCAAATAAAAATCGTTTGATCAGTGAGTGTCGAACGATTTTCATTTTCAGATATTTGAGTTATTCTTATATTTTCCTCGAGTATTCATTAGTTAAAAAACTGCCGAGACATTTTGGTGTTGTGGTTATTACCCTCGTCAACTTTCTTTCAGTTTCTCAAATTTAAAATAACCGTTAAATTTTATTATTCATATCGATTTAAATTTAGACTTATATTACTGCGCAATTACGCTTTACTACGTCTTAAATAAAAACTTAACTAATTTTAACAAAGTATTTTTTTGAACGGTTCTTTATGGCAAGCTGCGAGTGCACAGCTGTGACTAATCAGTTTAAAAATAGTATAAAGCATCAATTGACTCTACAGTACATTTTGTATACTAGTCATTTGGTAGTTTTACCGAAAGTTTCTCGGGGGTTTTGAAAATTAGTGTAATTTATAGATTTGTGGCACTCTTACGATGAAAATGTTTATTTTACAAAAAAAAAGTTACATAAATTGTAGGAAATTTTCTCTAGTTTAATTTATTACATACTATTTTCATCGTAAAATTAGTCCGAAAGGAGTTATTGTCAAAAAAACTGTTTTTGGGCGCCATTTCTCCAATATGGTGGCGCCAGCGGCAAAGATACGAAGTGGCAAAGTGAAAATTCGGAAAGAGCACGTCGAAATCTATAAAAAATACACCAATTTTCAAAACTCCCGAGAAACTTTCCAGGTAACCCCGTTTTTGAGCACCAAATGACTGGACTATACATTAATTTGAAAATACAATCACTTTAAAAAATCTTTTATCAGCGAAACAGCCAATGGATGGTTCGAAGTGGAAAGTTGTGATTATCACATTTCTATCATGGATTTTTGTTATTGGCAGAATTAAGCGTGTTCTTAAAGCAAAAGTGAGAGATTGCCGAGCGATCAGAATTAATCGCATTCGTCAAACTACAGGTTCAACATGACGATCGTAATCACTTCTGATTGGTCGACAGAAGAATGGCCTGCTCAAGTACTAATTTAATTAAGTATTTCCCCAATTCCGAGTAAATTCTTCAGTTCGAGCATTATAAAACGATGACTTTGTGAATTTCTTTCTAATTCGTGATAATTCCTATGATTGTGACTATTCTAAAGATACAATTCATTGTATCTTTACATTGTAAAACCATAATCATATCACATTAATAATTATTATTTTGACTTTTGTTGATTGATGGTTCGAGTTATCCAGAAATATTCAATTTATATGCTAGATTTTTTTTAAATGATAGATTTAAAAAAAAGTTATTCTAAGTTATTCATTTTTACTAAGTTATTCTCCCCCTTTTCACCTGGCACCGTTTCTTACTAAATAATCAAACTTATAAAGATAAACCCGCGAATGGTCCGCTACGTAGCGTTCACATACAAATCGCGGTAGTCTTATCTTCATGTATACCCTAACCCCTAGTTTTCTTAACAAACAAGTTATCATACTAGCTTTCTACATTGTCAAACACGTGTTAAATTCCAAACATACATTGTCATTGTTTTAGACATAATATTATGTCTCGGTATTGTACGTAAATAGTGGAGAAAATGAAAAATAATTGTACATGTATTTTTCATAATCGCAGGTTCTTATTTCAGTCACAGCTTATTTTTGGTGTAAACAAAAAATCGTAACAATACACGTTTTACAATTGTGTAAGAGTAGGTGCTAGCATGATGTGTGGATTCGTTCGGATGACACGACATTTTAATATTCTGTGGTGGAGTATGATATATACACGACTCAGCTGACTACGTCCGGTCGTGTACCAATCGACTGCTAGATACTACCCATTTCAGTCGCACTAGAAAGGAATGAATATTCATACATTACGCGTGAAAGAGTGAGACAGAATTACATGATTACATGATTGATTTCCCACATCGCGGGCCGCGAGACCAGCTTAAACTAGGAGCTGGGCATATTTGAGAAAGTACTTCTTTTGGCATCCCTTTCGGTGGCACGCTTGGTGTTGTTCTAAAGGAATTCTTTTCTACGCCCCAGCGTTGTATCAAACGAATCCACACGTCTAGTGTGTACACGAATTAGCTGGTAAGATGTCTCACTTCTTACAACTAATCGATGATTCGCCTCCTTTACAGGATAGCGACTGTTCCATGTAAGACGAGCAGTAATTCAGAAGGCGTGCGCATTCCGGCACATTGCACATTCCGACACACAAGCGTCCCTTGTCTCTGCTCCCCTCCTTGCAATTCAAAATGGGGTAACGATATAACAAAAATGTAAGAATAAAAGTGGAATATAATATATATAAAGTTTAATTTATGAGAATAAGTAGCACCTGAACAAGAATAACATTAATGAGTGTCAATTTTTGAAATATTCATTGTACTCGTATATTTACGTTTTCTTGTCTCTTTCTTTGTATTTCTGATTTCTGACTCCATATTTGGTATTTAGCACAATGCATGAAAACTTCTTTGCACTCGTAAATCTTTAAGATTGAAGAGTGCAAAAGGAAAACAATTTTCGAGTGCACAGTACTATTGGACGTTTTGGAACCTCTTCATTTAACAATTTGAGTATGTATGTTTAAAATTTAAGTATGTGGGAAGATCTGGCAGCCCACCGGATTCTCGCTGTTGTCGATTCTTTTGTAACTCCGTGGTTATCGCCTCCAATGACCTAAAACGTAGATAAGCACCTAGGTACAATACTTTATACAGATGAACTCAAATGGGTATCATACTCACATACGCAGGTACTTTCAGGTATACCTACCTATTAACTAGTGTCAATCAAAAGTCCCGTGTTCCCGATTGTCTTCGGATTAAAATTATAATGACTTGTGAATATAAGACTTATATAAGTTTGGATCAAAACTTCATTCTATCTATATATATCATTCTTCTACTTACGATAGATTCATCAGTGGATTTAAATTCCGGTATTCAGACAAATATCGATAATATTTTTAACAATGAAGGGTTCAATTTAAAATAAATAAAAATACAAAGTGAGCATGCACTTGTTTGTATGTGTGTGTCTGTGTGTGTGTATCAGTACCAAATTAAATTTAGATATGTAATTTTAAAAGATTTTCAGTGACATCTCTTATGGGAGAAAAGTTGAAAAAGTGTCCAGTGGTTGCTGAAAATAACAGTTCACAAACCTTCCACAGTGGCGCTTGTGTAGCAAAAGGTAAGGTATGAATTCGACTAAAATAGTTAATTATTGAAAATTTCAACAACTTACGCTGACTTTTTTATATATTATTCCGTTGGGTTCGGTGCTGGAACGGAATTATACACATAACGTTTAATATATAATTTAGTGGTCCAGAATTATACAAGTGACGTTAACAAACAAAGTTTAGTGCTAGCACTTTCGTTTTTCAAAGAAAATCAACAAAACATTATCAATCAATCTATATTAAGAGCTTATAGTAACCCGATAGATAGATGGCAGAATTATTAAAAAACCTACATTATTAAATGACTATGAGCTATATGAAGCATATTGTTTTATAGGTGAAGACGATGAACCTAAAACATATGAAGAAGCAATTGAAAATGGATGGGATGATGCAATAAAAAACGAAATAAATTCATTAGAGAAAATGAACACTTGGACTGTTCACTGTTCACTGTTAGCTGATGTCAGTGTGTTATTATTTGATTCGTGTTGTGTTTGTTTCCAAAAGTTAAAATTACACAGTTCAGTTCGTGATTTAACTAGTGGCAAAAGGATATTTTAAGAAAAAGTTTACAAAGGTTTGGATTGGCCTTAAACTATTTGAAAGAACATTATGAAGCAGGCACCAAATGAAAAATCCAGGAAAAATGGTTATCAATCAGACGATGACAATGTAAGATATAAAATCAATGTAAAAATGACTGGACAATTAAGCAATTAGATGTTCCAACAGCTTTTTTAAATGGAAAATTGGAATCTGAAGTATACATAAAACCACCAAAAGGAATAAAAGTAAATAACAATAAAGTACTAAAACTAAATAGAGGTTTATATGGTTTACGTGAGAGTCCCAAGTGTTGGAATAAAAGATTTGACTCATACATAAAACATAAAGGATTTGAAAGATCTCAAAATGATTTTTGTTTTTACTTAAGAAAAGATATAAGAGTTTGGTTAGTCATATTTGTGGATGACATATTAATTACCGGAGAGTCTGTAAATGTGGAAAATATAGTACAAGAATTAAAAAAGGAATTTGGTATCAAGGATTTTGGTGAACCAAGTTTATTTCTAGGGGTGGAAATTGAGAGAAATAAACAGTATTTAAAAATGACACAAAAGAAACAGATAAATAAAATGTTAGAAAGATTCAATATGATAGATTGTAAAGGTGCATCCACACCAATGATAAAAGGTTTTGAATACAACAAAGATGAAGAGACTATTGATGTTCCTTATCGAGAGTTAATAGGCTCATTGATGTTTGTTTCTACGTCAACAAGGCCAGACATAACATTTGCAACATCATATTTAAGTAAATTCTTGGATAAACCAACGCAGAGCTTATGGACACAAGCAAAAAGAGTTTTAAGATATTTAAAAGAAACAATAGATCTTGGATTAAAATACAATAAAAGTTTAGAAAACAATTCCATTGTATGCTACTCCGATGCAGATTGGGCTGGATGTAATGTGGACAGGAAAAGTGTTACCGGCTCAGTGACCCTGTATAATAATAATGTAGTAGCTTGGTTAACCAGAAAACAGAACTGTGTCGCATTATCAACAGCAGAAGCTGAGTATGTAGCGGCAGCCACCAGTGCATGTGACTTGTTATACATAAAAGGTCTTTGTAATGACTTGTGTGTGAAAAGTGTGAGTGACATTAAATGTTCTTTGCTAATGGACAATAGAGGTGCGATTGAACTAACAAAATCATTTGAAAACTCTAAGAGAGCTAAACACATAGATATAAAGATGCATTTCATAAAAGATTTGGTTGAAAAAAAAGATTTTTGATGTTTGTTATGTAACTACAGAGAAAAATTTATCAGATTTATTTACTAAAATATTGTCATGTGAGAAACTTTGTTATATTAGAAATTCATTAAAAATTGTGTAAAGATAATTTAAGTAAAAGTAAAATGTAAGAATTTAAAAAGGTAAAAGTTAAAATTGTTAGAGATAAATATTAAGTAAGATACAGAAAAATGTTTGGATGATGTAGGTGTGCTTATCTTAAAGTATTGTATTGTAATTTGTAAGAAAAGTTGTAATATGTATGCGATTTCATATCTTAAAAGATTATGAATCGAGGGGTGGTGTTGTAGTCTGTATTAATCTGTCAAGTGAGCGTCCCTTGTCTCTGCTCCCCTCCTTGCAATTCAAAATGGGGTAACGATATAACAAAAATGTAAGAATAAAAGTGGAATATAATATATATAAAGTTTAATTTATGAGAATAAGTAGCACCTGAACAAGAATAACATTAATGAGTGTCAATTTTTGAAATATTCATTGTACTCGTATATTTACGTTTTCTTGTCTCTTTCTTTGTATTTCTGATTTCTGACTCCATATTTGGTATTTAGCACAATGCATGAAAACTTCTTTGCACTCGTAAATCTTGAAGATTGAAGAGTGCAAAAGGAAAACAATTTTCGAGTGCACAGTACTATTGGACGTTTTGGAACCTTTTCATTTAACAATTTGAGTATGTATGTTTAAAATTTAAGTATGTGGGAAGATCTGGCAGCCCACCGGATTCTCGCTGTTGTCGATTCTTTTGTAACTCCGTGGTTATCGCCTCCAATGACCTAAAACGTAGATAAGCACCTAGGTACAATACTTTATACAGATGAACTCAAATGGGTATCATACTCACATACGCAGGTACTTTCAGGTATACCTACCTATTAACTAGTGTCAATCAAAAGTCCCGTGTTCCCGATTGTCTTCGGATTAAAATTATAATGACTTGTGAATATAAGACTATAAGTTTGGATCAAAACTTCATTCTATCTATATATATCATTCTTCTACTTACGATAGATTCATCAGTGGATTTAAATTCCGGTATTCAGACAAATATCGATAATATTTTTAACAATGAAGGGTTCAATTTAAAATAAATAAAAATACAAAGTGAGCATGCACTTGTTTGTATGTGTGTGTCTGTGTGTGTGTATCAGTACCAAATTAAATTTAGATATGTAATTTTAAAAGATTTTCAGTGACATCTCTTATGGGAGAAAAGTTGAAAAAGTGTCCAGTGGTTGCTGAAAATAACAGTTCACAAACCTTCCACAGTGGCGCTTGTGTAGCAAAAGGTAAGGTATGAATTCGACTAAAATAGTTAATTATTGAAAATTTCAACAACTTACGCTGACTTTTTTATATATTATTCCGTTGGGTTCGGTGCTGGAACGGAATTATACACATAACGTTTAATATATAATTTAGTGGTCCAGAATTATACAAGTGACGTTAACAAACAAAGTTTAGTGCTAGCACTTTCGTTTTTCAAAGAAAATCAACAAAACATTATCAATCAATCTATATTAAGAGCTTATAGTAACCCGATAGATAGATGGCAGAATTATTAAAAAACCTACATTATTAAATGACTATGAGCTATATGAAGCATATTGTTTTATAGGTGAAGACGATGAACCTAAAACATATGAAGAAGCAATTGAAAATGGATGGGATGATGCAATAAAAAACGAAATAAATTCATTAGAGAAAATGAACACTTGGACTGTTCACTGTTCACTGTTAGCTGATGTCAGTGTGTTATTATTTGATTCGTGTTGTGTTTGTTTCCAAAAGTTAAAATTACACAGTTCAGTTCGTGATTTAACTAGTGGCAAAAGGATATTTTAAGAAAAAGTTTACAAAGGTTTGGATTGGCCTTAAACTATTTGAAAGAACATTATGAAGCAGGCACCAAATGAAAAATCCAGGAAAAATGGTTATCAATCAGACGATGACAATGTAAGATATAAAATCAATGTAAAAATGACTGGACAATTAAGCAATTAGATGTTCCAACAGCTTTTTTAAATGGAAAATTGGAATCTGAAGTATACATAAAACCACCAAAAGGAATAAAAGTAAATAACAATAAAGTACTAAAACTAAATAGAGGTTTATATGGTTTACGTGAGAGTCCCAAGTGTTGGAATAAAAGATTTGACTCATACATAAAACATAAAGGATTTGAAAGATCTCAAAATGATTTTTGTTTTTACTTAAGAAAAGATATAAGAGTTTGGTTAGTCATATTTGTGGATGACATATTAATTACCGGAGAGTCTGTAAATGTGGAAAATATAGTACAAGAATTAAAAAAGGAATTTGGTATCAAGGATTTTGGTGAACCAAGTTTATTTCTAGGGGTGGAAATTGAGAGAAATAAACAGTATTTAAAAATGACACAAAAGAAACAGATAAATAAAATGTTAGAAAGATTCAATATGATAGATTGTAAAGGTGCATCCACACCAATGATAAAAGGTTTTGAATACAACAAAGATGAAGAGACTATTGATGTTCCTTATCGAGAGTTAATAGGCTCATTGATGTTTGTTTCTACGTCAACAAGGCCAGACATAACATTTGCAACATCATATTTAAGTAAATTCTTGGATAAACCAACGCAGAGCTTATGGACACAAGCAAAAAGAGTTTTAAGATATTTAAAAGAAACAATAGATCTTGGATTAAAATACAATAAAAGTTTAGAAAACAATTCCATTGTATGCTACTCCGATGCAGATTGGGCTGGATGTAATGTGGACAGGAAAAGTGTTACCGGCTCAGTGACCCTGTATAATAATAATGTAGTAGCTTGGTTAACCAGAAAACAGAACTGTGTCGCATTATCAACAGCAGAAGCTGAGTATGTAGCGGCAGCCACCAGTGCATGTGACTTGTTATACATAAAAGGTCTTTGTAATGACTTGTGTGTGAAAAGTGTGAGTGACATTAAATGTTCTTTGCTAATGGACAATAGAGGTGCGATTGAAGTAACAAAATCATTTGAAAACTCTAAGAGAGCTAAACACATAGATATAAAGATGCATTTCATAAAAGATTTGGTTGAAAAAAAAGATTTTTGATGTTTGTTATGTAACTACAGAGAAAAATTTATCAGATTTATTTACTAAAATATTGTCATGTGAGAAACTTTGTTATATTAGAAATTCATTAAAAATTGTGTAAAGATAATTTAAGTAAAAGTAAAATGTAAGAATTTAAAAAGGTAAAAGTTAAAATTGTTAGAGATAAATATTAAGTAAGATACAGAAAAATGTTTGGATGATGTAGGTGTGCTTATCTTAAAGTATTGTATTGTAATTTGTAAGAAAAGTTGTAATATGTATGCGATTTCATATCTTAAAAGATTATGAATCGAGGGGTGGTGTTGTAGTCTGTATTAATCTGTCAAGTGAGCGTCCCTTGTCTCTGCTCCCCTCCTTGCAATTCAAAATGGGGTAACGATATAACAAAAATGTAAGAATAAAAGTGGAATATAATATATATAAAGTTTAATTTATGAGAATAAGTAGCACCTGAACAAGAATAACATTAATGAGTGTCAATTTTTGAAATATTCATTGTACTCGTATATTTACGTTTTCTTGTCTCTTTCTTTGTATTTCTGATTTCTGACTCCATATTTGGTATTTAGCACAATGCATGAAAACTTCTTTGCACTCGTAAATCTTGAAGATTGAAGAGTGCAAAAGGAAAACAATTTTCGAGTGCACAGTACTATTGGACGTTTTGGAACCTTTTCATTTAACAATTTGAGTATGTATGTTTAAAATTTAAGTATGTGGGAAGATCTGGCAGCCCACCGGATTCTCGCTGTTGTCGATTCTTTTGTAACTCCGTGGTTATCGCCTCCAATGACCTAAAACGTAGATAAGCACCTAGGTACAATACTTTATACAGATGAACTCAAATGGGTATCATACTCACATACGCAGGTACTTTCAGGTATACCTACCTATTAACTAGTGTCAATCAAAAGTCCCGTGTTCCCGATTGTCTTCGGATTAAAATTATAATGACTTGTGAATATAAGACTATAAGTTTGGATCAAAACTTCATTCTATCTATATATATCATTCTTCTACTTACGATAGATTCATCAGTGGATTTAAATTCCGGTATTCAGACAAATATCGATAATATTTTTAACAATGAAGGGTTCAATTTAAAATAAATAAAAATACAAAGTGAGCATGCACTTGTTTGTATGTGTGTGTCTGTGTGTGTGTATCAGTACCAAATTAAATTTAGATATGTAATTTTAAAAGATTTTCAGTGACATCTCTTATGGGAGAAAAGTTGAAAAAGTGTCCAGTGGTTGCTGAAAATAACAGTTCACAAACCTTCCACAGTGGCGCTTGTGTAGCAAAAGGTAAGGTATGAATTCGACTAAAATAGTTAATTATTGAAAATTTCAACAACTTACGCTGACTTTTTTATATATTATTCCGTTGGGTTCGGTGCTGGAACGGAATTATACACATAACGTTTAATATATAATTTAGTGGTCCAGAATTATACAAGTGACGTTAACAAACAAAGTTTAGTGCTAGCACTTTCGTTTTTCAAAGAAAATCAACAAAACATTATCAATCAATCTATATTAAGAGCTTATAGTAACCCGATAGATAGATGGCAGAATTATTAAAAAACCTACATTATTAAATGACTATGAGCTATATGAAGCATATTGTTTTATAGGTGAAGACGATGAACCTAAAACATATGAAGAAGCAATTGAAAATGGATGGGATGATGCAATAAAAAACGAAATAAATTCATTAGAGAAAATGAACACTTGGACTGTTCACTGTTCACTGTTAGCTGATGTCAGTGTGTTATTATTTGATTCGTGTTGTGTTTGTTTCCAAAAGTTAAAATTACACAGTTCAGTTCGTGATTTAACTAGTGGCAAAAGGATATTTTAAGAAAAAGTTTACAAAGGTTTGGATTGGCCTTAAACTATTTGAAAGAACATTATGAAGCAGGCACCAAATGAAAAATCCAGGAAAAATGGTTATCAATCAGACGATGACAATGTAAGATATAAAATCAATGTAAAAATGACTGGACAATTAAGCAATTAGATGTTCCAACAGCTTTTTTAAATGGAAAATTGGAATCTGAAGTATATCTGAAGAGGTTAAAGTTGCTCGCGTCCGTAGGTTGAACTAAAGTCAGGTTTTATCCCTCAGTGCCCTACACGTGACCTCTGGGTAGTGCCAAATGAGCAACATCTTCATAGGTGGTAGGCTACGGCCGTGGCTTGCAACACCACCATGTGAGCAAAACCGCGCCGCCAAATGGTGCATCTTGTGACATGACCCATTGTGTCGTGGGGTGCGTCGTGTTCCGGTGTGATGCTTGCAGGAGCCATACATGGGGAAATGGGTCTGTACAGTTGTGCTACATTCAATGACAGGTTCTGACCGGAGTTGCAGTGGCGCCGGGTGACTCAGTTTGGAGAGCAGCGGGATCCGAAGCACGGTGCACCGCTGGCCGACCGCAGGTAGTTGGGGGCCCAATTAGTAGGCCAGCCACCTATGAAAGGCTGCCCCGCCACCTCGCGAAAAATCCTGGGATGGCTTCCATCGTGCCAGTTGGCGACTGGAGAGAGGACCCGATGGCGACTCCCAGGGGGGTTCGGGCGTCCCCGCGGTCTCCAGGTTGAGTCTCCTTCTTACGTCGCTGTGGCGAAGGTCATGGTGTCAAGAATGTAGCATCTCGTACAACTTCCATTTTTCCCATTCCTATTCACTCCCCAGTACACCATGAAAAGAAAAAGAAAGTTAAGCAGATTAACACAGCGGCTGCACCTCCTCTCCTTTACAGTGCACCTCGCAAATATCCGAGGTCTGCATTCAAACCTCAATGCAGTCCACCACCATCTCGAGACTGCCAAGCCGCATCTGCTCTTCCTTACGGAGACGCAAATTCAAAACCCAGCGGATGTAGCGTACCTTCAATACCCCGGATACGCGCTTGAGCACAATTTTAAACCTCGCGCGGGGGTGTGCTTGTACGCTCGTAATAACATTTGCTGCCAGCGTCTCCGTAATTTGGAGGTACGGAACTTTTCTGTTCTGTGGTGTCTGGTTGATACAGGGTTAGAGCAAACCATTTATGCGTGCATTTATCGTTCGCATAGCGGTGACCAGGAGACAACTCAGTTGTTCAATTACCTGGGCAAAACGGCTGACACAGTCCAAAATCGATATCCATCCGCTAAGCTGGTATTTCTGGGGGACTTCAATGCCCACCATCAGGAGTGGCTGTTCCCATACCAGAAAACTGACCATGCTGGGAGAGAGGCGCGCAAATTTGCACTATCGCTAGATCTCTCTCAGTTAGTTCAGGAAGCCACTCGGATACCGGATATCGATGGACACACACCCAATTGCTTGGACCTTCTGCTGACAACAGATCCAGACAGTTTTTCGGTTTCGGTTTCCGCCCCATTGGGCACCTCTGACCACTGTCTGGTGAAATCTGTATCCAACTATTACCCTCCCGCCTCTGAACCATCTGTTAAGAGGCGGGTGTGGCGATACAGGTCAGCAGATTGGGATGAGATGCGGCACTTCTTTGCATCTTATCCGTGGCGGAAAGTTTGTTTCTCTACCAACGATCCGTCGAGCTGTGAGTGTGCTATATCGGAAGTGATACGTCAGGCAATGGAATATTTTATACCATTTTCTGACGTATCGTCTGATAGCAAGACCCCCCCGTGGTACAACACAGAATGCGCAGTTGCAGTGGCCCGTAAGCACTCTGCGTTTGTGGCATGGGCGGACGCGCGCGCGCTCAAAGCTCCGGACGTCAAACTAAAGAAAAGGGAATTCAATATTGCCGCCAAGTCCTACAAAAGGGTCCTAGAGAAGGCTCGTTTCAGCCGCACTAGTCGCATTGGACGTAAGCTAGCTACGTACCCCAGCGGTAGTAAAGCTTTCTGGTCGCTCGCGAAGTCGGTTGAGACGAACTTTTGCCGTTCCTCTCTGCCTCCTCTGCAGAAACCCGATGGATCACTGGCCGTAACTGCAACAGGCAAAGCAAATCTGCTTGCGTCTCTGTTCGCAGGAAACTCACAGCTCAGTGCTGGTAGTAGCATCCCACCCACGCTCACACCATGTGACTCCACTATGCCGGAGTTACGCATACACCAGCATGAGGTCCTAAAAGCTCTTTGGAACCTCGATGTGAGTAAGGCCAGTGGTCCTGACGGTATACCTGCAGTTGTTCTACGGAGTTGTGCTCCTGAGTTGTCTCCTGTGCTAACACGCTTGTTCCGCCTCTCTCTTGAAACTGCTCAAGTCCCCAAGTCGTGGAAAGTTGCAAATGTGCAGCCAGTACCGAAAAAGGGGAGTCGTGCTGATCCGGCCAATTACAGACCTATTGCCATCACATCCATTCTCTGCAAGAGTATGGAACGTGTGCTTAACAACAAGCTCCTGGCATACCTAGAGGAAAACGATCTTCTGTCAGACCGTCAGTACGGCTTTCGGAAAAATCGGTCTACTGGGGATCTTCTAGTGTATGCCACACATACTTGGGGCGAAGCCATCGAGAAGCACGGCGAGGCACTTGCTGTCTCTCTCGATATATCGAAGGCATTTGACCGGGTCTGGCACGGCAGTCTTCTCAGCAAGCTCCCTGCGTACGGGATTCCCACTGGTTTCTGCAACTGGATATCTGATTTCCTGAGTGACAGGTCATTCCGGGTGGTCGTCGACGGCTGCTCCTCTGACCTAATGGCTGTCAATGCCGGTGTTCCTCAGGGGTCTGTTCTCTCCGCAACACTTTTCCTGCTGCACATCAACGATCTCCTAAAACCCGGTATCTTTGGGTACGCTGATGACAGCACTGTTACGGAGAGATACATGTCCAGTTCTCGAGCCAGTGCTTCTGAGATACTTGAGCAAAGAGAGGCCTTGGTGGATCGCGTTAACTCGACTCTTAAGGAGGTGTCCGATTGGGGTGACGCCAACCTAGTCAAGTTTAACGCCACCAAAACACAAGCGTGTTTATTTACCGCAAAGAGGAGCCCCTTCACCTTGGCTCCAACTTTCCATGGTATATCCGTACCGATTAGTGATAACATTGAGCTCTTGGGTATTGACATCTCTCCCAACCTCAATTTCGGGAAATGTATCGAGTCAAAGGCCAAAACAGCTGCCAAAAAACTTGGTATCCTGAACAAGGTGAAGCGGTACTTCACGCCGGAACAGCGCCTCACTCTTTATCAGGCACAAGTTCGTTCTGGCATGGAGTACTGCTGCCACCTTTGGGATGGATCCGCCAAGTACCAACTCGATACATTAGACTCGATAGATCGCCGGGCCCGAAGAATAATTGGCGATCAATCACTCACGCAGGCGAAATTGCTCAGTCTACAACACCGACGCAATGTCGCCTGCTTATCGGTTTTTTATCGGATATACCATGGCGAGTGTGCTCTGGAACTTCATAACCTTGTTCCTCCTTCTCCGTTCTACCACAGAACAGCGAGAAACCGTGAGCGTTGGCACCCTTATGTGGTTGACGTCCAATTTGCTCGCACGAAGCGTTTTTGCTCCACGTTTCTGATACGAACCGCTAGGGTGTGGAACACCCTCCCAGCGCACGTGTTTCCTGCCACTTATAACTTAAGTACCTTCAAGGCAAGAGTGAATAGGCATCTTCTAGGCAAGCGCGTTCCAACCTAGACCTCATCATTGCTTTGCACTAAGCATGATTGTCGTCAAGCGCAAGCCTATCACGCAATAAAAAAAAAAAAAAAAAAAATACATAAAACCACCAAAAGGAATAAAAGTAAATAACAATAAAGTACTAAAACTAAATAGAGGTTTATATGGTTTACGTGAGAGTCCCAAGTGTTGGAATAAAAGATTTGACTCATACATAAAACATAAAGGATTTGAAAGATCTCAAAATGATTTTTGTTTTTACTTAAGAAAAGATATAAGAGTTTGGTTAGTCATATTTGTGGATGACATATTAATTACCGGAGAGTCTGTAAATGTGGAAAATATAGTACAAGAATTAAAAAAGGAATTTGGTATCAAGGATTTTGGTGAACCAAGTTTATTTCTAGGGGTGGAAATTGAGAGAAATAAACAGTATTTAAAAATGACACAAAAGAAACAGATATTTTTAATTATTTAATTTTCGAGTGCACAGTACTATTGGACGTTTTGGAACCTTTTCATTTAACAATTTGAGTATGTATGTTTAAAATTTAAGTATGTGGGAAGATCTGGCAGCCCACCGGATTCTCGCTGTTGTCGATTCTTTTGTAACTCCGTGGTTATCGCCTCCAATGACCTAAAACGTAGATAAGCACCTAGGTACAATACTTTATACAGATGAACTCAAATGGGTATCATACTCACATACGCAGGTACTTTCAGGTATACCTACCTATTAACTAGTGTCAATCAAAAGTCCCGTGTTCCCGATTGTCTTCGGATTAAAATTATAATGACTTGTGAATATAAGACTATAAGTTTGGATCAAAACTTCATTCTATCTATATATATCATTCTTCTACTTACGATAGATTCATCAGTGGATTTAAATTCCGGTATTCAGACAAATATCGATAATATTTTTAACAATGAAGGGTTCAATTTAAAATAAATAAAAATACAAAGTGAGCATGCACTTGTTTGTATGTGTGTGTCTGTGTGTGTGTATCAGTACCAAATTAAATTTAGATATGTAATTTTAAAAGATTTTCAGTGACATCTCTTATGGGAGAAAAGTTGAAAAAGTGTCCAGTGGTTGCTGAAAATAACAGTTCACAAACCTTCCACAGTGGCGCTTGTGTAGCAAAAGGTAAGGTATGAATTCGACTAAAATAGTTAATTATTGAAAATTTCAACAACTTACGCTGACTTTTTTATATATTATTCCGTTGGGTTCGGTGCTGGAACGGAATTATACACATAACGTTTAATATATAATTTAGTGGTCCAGAATTATACAAGTGACGTTAACAAACAAAGTTTAGTGCTAGCACTTTCGTTTTTCAAAGAAAATCAACAAAACATTATCAATCAATCTATATTAAGAGCTTATAGTAACCCGATAGATAGATGGCAGAATTATTAAAAAACCTACATTATTAAATGACTATGAGCTATATGAAGCATATTGTTTTATAGGTGAAGACGATGAACCTAAAACATATGAAGAAGCAATTGAAAATGGATGGGATGATGCAATAAAAAACGAAATAAATTCATTAGAGAAAATGAACACTTGGACTGTTCACTGTTCACTGTTAGCTGATGTCAGTGTGTTATTATTTGATTCGTGTTGTGTTTGTTTCCAAAAGTTAAAATTACACAATTCAGTTCGTGATTTAACTAGTGGCAAAAGGATATTTTAAGAAAAAGTTTACAAAGGTTTGGATTGGCCTTAAACTATTTGAAAGAACATTATGAAGCAGGCACCAAATGAAAAATCCAGGAAAAATGGTTATCAATCAGACGATGACAATGTAAGATATAAAATCAATGTAAAAATGACTGGACAATTAAGCAATTAGATGTTCCAACAGCTTTTTTAAATGGAAAATTGGAATCTGAAGTATACATAAAACCACCAAAAGGAATAAAAGTAAATAACAATAAAGTACTAAAACTAAATAGAGGTTTATATGGTTTACGTGAGAGTCCCAAGTGTTGGAATAAAAGATTTGACTCATACATAAAACATAAAGGATTTGAAAGATCTCAAAATGATTTTTGTTTTTACTTAAGAAAAGATATAAGAGTTTGGTTAGTCATATTTGTGGATGACATATTAATTACCGGAGAGTCTGTAAATGTGGAAAATATAGTACAAGAATTAAAAAAGGAATTTGGTATCAAGGATTTTGGTGAACCAAGTTTATTTCTAGGGGTGGAAATTGAGAGAAATAAACAGTATTTAAAAATGACACAAAAGAAACAGATATTTTTAATTATTTAATTTTCGAGTGCACAGTACTATTGGACGTTTTGGAACCTTTTCATTTAACAATTTGAGTATGTATGTTTAAAATTTAAGTATGTGGGAAGATCTGGCAGCCCACCGGATTCTCGCTGTTGTCGATTCTTTTGTAACTCCGTGGTTATCGCCTCCAATGACCTAAAACGTAGATAAGCACCTAGGTACAATACTTTATACAGATGAACTCAAATGGGTATCATACTCACATACGCAGGTACTTTCAGGTATACCTACCTATTAACTAGTGTCAATCAAAAGTCCCGTGTTCCCGATTGTCTTCGGATTAAAATTATAATGACTTGTGAATATAAGACTATAAGTTTGGATCAAAACTTCATTCTATCTATATATATCATTCTTCTACTTACGATAGATTCATCAGTGGATTTAAATTCCGGTATTCAGACAAATATCGATAATATTTTTAACAATGAAGGGTTCAATTTAAAATAAATAAAAATACAAAGTGAGCATGCACTTGTTTGTATGTGTGTGTCTGTGTGTGTGTATCAGTACCAAATTAAATTTAGATATGTAATTTTAAAAGATTTTCAGTGACATCTCTTATGGGAGAAAAGTTGAAAAAGTGTCCAGTGGTTGCTGAAAATAACAGTTCACAAACCTTCCACAGTGGCGCTTGTGTAGCAAAAGGTAAGGTATGAATTCGACTAAAATAGTTAATTATTGAAAATTTCAACAACTTACGCTGACTTTTTTATATATTATTCCGTTGGGTTCGGTGCTGGAACGGAATTATACACATAACGTTTAATATATAATTTAGTGGTCCAGAATTATACAAGTGACAAACAAAGTTTAGTGCTAGCACTTTCGTTTTTCAAAGAAAATCAACAAAACATTATCAATCAATCTATATTAAGAGCTTATAGTAACCCGATAGATAGATGGCGTTAGTTGCATAATAGTGAACACAAACAGATAAGTATATATAAGTTTTTCTCAAGTAAGTATTATTTAAAAAAAAATCAAAGTAAATAATAATTTTCAAACTCATACTCATACTCAACAGTACATAACATGCATAAGCAGTGCGTTTTATAGAATTAAATCCTTTTTTGTCCTTGTTTGCGCTTCTGAATGATATACTGTGCTTGATAATATGTATTTAATCAGCTACCAGAGTTTAAAATTTACATAGTTTGAAAAACGAGAGAAATGCGTAACGATTCTATAATTGCGAATTTGCGAATGACATTGCGAAAAAATATGGCCGATTTCAAATTGACGATTTTGATACGTGGACCAATCAGCGCCCACGTCTTATTAAGCGCTCCCTAGACGCTCCAACATGCCCCCGGCCTTGGAACATTCAGCTTCCAAGACTTGCTTCTTCCGGGTCGACCAATGGGCAGATCCTCGCATACGTTCGTCTTATGAGCCCGGACGACGTTTGCACCTCAGCGACTCTTGATATACCGTCCTTCCCAGGTATGTTTCTGACGACTCGTCCGAGATGCCACCGTAACGGAGGAAAGTTGTCCTCTTTGATGATGACTAAAGTGTTAGGTTTGAGGTCTTGCGTGTTCTGCCTCCACTTCGTCCGCGTTTGCAGCTCAGAAATATATTCCTTCGACCAGCGATTCCAAAAATGTTGCCGAATCTACTCCACCCTCTGGTACCGATCTAGTCTGTGCGTGGGCGTATCTACCAGGTTGTCGTAGGCAGGCGC
The DNA here is from genome assembly GCA_923060345.2 of Erebia aethiops. Taxonomy (NCBI): domain Eukaryota; kingdom Metazoa; phylum Arthropoda; class Insecta; order Lepidoptera; family Nymphalidae; genus Erebia; species Erebia aethiops. Next base: position 308,088 of record CAKLPR020000022.1, read on the forward strand.
TGTGAGCGTACGGCCAACCAGGAAGTGAGCAGGACTGAGAGGAAGGAAATCGTTAGGATCGGACGACATCGGGCTGAGGGGTCGGGAGTTAAGGACGGCCTCAACTTGAGCTAATACTGTGCTGAACTCTTCGTAGGTGAGATGCGCGTTTCCCACCACGCGGCGAAGGTGAAATTTACAGGAGCGGACTCCCGATTCCCACAGGCCACCGAGGTGACTGCCATAAGGAACCATGAACTTAAATTTAATATTTTGTTGGTTAGCGTAGTCAATTATCTCAGAGCTGCAGCGTTCTAAAAATTGCGCGAATTCGTTTTTAAGGCCTACAAAATTCCGGCCATTATCGGACCAAATTTCCGCCGGTTTCGACCTGCGCGACAGGAATCGATTTAAAGTGAGACGGTAAGCATCAGTAGTAAGGTCACTAACTAGCTCTAAGTGGACAGCGCGCGTAACTATAGACATATAAATATACAGATATACGCCTTAGTAGTTTTAGCACCCCTACCTTTTCTATTTAAAATGAGCACTGGGCCAGCATAGTCAACGCCGCACCGATAGAACGGAAAGGTAGGTGTGATCCTCTCGCTGGGAAGATTTCCCATAAGAGGCGTTAGGGTTTGACCTCGCAGGCGCTTGCACGTAACGCAGTCGTGAACTATTTTTCTAGCGAGATTTCTGCCTGAATGCGGCCACCAAGTCTCACGAAGGTGAAAGAGAAGCGCCTGCGGAGCAGCGTGTAGCAAGGCTTTGTGTTCGTGGCGGAAAAGCAGTAGCGTGAAATAATGTTTGCCTGAAAGTAGTATCGGATGTTTTTTATTGTAATCAAACTCTGAAGAATATTCCAACCTGCCACCGACTCGCAGTAGTTTATCGTCATCAAGAAACAAATTTAATTTACTTAAATTATGCTTATTGTTTAGCGCGCGATTGTTGACTATTGACTTGTACTCAACTGGAAAGGATTCCAGTTGAGACAGCCTAATCAACAATTTGTCGGCTTCTCCCAGTTCATCGACGGTAAGAACACCCGAACGCTTATTTAATTTATTGCGCGTATTATATAAAAACCGTAAAACGTATGCAGTTGAGCGTCTTAGCCGGCTGAACTGAGAGAATCGTTCGAATTTGATAATATCTTCTGATATATCTTCAGAGTTTGACCCATCCTGGGCACCTAGCGCGGTTACGTCACTACCTTTCGTTTCAGATAAGTCATTTGACTGACCTTGCTGCGTATAAGAGGTAGGTACTTGTTCGCAGTCAAATGTGCTGTCGCGAAGGAAGGCTGGGCCTTCCCACCACAAATCGGACGACGAGAGCTCCTCGAGATTCACAACCCCACGCGAAACGAGGTCAGCTGGATTTTCTTTCCCGCTTACATGACGCCACGGAAGCTCCTTCGTCAATTCGTGAATTTCTATTGTTCTATTTTGGACGAACGTTTTTAATAATCTTGGTTGCATGCGCAGCCAACCTAAGACTATCGTGGAGTCTGTCCAAAATATTATGTGATCAAAATTACAACGAAGCGAATTTCGAACCTTATCATATAGCCTAGCGCCAATTAGGGCACCTAAAAGTTCTAACCGTGGGATACTAACGGTTTTCAGCGGCGCGACCTTGCCTTTAGAACATAGCAATCGAACCTTGGCTGTATGATTACTAGCGTTTACAGTTCGAATATAAACGCACGCGCCGTACGCGGCTTGCGAGGCGTCAGTAAAAATATGCATTTTTTTTTTTTTTTTTTTTAATCCACTACAAGCTAGCCCTTGACTGCGATCACACCTGATGGTAAGTGATGATGCAGTCTAAGATGGTAGCGGGTTAACCTGTTAGGGGCATGGCAGTTATATTAAACCCACACCCCTTCGGTTTCTACACGGCATCGTACCGGAACGCTAAATCGCTTGGCGGCACGTCTTTGCCGGTAGGGTGGTAACTAGCCATTTCTGTAGATAACGAATTAGTATCCATAACATAGCGAGGAACGCGTATTGTTTTCAGGACGGCTAGCGAAGCGAGAAACCGGTTCCACTGACGTGCGATGTCAGTAGGTACGGCGTCGTCCCAATCTAATTTTAATAACCACAGCTGTTGCAATAACATTTTTGCAGTTAAAATGTATGGACTTAAAATGCCCAACGGATCGAAAATTTGAGATGCGTATGATAGAATTATGCGTTTAGTTATAGGTTGACTAATATCAGACTTAAATTGCGTGTTAAAATAAAATTCATCGCTGTCATTATGCCAACTTATACCTAATGTTTTATGATTCGCGTTCTCGCCGACTATTTGCTTAGAAGCGCACGTCGATGACGTCACCGAGGGTTCGCATGTAAAATTGAAAATCCACTTGCGCAGTGGGAAACAACCAGCTTGCAATGCATTAGTTGTTTCTTCGCATAAATTTAACAAAATTTCTTTACTATCGGAACCCGTGATCATGTCGTCGACGTAGAAATCTTCATTAATTATACGAGACACTTCGGTATTTGGGGATTCTATTGCGAGTTGTTTTAAACAACGACAACTTAGAAACGGCGCGGACGGGGTCCGTAGGTGACCGTGTTGAGGCGATAGACACTGAGTGGCTGCGTGGGTTCATCTCGCCAGAGAATCAGCTGAAGATCACGCTGTTGTTCATTGACGAGGCACTGTCGGTACATCTTCTCGATGTCTGCGCAAGCGACATACCGATGCTGCCTAAAGCGTAAAATAATTGATATGAGGTCGCCTTGAATCGGCGGACCTACCAGCTGCAGATCATTATAACTGACCCCCGAGCTTGTAACAGCCCCAGCATCGTAAACGACCCTAAGCTTTGTTGTTAAACTGCTTTCGCGGAATACCCCGTGATGCGGCATAAAATAATGCGGGGTTGAATAGGTTGAAACGCGAGTCATATGACCTAAATTCTCGTATTCATGAAAGAAGTCAGCGTATAATTTTTTATAGGCGGGTGTGCGCTCTAACCGTTTTTCCAGCGCTAGGAAGCGTCGTTCAGCCTGTGAAAATGATTCACCCAGAAGGTCGGGTGATGCCTTAAGGGGTATGGTCACGATGAACCGTCCCTCGTCATCGCGTGTCGTAGTACGAGTGAACAGCTCCTCACAAGCCCGCTCAGCATCCGTGCGCGTATCCCGATCCCTAGGGAGCTCTTCCACTTCCCAGAACTGACGAAGTTGCGTATCTATAGATTGCGTAAAATTACATTGGATAATGCTATCGTTGCGCGGATTAAATACGATAGATCCCGATATTATCCAACCTAAATGCGTATTTTGTAAATAAGGCCCGTTAGGTAACCTTAAATTACCATCGTGTATTAATTCCCAAAATGTATCTGCGCCAATTAAAATATCGATATTTCGGGAATCAAGAAAATGCGCATCTGCCAGCTGTATACTATTAGGTATACGAAACCTAGCGCGTTCATAATGTACAGCGGGCAACGTAGAAGAAATTTGCGGCAATACAAAACAATGTAGTTTAGTAGTGTAAGTAGATATGCGCGATTTTATCTCGATGTCGCATGATTTCGTACATTGCGTCACTGAGTTACCTACACCTCTAATCTCGTGAGTAGATTGCATGACTTCTATCCCTAGTTTCTTACTAAAGGGTTCGCTTATGAAGCTGCGTTCACTTCCATTATCCAAGAGCGCATTTGCGAGTAGGTAAACATTACGTCGAGTCCGTACCTCGATTAGCGCAGTGGACAATAGAACAGGTTGCAAAGAACGATGTGTGTGTTTATCGTTCGAGTGTGCATTACTTGCATAAAGGCTTATCGCATCAGCGGGGAAAAGGGGCGGCGGTGCAGAGCTCGATGCATCGGGACCTGCGCCCGCGCCGTTCATTAGTAGACGATTATCTAATGACGAGTGCAACGTTAATGATCCGCTAGTGCTACCTATTGTTTTCGTATCATCCACGGGATGATTTAAATCATCTTTAGGGCAGATTAGGGAATTATGCTTCTTAAAACACCGGCGGCAACAACCATATTTGCATAATTCGGCTGTGTGGTTGCTGCTTTTCATACAATTTTCGCATAATTTCCTATCGCGAATAAATTTTAGTTTCGATTCCAAATCAGAGTTAATGAATTTCGAACAAGCGTAAAGTTGATGGTCTCCGTTGCATTTAATGCACATTTTAGGCGTGGAGTAACGTTCGTGCGGTTTAGTGGTGGAAACATTGCATTTTGTGGATGACTTCGCGTTGATCTTAACTTCTTTGGATTCTTTATTATGTTGTGAATTATTATGTGAACCCTGCAATGTTTCTAGCATATCCGCTCGATTCTTGAGGAAGTTAATTAAATCATCAACCTTTAACTTTGATTTGGAATCGTCATTGCTTGTTATCAAAGTGCCTTTATGCTGCTCCCACTCGCGTTCAGTGATTTTATCGAGCTTAGACACAATGATATAGATAATTATCGTATCCCACGAGTCTACGAGTTCCCCTAGGATCTTTAATGCGCGTAAATTCTTAAGAATAGTGTCACTTAATGTTCGAATTGAAGCAGGGGACTCTTTACTCAACGGTTGAATATTAAATATAGTTTTGACGTGATTATGCACTAATAATCTGCTGTTATTATAGCGATTGAGTAAAAGGTCCCACGCGACAGAATAATTGTCAGACGTGAACTCTAATGCGTCGATGACTAGTTCGGCACTACCCTTCAGCGAAGATTTCAGGTAGTGGAATTTCTGGATACTGGTTAGTGCGTCTGAATCGTGTACCAGTGATTGAAATGTATCCCGAAATACCAGCCAGTGCTCGTATGCTCCATCGAAGGATGGCAATGTTATGGTAGGTAGTTTTACAGAGCGTAACTGACTACTTGCGCATGTATTTGAACAAGATGAGACCTTACTACTACTGCTACCACTGCTATTTAACAATAACTCTGCCTGCGACAAGGTACTGTAGTAACAGTCCTCAAACTGTTCCCTTTGCGTCAACTGATCGTCGAGATCAGCTTCGCTTACACATTCTTCGATCCTAGACTGAATATTGTTAAATTCGCGATATAGATTCGTGACACCCTCAATGCGTAGTTTCAAATCGATTTTGTTTTGTGCTGTAGCTACTTTTATATCAAAATTGTTTATATAAGTGCCGAATTTTGTAAGTCGACCTTTGAGGGTGCCGCGTTTTTTAATGAGTTCGCGTACTAATAATTCTAATTTATCGTCACTTAACCCTAGTTGTGGGGATTTATCGCGACTGGCCATTTTGTATCGTGGGAGTGCAAAATTACGTTATGCGTTTTTAATCACAGCACAGTATTAAACAAGCGAGATAAGGGTGGGTGATTCGTGTATAGGTTGACCGTACCTACCTTGCGCGTCTCGGAGTCGGTAGTCTTCCAGATCCAAACCACGTCGTCGTCGACGTCGTCGTTTAATTAATTTTTATTATTACCAATAGATTAAAAAAACGTTTAGAATCTCATGTATGTAGACGAGTTTAACCTTCGAATAAGATATTTACTTGAGCGGATCGAGCGCGGCGTAAAAGCAGGCGCTAATACAATCGTTCCGGAACAACGTAATATGTAGCTGCAGAAAGGGACAGAACTAGATTAAGAGGTTTCATTTTAATTTAGTTTAGGGACTGTGTTATATAGAATTGGCCACAATGTTGCTGGCAAATAACTCAAATACAAATAAATTATTGATATTATTATATAGACTTAGTTATTTCTGTTCCAAACGCATAAAATATTACAAAATATATTTAAAACAACTATAATATTATCAATATGGATACCGTGAGGTCTCAGTTCGGGGCGAACCACTAGTTTAGTTTAGGTTTTATTTTAAAATTTAATGCTAATTTCCTAGATACTTAGTTAATTGCGATTGATATTCGTGAAATATTTTAAGAGTTCTAATCAATATAATTATGCTATAATTACCATCAAAGCTAATATAAATTGATTCCTAATTTTAGTAGGTATTAAATTATGTACAGTTACCTATTGATTATCCCTAAACGTATGAGAATTGATACACGAAATTGAGATCTAATTCAATAATGTTATGGTTAAGTTTACTTTTAAGCCCAATGGTTAACGATGTTGATGTGAAATTCTCGTGCTTCAAATAGCGCAGGTAACCAGCTTGCCCAAGAGTCCTTCAAGGTGTGGGAAGTCTGCCAATCCGCCAGCGTGGTACAGATTAGCCGAACTTGCAGAAGTTATTCAAATTTGCTTTATGAAATATACTTTAAAGGAAAAGCAGTTTCTACCTAAATATATTATTTTCTAAAGTCAAATTTATATATTTTTCCCCAAACAAATATATTTGAAATAAACATTCAGATTTTTATCGCGGGAAAGATTATCAGGACAGAAAAGCGTTAAAGTCATAACGTCTTTGAGAGGTGATATATAGTGAAAGGCCCGATAAATAGAGTCAGTTCTTATATTGTTTAAATAGGTATTGCGCATACTTTAAAAACGCCTGTACGCCTAAAACCCAAAATTTTAAGCCCGATCTGGGATTTGATACTTAGCCTCACTATCTGTCGCCGAATAAGCTAAGCTAAAATACAGTATACTAGAATAACTGGGGAATAGAAGAACTTAATGAATAAACTTTTTCTATACTTACTGGTTAGCTTTTGTAATTCAATATCTAGGTATTAAATTATATTATTTTATTGGCTTATCACATTAAACTTTATTAGCATTTACTTATTGTAAGATTTATTGCCTTTGTCCGGAATTATTATTAATTGTAGGTTAGCTTGTAGTTTGTGGACAACAATAAAGATCTTTGTGTTTAAAATTGAATTGATTTTTTAGAAAATATAAAAGATTGTGTATTTGTTTATTGACGAAGGTTTAATTAAGTTGATATTTGACTCATTCGATGTAATTCACTCGGTCAGTTTTGAAACTGACCGAGTGAATTACACACAACACACACAATCTTTTATATTTTCTAAAAAATCAATTCAATTTTAAACACAAAGATCTTTATTGTTGTCCACAAACTACAAGCTAACCTACAATTAATAATAATTCCGGACAAAGGCAATAAATCTTACAATAAGTAAATGCTAATAAAGTTTAATGTGATAAGCCAATAAAATAATATAATTTAATACCTAGATATTGAATTACAAAAGCTAACCAGTAAGTATAGAAAAAGTTTATTCATTAAGTTCTTCTATTCCCCAGTTATTCTAGTATACTGTATTTTAGCTTAGCTTATTCGGCGACAGATAGTGAGGCTAAGTATCAAATCCCAGATCGGGCTTAAAATTTTGGGTTTTAGGCGTACAGGCGTTTTTAAAGTATGCGCAATACCTATTTAAACAATATAAGAACTGACTCTATTTATCGGGCCTTTCACTATATATCACCTCTCAAAGACGTTATGACTTTAACGCTTTTCTGTCCTGATAATCTTTCCCGCGATAAAAATCTGAATGTTTATTTCAAATATATTTGTTTGGGGAAAAATATATAAATTTGACTTTAGAAAATAATATATTTAGGTAGAAACTGCTTTTCCTTTAAAGTATATTTCATAAAGCAAATTTGAATAACTTCTGCAAGTTCGGCTAATCTGTACCACGCTGGCGGATTGGCAGACTTCCCACACCTTGAAGGACTCTTGGGCAAGCTGGTTACCTGCGCTATTTGAAGCACGAGAATTTCACATCAACATCGTTAACCATTGGGCTTAAAAGTAAACTTAACCATAACATTATTGAATTAGATCTCAATTTCGTGTATCAATTCTCATACGTTTAGGGATAATCAATAGGTAACTGTACATAATTTAATACCTACTAAAATTAGGAATCAATTTATATTAGCTTTGATGGTAATTATAGCATAATTATATTGATTAGAACTCTTAAAATATTTCACGAATATCAATCGCAATTAACTAAGTATCTAGGAAATTAGCATTAAATTTTAAAATAAAACCTAAACTAAACTAGTGGTTCGCCCCGAACTGAGACCTCACGGTATCCATATTGATAATATTATAGTTGTTTTAAATATATTTTGTAATATTTTATGCGTTTGGAACAGAAATAACTAAGTCTATATAATAATATCAATAATTTATTTGTATTTGAGTTATTTGCCAGCAACATTGTGGCCAATTCTATATAACACAGTCCCTAAACTAAATTAAAATGAAACCTCTTAATCTAGTTCTGTCCCTTTCTGCAGCTACATATTACGTTGTTCCGGAACGATTGTATTAGCGCCTGCTTTTACGCCGCGCTCGATCCGCTCAAGTAAATATCTTATTCGAAGGTTAAACTCGTCTACATACATGAGATTCTAAACGTTTTTTTAATCTATTGGTAATAATAAAAATTAATTAAACGACGACGTCGACGACGACGTGGTTTGGATCTGGAAGACTACCGACTCCGAGACGCGCAAGGTAGGTACGGTCAACCTATACACGAATCACCCACCCTTATCTCGCTTGTTTAATACTGTGCTGTGATTAAAAACGCATAACGTAATTTTGCACTCCCACGATACAAAATGGCCAGTCGCGATAAATCCCCACAACTAGGGTTAAGTGACGATAAATTAGAATTATTAGTACGCGAACTCATTAAAAAACGCGGCACCCTCAAAGGTCGACTTACAAAATTCGGCACTTATATAAACAATTTTGATATAAAAGTAGCTACAGCACAAAACAAAATCGATTTGAAACTACGCATTGAGGGTGTCACGAATCTATATCGCGAATTTAACAATATTCAGTCTAGGATCGAAGAATGTGTAAGCGAAGCTGATCTCGACGATCAGTTGACGCAAAGGGAACAGTTTGAGGACTGTTACTACAGTACCTTGTCGCAGGCAGAGTTATTGTTAAATAGCAGTGGTAGCAGTAGTAGTAAGGTCTCATCTTGTTCAAATACATGCGCAAGTAGTCAGTTACGCTCTGTAAAACTACCTACCATAACATTGCCATCCTTCGATGGAGCATACGAGCACTGGCTGGAATTTCGGGATACATTTCAATCACTGGTACACGATTCAGACGCACTAACCAGTATCCAGAAATTCCACTACCTGAAATCTTCGCTGAAGGGTAGTGCCGAGCTAGTCATCGACGCATTAGAGTTCACGTCTGACAATTATTCTGTCGCGTGGGACCTTTTACTCAATCGCTATAATAACAGCAGATTATTAGTGCATAATCACGTCAAAACTATATTTAATATTCAACCGTTGAGTAAAGAGTCCCCTGCTTCAATTCGAACATTAAGTGACACTATTCTTAAGAATTTACGCGCATTAAAGATCCTAGGGGAACTCGTAGACTCGTGGGATACGATAATTATCTATATCATTGTGTCTAAGCTCGATAAAATCACTGAACGCGAGTGGGAGCAGCATAAAGGCACTTTGATAACAAGCAATGACGATTCCAAATCAAAGTTAAAGGTTGATGATTTAATTAACTTCCTCAAGAATCGAGCGGATATGCTAGAAACATTGCAGGGTTCACATAATAATTCACAACATAATAAAGAATCCAAAGAAGTTAAGATCAACGCGAAGTCATCCACAAAATGCAATGTTTCCACCACTAAACCGCACGAACGTTACTCCACGCCTAAAATGTGCATTAAATGCAACGGAGACCATCAACTTTACGCTTGTTCGAAATTCATTAACTCTGATTTGGAATCGAAACTAAAATTTATTCGCGATAGGAAATTATGCGAAAATTGTATGAAAAGCAGCAACCACACAGCCGAATTATGCAAATATGGTTGTTGCCGCCGGTGTTTTAAGAAGCATAATTCCCTAATCTGCCCTAAAGATGATTTAAATCATCCCGTGGATGATACGAAAACAATAGGTAGCACTAGCGGATCATTAACGTTGCACTCGTCATTAGATAATCGTCTACTAATGAACGGCGCGGGCGCAGGTCCCGATGCATCGAGCTCTGCACCGCCGCCCCTTTTCCCCGCTGATGCGATAAGCCTTTATGCAAGTAATGCACACTCGAACGATAAACACACACATCGTTCTTTGCAACCTGTTCTATTGTCCACTGCGCTAATCGAGGTACGGACTCGACGTAATGTTTACCTACTCGCAAATGCGCTCTTGGATAATGGAAGTGAACGCAGCTTCATAAGCGAACCCTTTAGTAAGAAACTAGGGATAGAAGTCATGCAATCTACTCACGAGATTAGAGGTGTAGGTAACTCAGTGACGCAATGTACGAAATCATGCGACATCGAGATAAAATCGCGCATATCTACTTACACTACTAAACTACATTGTTTTGTATTGCCGCAAATTTCTTCTACGTTGCCCGCTGTACATTATGAACGCGCTAGGTTTCGTATACCTAATAGTATACAGCTGGCAGATGCGCATTTTCTTGATTCCCGAAATATCGATATTTTAATTGGCGCAGATACATTTTGGGAATTAATACACGATGGTAATTTAAGGTTACCTAACGGGCCTTATTTACAAAATACGCATTTAGGTTGGATAATATCGGGATCTATCGTATCTTCAAGGCGACCTCATATCAATTATTTTACGCTTTAGGCAGCATCGGTATGTCGCTTGCGCAGACATCGAGAAGATGTACCGACAGTGCCTCGTCAATGAACAACAGCGTGATCTTCAGCTGATTCTCTGGCGAGATGAACCCACGCAGCCACTCAGTGTCTATCGCCTCAACACGGTCACCTACGGACCCCGTCCGCGCCGTTTCTAAGTTGTCGTTGTTTAAAACAACTCGCAATAGAATCCCCAAATACCGAAGTGTCTCGTATAATTAATGAAGATTTCTACGTCGACGACATGATCACGGGTTCCGATAGTAAAGAAATTTTGTTAAATTTATGCGAAGAAACAACTAATGCATTGCAAGCTGGTTGTTTCCCACTGCGCAAGTGGATTTTCAATTTTACATGCGAACCCTCGGTGACGTCATCGACGTGCGCTTCTAAGCAAATAGTCGGCGAGAACGCGAATCATAAAACATTAGGTATAAGTTGGCATAATGACAGCGATGAATTTTATTTTAACACGCAATTTAAGTCTGATATTAGTCAACCTATAACTAAACGCATAATTCTATCATACGCATCTCAAATTTTCGATCCGTTGGGCATTTTAAGTCCATACATTTTAACTGCAAAAATGTTATTGCAACAGCTGTGGTTATTAAAATTAGATTGGGACGACGCCGTACCTACTGACATCGCACGTCAGTGGAACCGGTTTCTCGCTTCGCTAGCCGTCCTGAAAACAATACGCGTTCCTCGCTATGTTATGGATACTAATTCGTTATCTACAGAAATGGCTAGTTACCACCCTACCGGCAAAGACGTGCCGCCAAGCGATTTAGCGTTCCGGTACGATGCCGTGTAGAAACCGAAGGGGTGTGGGTTTAATATAACTGCCATGCCCCTAACAGGTTAACCCGCTACCATCTTAGACTGCATCATCACTTACCATCAGGTGTGATCGCAGTCAAGGGCTAGCTTGTAGTGGATTAAAAAAAAAAAAAAAAAAAATGCATATTTTTACTGACGCCTCGCAAGCCGCGTACGGCGCGTGCGTTTATATTCGAACTGTAAACGCTAGTAATCATACAGCCAAGGTTCGATTGCTATGTTCTAAAGGCAAGGTCGCGCCGCTGAAAACCGTTAGTATCCCACGGTTAGAACTTTTAGGTGCCCTAATTGGCGCTAGGCTATATGATAAGGTTCGAAATTCGCTTCGTTGTAATTTTGATCACATAATATTTTGGACAGACTCCACGATAGTCTTAGGTTGGCTGCGCATGCAACCAAGATTATTAAAAACGTTCGTCCAAAATAGAACAATAGAAATTCACGAATTGACGAAGGAGCTTCCGTGGCGTCATGTAAGCGGGAAAGAAAATCCAGCTGACCTCGTTTCGCGTGGGGTTGTGAATCTCGAGGAGCTCTCGTCGTCCGATTTGTGGTGGGAAGGCCCAGCCTTCCTTCGCGACAGCACATTTGACTGCGAACAAGTACCTACCTCTTATACGCAGCAAGGTCAGTCAAATGACTTATCTGAAACGAAAGGTAGTGACGTAACCGCGCTAGGTGCCCAGGATGGGTCAAACTCTGAAGATATATCAGAAGATATTATCAAATTCGAACGATTCTCTCAGTTCAGCCGGCTAAGACGCTCAACTGCATACGTTTTACGGTTTTTATATAATACGCGCAATAAATTAAATAAGCGTTCGGGTGTTCTTACCGTCGATGAACTGGGAGAAGCCGACAAATTGTTGATTAGGCTGTCTCAACTGGAATCCTTTCCAGTTGAGTACAAGTCAATAGTCAACAATCGCGCGCTAAACAATAAGCATAATTTAAGTAAATTAAATTTGTTTCTTGATGACGATAAACTACTGCGAGTCGGTGGCAGGTTGGAATATTCTTCAGAGTTTGATTACAATAAAAAACATCCGATACTACTTTCAGGCAAACATTATTTCACGCTACTGCTTTTCCGCCACGAACACAAAGCCTTGCTACACGCTGCTCCGCAGGCGCTTCTCTTTCACCTTCGTGAGACTTGGTGGCCGCATTCAGGCAGAAATCTCGCTAGAAAAATAGTTCACGACTGCGTTACGTGCAAGCGCCTGCGAGGTCAAACCCTAACGCCTCTTATGGGAAATCTTCCCAGCGAGAGGATCACACCTACCTTTCCGTTCTATCGGTGCGGCGTTGACTATGCTGGCCCAGTGCTCATTTTAAATAGAAAAGGTAGGGGTGCTAAAACTACTAAGGCGTATATCTGTATATTTATATGTCTATAGTTACGCGCGCTGTCCACTTAGAGCTAGTTAGTGACCTTACTACTGATGCTTACCGTCTCACTTTAAATCGATTCCTGTCGCGCAGGTCGAAACCGGCGGAAATTTGGTCCGATAATGGCCGGAATTTTGTAGGCCTTAAAAACGAATTCGCGCAATTTTTAGAACGCTGCAGCTCTGAGATAATTGACTACGCTAACCAACAAAATATTAAATTTAAGTTCATGGTTCCTTATGGCAGTCACCTCGGTGGCCTGTGGGAATCGGGAGTCCGCTCCTGTAAATTTCACCTTCGCCGCGTGGTGGGAAACGCGCATCTCACCTACGAAGAGTTCAGCACAGTATTAGCTCAAGTTGAGGCCGTCCTTAACTCCCGACCCCTCAGCCCGATGTCGTCCGATCCTAACGATTTCCTTCCTCTCAGTCCTGCTCACTTCCTGGTTGGCCGTACGCTCACAGCGCCTGCCTACGACAACCTGGTAGATACGCCCACGCACAGACTAGATCGGTACCAGAGGGTGGAGTAGATTCGGCAACATTTTTGGAATCGCTGGTCGAAGGAATATATTTCTGAGCTGCAAACGCGGACGAAGTGGAGGCAGAACACGCAAGACCTCAAACCTAACACTTTAGTCATCATCAAAGAGGACAACTTTCCTCCGTTACGGTGGCATCTCGGACGAGTCGTCAGAAACATACCTGGGAAGGACGGTATATCAAGAGTCGCTGAGGTGCAAACGTCGTCCGGGCTCATAAGACGAACGTATGCGAGGATCTGCCCATTGGTCGACCCGGAAGAAGCAAGTCTTGGAAGCTGAATGTTCCAAGGCCGGGGGCATGTTGGAGCGTCTAGGGAGCGCTTAATAAGACGTGGGCGCTGATTGGTCCACGTATCAAAATCGTCAATTTGAAATCGGCCATATTTTTTCGCAATGTCATTCGCAAATTCGCAATTATAGAATCGTTACGCATTTCTCTCGTTTTTCAAACTATGTAAATTTTAAACTCTGGTAGCTGATTAAATACATATTATCAAGCACAGTATATCATTCAGAAGCGCAAACAAGGACAAAAAAGGATTTAATTCTATAAAACGCACTGCTTATGCATGTTATGTACTGTTGAGTATGAGTATGAGTTTGAAAATTATTATTTACTTTGATTTTTTTTTAAATAATACTTACTTGAGAAAAACTTATATATACTTATCTGTTTGTGTTCACTATTATGCAACTAACGCCATCTATCTATCGGGTTACTATAAGCTCTTAATATAGATTGATTGATAATGTTTTGTTGATTTTCTTTGAAAAACGAAAGTGCTAGCACTAAACTTTGTTTGTTAACGTCACTTGTATAATTCTGGACCACTAAATTATATATTAAACGTTATGTGTATAATTCCGTTCCAGCACCGAACCCAACGGAATAATATATAAAAAAGTCAGCGTAAGTTGTTGAAATTTTCAATAATTAACTATTTTAGTCGAATTCATACCTTACCTTTTGCTACACAAGCGCCACTGTGGAAGGTTTGTGAACTGTTATTTTCAGCAACCACTGGACACTTTTTCAACTTTTCTCCCATAAGAGATGTCACTGAAAATCTTTTAAAATTACATATCTAAATTTAATTTGGTACTGATACACACACACAGACACACACATACAAACAAGTGCATGCTCACTTTGTATTTTTATTTATTTTAAATTGAACCCTTCATTGTTAAAAATATTATCGATATTTGTCTGAATACCGGAATTTAAATCCACTGATGAATCTATCGTAAGTAGAAGAATGATATATATAGATAGAATGAAGTTTTGATCCAAACTTATAGTCTTATATTCACAAGTCATTATAATTTTAATCCGAAGACAATCGGGAACACGGGACTTTTGATTGACACTAGTTAATAGGTAGGTATACCTGAAAGTACCTGCGTATGTGAGTATGATACCCATTTGAGTTCATCTGTATAAAGTATTGTACCTAGGTGCTTATCTACGTTTTAGGTCATTGGAGGCGATAACCACGGAGTTACAAAAGAATCGACAACAGCGAGAATCCGGTGGGCTGCCAGATCTTCCCACATACTTAAATTTTAAACATACATACTCAAATTGTTAAATGAAAAGGTTCCAAAACGTCCAATAGTACTGTGCACTCGAAAATTAAATAATTAAAAATATCTGTTTCTTTTGTGTCATTTTTAAATACTGTTTATTTCTCTCAATTTCCACCCCTAGAAATAAACTTGGTTCACCAAAATCCTTGATACCAAATTCCTTTTTTAATTCTTGTACTATATTTTCCACATTTACAGACTCTCCGGTAATTAATATGTCATCCACAAATATGACTAACCAAACTCTTATATCTTTTCTTAAGTAAAAACAAAAATCATTTTGAGATCTTTCAAATCCTTTATGTTTTATGTATGAGTCAAATCTTTTATTCCAACACTTGGGACTCTCACGTAAACCATATAAACCTCTATTTAGTTTTAGTACTTTATTGTTATTTACTTTTATTCCTTTTGGTGGTTTTATGTATACTTCAGATTCCAATTTTCCATTTAAAAAAGCTGTTGGAACATCTAATTGCTTAATTGTCCAGTCATTTTTACATTGATTTTATATCTTACATTGTCATCGTCTGATTGATAACCATTTTTCCTGGATTTTTCATTTGGTGCCTGCTTCATAATGTTCTTTCAAATAGTTTAAGGCCAATCCAAACCTTTGTAAACTTTTTCTTAAAATATCCTTTTGCCACTAGTTAAATCACGAACTGAATTGTGTAATTTTAACTTTTGGAAACAAACACAACACGAATCAAATAATAACACACTGACATCAGCTAACAGTGAACAGTGAACAGTCCAAGTGTTCATTTTCTCTAATGAATTTATTTCGTTTTTTATTGCATCATCCCATCCATTTTCAATTGCTTCTTCATATGTTTTAGGTTCATCGTCTTCACCTATAAAACAATATGCTTCATATAGCTCATAGTCATTTAATAATGTAGGTTTTTTAATAATTCTGCCATCTATCTATCGGGTTACTATAAGCTCTTAATATAGATTGATTGATAATGTTTTGTTGATTTTCTTTGAAAAACGAAAGTGCTAGCACTAAACTTTGTTTGTTAACGTCACTTGTATAATTCTGGACCACTAAATTATATATTAAACGTTATGTGTATAATTCCGTTCCAGCACCGAACCCAACGGAATAATATATAAAAAAGTCAGCGTAAGTTGTTGAAATTTTCAATAATTAACTATTTTTGTCGAATTCATACCTTACCTTTTGCTACACAAGCGCCACTGTGGAAGGTTTGTGAACTGTTATTTTCAGCAACCACTGGACACTTTTTCAACTTTTCTCCCATAAGAGATGTCACTGAAAATCTTTTAAAATTACATATCTAAATTTAATTTGGTACTGATACACACACACAGACACACACATACAAACAAGTGCATGCTCACTTTGTATTTTTATTTATTTTAAATTGAACCCTTCATTGTTAAAAATATTATCGATATTTGTCTGAATACCGGAATTTAAATCCACTGATGAATCTATCGTAAGTAGAAGAATGATATATATAGATAGAATGAAGTTTTGATCCAAACTTATAGTCTTATATTCACAAGTCATTATAATTTTAATCCGAAGACAATCGGGAACACGGGACTTTTGATTGACACTAGTTAATAGGTAGGTATACCTGAAAGTACCTGCGTATGTGAGTATGATACCCATTTGAGTTCATCTGTATAAAGTATTGTACCTAGGTGCTTATCTACGTTTTAGGTCATTGGAGGCGATAACCACGGAGTTACAAAAGAATCGACAACAGCGAGAATCCGGTGGGCTGCCAGATCTTCCCACATACTTAAATTTTAAACATACATACTCAAATTGTTAAATGAAAAGGTTCCAAAACGTCCAATAGTACTGTGCACTCGAAAATTAAATAATTAAAAATATCTGTTTCTTTTGTGTCATTTTTAAATACTGTTTATTTCTCTCAATTTCCACCCCTAGAAATAAACTTGGTTCACCAAAATCCTTGATACCAAATTCCTTTTTTAATTCTTGTACTATATTTTCCACATTTACAGACTCTCCGGTAATTAATATGTCATCCACAAATATGACTAACCAAACTCTTATATCTTTTCTTAAGTAAAAACAAAAATCATTTTGAGATCTTTCAAATCCTTTATGTTTTATGTATGAGTCAAATCTTTTATTCCAACACTTGGGACTCTCACGTAAACCATATAAACCTCTATTTAGTTTTAGTACTTTATTGTTATTTACTTTTATTCCTTTTGGTGGTTTTATGTATACTTCAGATTCCAATTTTCCATTTAAAAAAGCTGTTGGAACATCTAATTGCTTAATTGTCCAGTCATTTTTACATTGATTTTATATCTTACATTGTCATCGTCTGATTGATAACCATTTTTCCTGGATTTTTCATTTGGTGCCTGCTTCATAATGTTCTTTCAAATAGTTTAAGGCCAATCCAAACCTTTGTAAACTTTTTCTTAAAATATCCTTTTGCCACTAGTTAAATCACGAACTGAACTGTGTAATTTTAACTTTTGGAAACAAACACAACACGAATCAAATAATAACACACTGACATCAGCTAACAGTGAACAGTGAACAGTCCAAGTGTTCATTTTCTCTAATGAATTTATTTCGTTTTTTATTGCATCATCCCATCCATTTTCAATTGCTTCTTCATATGTTTTAGGTTCATCGTCTTCACCTATAAAACAATATGCTTCATATAGCTCATAGTCATTTAATAATGTAGGTTTTTTAATAATTCTGCCATCTATCTATCGGGTTACTATAAGCTCTTAATATAGATTGATTGATAATGTTTTGTTGATTTTCTTTGAAAAACGAAAGTGCTAGCACTAAACTTTGTTTGTTAACGTCACTTGTATAATTCTGGACCACTAAATTATATATTAAACGTTATGTGTATAATTCCGTTCCAGCACCGAACCCAACGGAATAATATATAAAAAAGTCAGCGTAAGTTGTTGAAATTTTCAATAATTAACTATTTTAGTCGAATTCATACCTTACCTTTTGCTACACAAGCGCCACTGTGGAAGGTTTGTGAACTGTTATTTTCAGCAACCACTGGACACTTTTTCAACTTTTCTCCCATAAGAGATGTCACTGAAAATCTTTTAAAATTACATATCTAAATTTAATTTGGTACTGATACACACACACAGACACACACATACAAACAAGTGCATGCTCACTTTGTATTTTTATTTATTTTAAATTGAACCCTTCATTGTTAAAAATATTATCGATATTTGTCTGAATACCGGAATTTAAATCCACTGATGAATCTATCGTAAGTAGAAGAATGATATATATAGATAGAATGAAGTTTTGATCCAAACTTATAGTCTTATATTCACAAGTCATTATAATTTTAATCCGAAGACAATCGGGAACACGGGACTTTTGATTGACACTAGTTAATAGGTAGGTATACCTGAAAGTACCTGCGTATGTGAGTATGATACCCATTTGAGTTCATCTGTATAAAGTATTGTACCTAGGTGCTTATCTACGTTTTAGGTCATTGGAGGCGATAACCACGGAGTTACAAAAGAATCGACAACAGCGAGAATCCGGTGGGCTGCCAGATCTTCCCACATACTTAAATTTTAAACATACATACTCAAATTGTTAAATGAAAAGGTTCCAAAACGTCCAATAGTACTGTGCACTCGAAAATTGTTTTCCTTTTGCACTCTTCAATCTTCAAGATTTACGAGTGCAAAGAAGTTTTCATGCATTGTGCTAAATACCAAATATGGAGTCAGAAATCAGAAATACAAAGAAAGAGACAAGAAAACGTAAATATACGAGTACAATGAATATTTCAAAAATTGACACTCATTAATGTTATTCTTGTTCAGGTGCTACTTATTCTCATAAATTAAACTTTATATATATTATATTCCACTTTTATTCTTACATTTTTGTTATATCGTTACCCCATTTTGAATTGCAAGGAGGGGAGCAGAGACAAGGGACGCTCACTTGACAGATTAATACAGACTACAACACCACCCCTCGATTCATAATCTTTTAAGATATGAAATCGCATACATATTACAACTTTTCTTACAAATTACAATACAATACTTTAAGATAAGCACACCTACATCATCCAAACATTTTTCTGTATCTTACTTAATATTTATCTCTAACAATTTTAACTTTTACCTTTTTAAATTCTTACATTTTACTTTTACTTAAATTATCTTTACACAATTTTTAATGAATTTCTAATATAACAAAGTTTCTCACATGACAATATTTTAGTAAATAAATCTGATAAATTTTTCTCTGTAGTTACATAACAAACATCAAAAATCTTTTTTTTCAACCAAATCTTTTATGAAATGCATCTTTATATCTATGTGTTTAGCTCTCTTAGAGTTTTCAAATGATTTTGTTAGTTCAATCGCACCTCTATTGTCCATTAGCAAAGAACATTTAATGTCACTCACACTTTTCACACACAAGTCATTACAAAGACCTTTTATGTATAACAAGTCACATGCACTGGTGGCTGCCGCTACATACTCAGCTTCTGCTGTTGATAATGCGACACAGTTCTGTTTTCTGGTTAACCAAGCTACTACATTATTATTATACAGGGTCACTGAGCCGGTAACACTTTTCCTGTCCACATTACATCCAGCCCAATCTGCATCGGAGTAGCATACAATGGAATTGTTTTCTAAACTTTTATTGTATTTTAATCCAAGATCTATTGTTTCTTTTAAATATCTTAAAACTCTTTTTGCTTGTGTCCATAAGCTCTGCGTTGGTTTATCCAAGAATTTACTTAAATATGATGTTGCAAATGTTATGTCTGGCCTTGTTGACGTAGAAACAAACATCAATGAGCCTATTAACTCTCGATAAGGAACATCAATAGTCTCTTCATCTTTCGTATTCTTTCGTTGTCACTAATAGACTTATAACATCAAAAGTTTACATTTTAACCCTTTATTTATGTAAAAGTAAAACGTAAAAGCGCTAAAACGTAAGCGCGAAAATAATGAAAGAAAGATTATCTGGACAATTGATTCTGTTAGTCATTTGGAGATAAGAAAAAATAATTTTAAACTTGCTAATGTTATGGATTTCATTTAGCAATAAAAATACCATAACTTTTACTTATATACCTACAGGTTTTTACGGAACCCTCGGTGCGCGAGTCTGACTCGCACTTGGCCGGTTTTTTTTACTTTACTGCGTATAAGCGTAGTCTTTTTGTAAGGGGGTAAAAATGTGGATTCGCGGCGTCATCGATATGCATCTCGCCGCATGCTACATGCATGCTAGCGTTGTTACGAAGACATTTATGAAAATCTTGAAGAATCTAAAACTACAGTTTTAAAGGTTGAAACTTCTGTTTCCAAAGCGCAACATCCAATTGAAATCTTAGCCGAACGCTCTTCAAGTTGGTCTAGGTTACTCAGAACCATGGTATACATACTCAGATTTTTTAAACGCTTAGTGATAGAATAGTGAAACTAAATAAAAGTTGTTCAGCACGAAAAAGGATTATATAGTGGTGATATAAATGAAATGAGAAGCCAGTTCTATCTTATAACAGTTTTATTAACAATATAAATAGATAAATTACAAATTTACTTGTCTACAATTGAGCTGCGCTACTCATACACAAACATTATGATATCATACATTTTTTCAACCCGGCTACAGGCAGCTCAAGGCTTAAGGAAATCCTAGCAAGAGACCCTTCTAGAAGAGAGACTTCCATCGGTTGAAGAAGAATTTGATGACGACGAAGACTCGTCGACGACCTTTTTTTACTTTTCTATATTACAACTGGTGATATAGTTATAGTCTTCATGTGAATATCACTGACGATAGTTGAAATGTAAAAAAATGTGTATATAGCTAGCTAGCTAATGAGTATATTACTTGCACTAAATATTTCCTATGAAAATTCTATTCAGGTGACATGAATTGACCGCGATAATATTTTCAAAGCTTAATTAGGTTTCGGGTTGAATTTTTTTTTTCACTTTTGAGGAAGGAAAAATAAGTCTTTCTCCGAAATTATAATTTTATTCGTAAGTCGTAAGTAATTTTCAACATTGTGATTAACTTTGTTCTACTTATGCTCTAAAATTAGCTGCTAAAAGACACCAGAATATTTTAAGCCCTAAGCATTGAATTTCAAAACTCCCTAAAATAACAAAAAACTCGCTAAAGTGGCAACACTGGAAACCCCTTGCTTTTTCTTGCTTTTTGAATGTTTTGATTATAGACATTAAAGTAATTATTACTTTGTGAATATACATACTAACTGATGAATACTTGGATTATTATTGGATTATTTCTTTTAGCTATTGTCTAAAGTTTCAAGGAACAAAATTTTTTTTTCCCCTGTAATTCATTTAGAGATCAGAAATCCTTAAATATAAAAAGGCCGCGTAATTGTTGTACTGTTTATTATTTACGGGCCAAATTATACTGGTGGTAACGGTTTGAATAAATAAGTCTAACCATGCTGTGACGTCACGATGACAGAGTTGGCCTAATAACGTCAAAATGCAATAAAATAATGAACGAATTTTTTTAGCTACTTTTAATGGATTTCTTAAATTTATTTATTGGCAAGTCCAAAATAGGTTGTGGAACTTTGTTATAGAAAATAATGCCCATTCCCACGAATGACCTTCTGACTTTTTTGAGGCGGAGCGATGGAGTCACGAGCTTATTACGGCCTCTAGTTGGCCTATCGTGCAGATCGCATTTTTTTTCCTTGCGAAACCCCGCTTGCTCACGAAGCTGGTTTTCTTCTAGAGTTCTCGTGATCCGATTTAATATTAGTTTTGCGAACACTTTATACAAGTTTGTCATCAGACTTATTGAAATATATGGATTAGCAAATGAAGGTAAATTAACGCATTTTTTATATTACTGATAGCATGCTAGATACATTTATTTATATTAATTATATAATTTATATTCATCAAAATACATTACATAGTCAAGGAAACATAAAGAAGTGTTCGAGTCAGTTGGACTCGAATACTAGACTCGAGTCAGTTGGACTCGAATACTAGACTCGAGTCACTTGGACTCGAATACTAGACTCGAGTCAGTTGGACTCGAATACTAGACTCGAGTCACTTGGACTCGAATACTAGTATTCGAGTCACTTGGACTCTACGTATTTTTTTACTCTAATCGATGGTTTAAAATGTTGACCAAAGGTTTTCCATTTAATAATCACTAAAAGTAATTTAGTTTTGACATAGGCATCATCCCAATTTTAGCCATGCTCAGGGTTTACTTTTTTTTCAGTGTAATATAATATAGAGTGTCGTAAGAAAAAAAAGCCATCTTTTTATGTATCCAACATAAATATTAATGTTTAATTATTTCATAATAATTTATTTGTGTTTTATTTAAACTTTAAATATACGTCTAAATAATGTCTATACATAGAAGGTTGATAGGAGTATCTTCTGTTTGGTCCGGGTCCCTCAAATATCGACATAAATCTTCAAAACACTCCTTGTATAAAAAAAGAAAATGTTAAAAATCTATCCTAATCCTCCTAATTCCTTCCTAATATTATAAATATGAAAGTTTAGATGGATGGATGGATGTATGGATGGATCGATGGATGTTTGTTAATATGGCGCTGAGGACTCAAACTTGGTCAGTTTAGGTATGTACGACATTATAATAAATGAATGAATGAATATAATATACTTTTATTGTACACCACAAAAGAAATTATACAACTTTAAACTTAGCTAATAACAAAGTAAGTATACAATTTGGCAACTTTTAAAATGTGATTCGTTCAATTATTAGAAAAAGTATTAAGTACTTAGTTATGTAATCTATTCGTATCACTAATTTATGATGATGTCAACAGCTTTTCGATTACGGAGATGTTGTAGCATCAAATCATTAACTAGTTAGTATAGAGCTAGGGCAAATAACGGAAAATCATTTTATCTAATGGAGAAGTTTACCTTTTTTTTAAATTTATACTGAAAATGAAGACAAGAATCATTAAAATAATCCAACAAATGAAAAAGTTATAGGTACCCCTCCGCATCGTCCCTTAAGGAACTTTCGTTCCAAAAACCAAGATGGACATCATAATCTAATCTAATTAGTGCCCGGAAATATTTTCAAAGAGCTGACTAAAAAAGTTATTCTCAATTCAATGAAAATTGAAAACCAGGCACCCATGTTTCTGCGCCACCGAGGTCGTCAAAACGTAGACGTCGAGTAGACTATTCAGTCCTGTGAAGTGTCAGACCGGATTCAGCAGAAGCACAAACGTTTAATTGGAGCACGAGTGCACTTTGGCGCTACTTAAAAGAGGCTTATGTCCACAATAAATGGTGTAATGAATATTTGGTATTTTTCAGTATTCAAAGTAGTGTAAGTACGTAACATAGAATAAATCGTCAAAATTGTATTATAGTTAAAAATTAGTAAGTTAAATTAATAGAAAGCCCTACAAAATTGCAATTAACAAACAAAATAAAAAACCTTTTTGTTTCGTTTTTTGTTTCATCGAATTTTCAAATCACAACGATTCTAAAGAATTTTCAGTTCAAAAAAAATGCGTATTCTTTCGAACAGGACTATGTACCGTGCGATGCCACCGCTTTGAATATCATGCCAAACTTTATTTTTTATTCATAGAAAACATATTTTTATTTCTTTCAAATGTTAATTGTTCACCAATGTATGTGATATTGAAATCTTTGTATAGGTTATACGAAGCTGGCCTGAACCCTCGAATAACACATAGGCTACTTTTTATCCCGGAAAATTAAAGAGTTCCTGCGGTAACCGAAAAACCTCAATCCACGCGGACGAAGTCGCGGGCATTAGCTAGTTTAAAGATAAAAGCTAAAAGTTTTTGTAAAGCTCTTTTTAAAAGAAATGTCTGGATCTGTTCCAGCCAATCGGTAGAAACAGGCACCTATACCTAGTAGCAATACCTACTACTGGTAGTTCACGACAGTTAGGGTACCGTTCTATCAGAAATGTGCTACGTTGCTAAGCTGATTTTAAAATCAGACATGAAAATCAACGTAGGCTTTCGAGTTAATGCTCAGGGTCTTGCTGCTGGTTGGGGGGCAATTGTCCAAGTAAATAGACCAAAAGTATCTTGATTTAGTTTAATCATCAGGATCAAAATATTCAAGTGTCCTATAAGAGAGGCTAGATTGCTGGGCTACATACAATGCTGGACCGTGGACGAAGTCGCGGGCATCATCTAGTTAAGTAGTTAGTACGCGCGCGAGTTGAATGCAGAGCTTTTGTATGTGTCACCATAATTATTAGCTAGTGTATAATTATTAGTGTAAGTATATATTTTATTCAAGTTATCCATTACTGCGATCTTACAATCAACTGTGCTCACAGTGAAAAATATTTTATGTCCGTCGCGTCGTCGCGTCGTCGTCAGAATGAATGAGTAATGGATTATTACTAACTAGCTGATGCCCGTGACGTCGTTCGCGTGGATTAATTTTTTATTCGTGGATTGATGTTTTTTTAATTCCCGCGGGATTTCTTCAATTTTCCGGGATAAAAAGTAGCAGTAGTATGTCCTACCCCTGGATATCAAAATCGGTTGTAAAAAAAGCTTGGACATGTCATTTGCGCGAATATAAATCGCTGGTTTGATATAATTTCACGGGATGCGGTAAGAATTATATTCGCGTGAATATTTTGTGCTGTATTGAGTAGGAGATATCCGTACGCGAAATAAAATTCGCGAGAAAGTTTTTCGTAGTGCGAACGTACCTACTCTAAAGCATCCGTTTTGGGCCCTTAAAAGCACCCGTGTGCACACACCTTAAAATGGACTTATTTGAATAATTCCGTCGCCATTAACGTTCCCACTTTATATGCAAATTGACTGCGAGGCACTTCCGACTAGATTTGATGTAAAACGTAAAAGGGTAACGCGAGCCTATATACGCGGACGCGCGGTCACAGCCACCGACCTAAGGGCGAAAACACACTAGGGACCGGATGAGGCAAACGTCTCCTGTTTAATTATGTCCCGACAAGTCTGCATTGGAGGGGAATGCCTTATGTCCTGTATCAAGTCCCCATTATGTAGTTACTAGCGAATGCCCGCAACTTCGTCTGCGTGGTTTGAGGTTTTTTGGTCCCCGCGGGAACTCTTTAATTTTCCGGGATAAAAAGAAGCCTCTCTGTGCCAAATTTCTGCCAGATCCGTTCAGCCGGCAAAGACGTGCCGCTAAGCGATTTAGCGTTCCGGTATCTTAGACTGCATCATCACTTACCATCATTACTTAATCTATATATATAAAAATGAAACCCGTTTTCCTTGGTCACGGCATCACGCGTGAATGGCTGGACCGATTTCACTAATTCTTTTTTTGTTGTGTTTGTTATTATTAGGAGAAGGTTCTTATGGAAAAAAATATTAAGAAAATCTCTCAGAAATATTGAAAAATATACATTTAATTTGGCATACTAAGGCGGTACGAAGTTCGCCGGGTCAGCTAGTATTATATAAATGCGAACGTTTGGATGGATGTATGGATGTTTGTTACTCAATCACGCCCCAACGGCTGAACGAGACTAGGCAATAGGCTAGGAGTTAGGACACAGGGCTATCTATGTACGGTTCCCACTGAAATTTGGCACTGAGATAGATTATAGTCTGGAATAGCACATAGGATACTTTTACATTTAATTTAGCATACTAAGGCGGTACGAAGTTCGCCGGGTCAGCTAGTATTATATAAATGCGAACGTTTGGATGGATGTATGGATGTTTGTTACTCAATCACGCCCCAACGGCTGAACGAGACTAGGCAATAGGCTAGGAGTTAGGACACAGGGCTATCTATGTACGGTTCCCACTGAAATTTGGCACTGAGATAGATTATAGTCTGGAATAGCACATAGGCTACTTTTACATTTAATTTAGCATACTAAGGCGGTACGAAGTTCGCCGGGTCAGCTAGTATTATATAAATGCGAACGTTTGGATGGATGTATGGATGTTTGTTACTCAATCACGCCCCAACGGCTGAACGAGACTAGGCAATAGGCTAGGAGTTAGGACACAGGGCTATCTATGTACGGTTCCCACTGAAATTTGGCACTGAGATAGATTATAGTCTGGAATAGCACATAGGCTACTTTTACATTTAATTTAGCATACTAAGGCGGTACGAAGTTCGCCGGGTCAGCTAGTATTATATAAATGCGAACGTTTGGATGGATGTATGGATGTTTGTTACTCAATCACGCCCCAACGGCTGAACGAGACTAGGCAATAGGCTAGGAGTTAGGACACAGGGCTATCTATGTACGGTTCCCACTGAAATTTGGCACTGAGATAGATTATAGTCTGGAATAGCACATAGGCTACTTTTACATTTAATTTAGCATACTAAGGCGGTACGAAGTTCGCCGGGTCAGCTAGTATTATATAAATGCGAACGTTTGGATGGATGTATGGATGTTTGTTACTCAATCACGCCCCAACGGCTGAACGAGACTAGGCAATAGGCTAGGAGTTAGGACACAGGGCTATCTATGTACGGTTCCCACTGAAATTTGGCACTGAGATAGATTATAGTCTGGAATAGCACATAGGCTACTTTTACATTTAATTTAGCATACTAAGGCGGTACGAAGTTCGCCGGGTCAGCTAGTATTATATAAATGCGAACGTTTGGATGGATGTATGGATGTTTGTTACTCAATCACGCCCCAACGGCTGAACGAGACTAGGCAATAGGCTAGGAGTTAGGACACAGGGCTATCTATGTACGGTTCCCACTGAAATTTGGCACTGAGATAGATTATAGTCTGGAATAGCACATAGGCTACTTTTACATTTAATTTAGCATACTAAGGCGGTACGAAGTTCGCCGGGTCAGCTAGTATTATATAAATGCGAACGTTTGGATGGATGTATGGATGTTTGTTACTCAATCACGCCCCAACGGCTGAACGAGACTAGGCAATAGGCTAGGAGTTAGGACACAGGGCTATCTATGTACGGTTCCCACTGAAATTTGGCACTGAGATAGATTATAGTCTGGAATAGCACATAGGCTACTTTTTATCCCGGAAAATTAAAGAGTTCCCACGGGAACCAAAAAACCTAAATTCAAGCGGACGAAGTCGCGGGCATTAGCTAGTCTTTTATAAATTATCTTTAACTCATATAATATGTCCTTCCGTAGTCGAGGGAAGATTAGAATAAAATGAGTATGGGAAAAATGACAAAACTAAGCCTAATGAGAAATGACATCACAACACCGATTAAGTTTCGAGACAGAGTATCGAAGTTGCGAGATATGATTTGGCAGTAGGTACGTATGTAATTAAACATCCTATAAAAAGTTCTTAATTTCTTTCGTTGCTATGCATGACCATTAAAATATCCAAGAGTATATCTGATGCCTCATACTTCATCGATCAATACGTGGCACTGTGAAAATGGACAAAAAATCTAAAACAAAGAATTTACTATTTCTCAATAATAGAAGAAAAAAAAATGTAAGTACCTATTTAGTAAATACTAGCTGATGCCCGCGACTTCGTCCGCGTGGATTGATTTGGTTTGGTTCCCACGGGAACTCTTTAATTTTCCGGGATAAAAAGTAACTTCTGTGTTTTTCCAGACTATATCTATCTGTCATATTGCACGAATCTTTCTAAACTGTTAACTGATTCAGTTGCTGAAATGCTGTCACTACTGGACATGTTTACTCCAGGGTTGACATGAAAATATGATAGGAAATGCATCTTTACGTGTAAAGGTACTTTGATAGGTGTGGTTAATGGTTATACAAAATCTTAAAACTTCCAGAAATGTTTTTGTTTTAATTTTTATTTTTTCTACGATCTAGCGAAAATTTTAAAAAATGCGTCACTTAAATTAGTATCATTGCCATCTCTAAAACCAAGACAAGAACCGTGAAAACGCCGGAATGGAAATGGAAAAAGGAGGTTCTGTATTTGGCATCTACCAAGACTTTGGGTAAACACCTTGGACCCCCGGTTTTGTTCAATAGCTTGTAGTATGTTTTGAGTATTGAAGCTCCGAAGGTCTCGTCTTATTGATCTTTTGACTTTTCTGTTGAGGGCTAGATATTCTGCCTGAGTATCGCATTCGACGCTCTATAGTCTCCACACGGCCTTATATTTCCATCTTTCTTGGGTACAATGTGAAGAGGGCTCGCCCACGCGCTCTTAGACGGGCTGCAAATACCCATTTCCTGCATAGTGCTGAATTCCTCTCTTACCTTTTTGAAACTAAATCAGGGGGTCTATACCTAGTCTTGTGATATTATAAAAAAAGGATCAGAAATTATCAGAAATTCTACATGAGCGAAGCCTGGGCAGGTTAGTTAGTTTGTATATTATATCTTTCTTTGTTTACCAAAGCTTAGAGCTACATAGATATTTTTGGTCGAATGCGTTCGCTTTTATGTTATTTGTAGGGAAGAAACGGCTGTGCGGTATCGCTTCCAACTGCACTGTTACTCTTTATGTTTCTGTGTCAATTTGTCACTTTATGAAATTTTTATGGTTCCATAGTCAATGCGGGAGGGACGAGTTACATATAAGTCGAATAATGATTTTTTATTTAAATCTCCCGCTGCCCGTGTTTAGTATACTAGATTCCATACAGGAACCGCTGTCATCTCCTCCTAGTCCCCCGTCTCTCTTTCAGCTATACTGGTTGCATGTGTTTACATCTGCAGAGAATAACCCTAGTTATGCCCATTGCTGATGACGACAGCTACTGCCTACACATGTATAACAACAATCAATGGCGCTTTTACATGCCTCCCTCGTCTAGTTTATGGAAATGAAAACATAATATGGCGTATCCCCGCCAAGAAACTGACCATAGATAATACACTATATTAATACACTATATACTAGAGATAGATGCGCCACTCACATTTCAAGTGTCTAAAAAGGTGTACCCTGTACGCTAGATGTCGCTGTATCGTGTACATCGCAGCTGGCAGTACCACTAATTTCGTTTTTTTTTATCTCAATAAAATAGTGAAAAAGCTAAATTTTTTAAAAAAAATACTAATATTAATATTATCTACCAGGAGAACGTACGGTACATTTACATAAACGCAAGTAATACTAATATTGTAGATAACATTAACATTATTGTTAAATAAAAACTTAGCCTATTTCACTTATGAAATAAGGTTTTTAAAATTAAAATCAAAGACTGAACATACATTTAATTTTTTTTTTTTTACTTCATTTAAGAATGCACACAACGCCACAGTCACACATCCAAAATAACACTTTCTTGCTGATTTTCTCGGCATAAGATGCCGAGAAAATCAGCAAGAAAGATGCCAAGTTCGTTGCGGCAAACAAAGTCCGGTAGGGAAAAGCAGGGTCGATAAGTTGGCAGCGGCAAAGTCCAGTTAGCAAGAGCAGGTCAATCGTCAAAGGCAGGTAACACGGGTCCAGGGCTTATAAGAGGTCTAACGTTCAAAGAAGATACAACAAAACAAGCAGATAATCCAGAATTTTCAAACTAAAATACACAACACAACGCAAGAGCACATCAACGGAATATATTTAAAAAACTGTCAAGACAGTCAAGTCAACCACAACCAAGTTTTTTTTTTGAATTTTTGGGCTCTGGATTCTAAGATTTTGACTAATAAACGCCATCTATAGTACACTCTAGAAAAATAGCTTAAGAGTTTTTGTTCCGCGATCACCAGATGGCAGTGTTTTCTACGGAACATTTGTTCACGTGAATTTGTACGGCAGTTTCACCCCCCTGCTTAAAGCAGTCGGGACCTAACACCCATATTAATAGCACGCGTCATCGTAGGCGTCTTAACCTACGATGGCGAAATAGTTTTCTGCACGGCCATATTGGGCCGATGACGGAATTTATATTTTAAAAAAAGGGGCTTATGGTTCGTTGAAACCAGCCCTCGTTTACGTCGGATCCCACCGGACCCGACTCAGCTCGAACTATTCGAGTTTCTTCAACAAGGTGCGTAATTAATTATCAACTAAAATCATGCAGTAGCAATTCATAGACTCCATATAGGTTTCCAAAACGTGGTCGTTGACTTTCACAGTATAAAAGGCAGTGTTCCTGGTATCGAACTGTTACGAATGTAATGCGTTAGAATAAGTGGTGTGCGTACAGTGAAGTGATCTTCGAAAAGTGGTTCGTGACGAGATACGCAACATATGTTCCACGCTAGCCCATGCGCACGGCGCGCCCTGGCTGGACGCCGCTACGAGTAGAGAGCTGTGCGCCTTCGGCCACGCTCTCTCGCCAATCTCGTGAGTGCTCCTTCGCGCTAATAAGACACGTTGGTCTTTTTACCTAAAATCTCAATCTGTGAACGAAAGTGATCAACACCCACCCTCAACTTGGGATGCTTCCCATATAAAAGTCCCCCGTTTTCTTTTGTAACTTAATATAAGATTAGTTAAGCCATGATTGCAGAACCAACAATAAATTCATAATGTATTTTGCAGAATAACCTAAATAACTTTTATTTATAACATCCCAACCAGCACCCTCGCTGACGTGACGGAGAAGCCCTGCTCGCGCGGCACGGTCCTTGGGACCAAAAGTTCGGTTCTCAGACCGACTGGATTCATCCGGCAATTAAGGTAGGTACAATCGCGGCCTTCCACCTCGGCACTTGATCTCGCGGACACGCGGACGCGAGACCACGTTGCCTTGGTGCGGGGTTCGCGAGGCCACCTACCTTACCCGCTACTTTACATCTTTTTTCTCTAAATACTACAATGGCGCCCGTTAAAATTTCGTGAGCAGCGCCCTCCATCACGCCAGTGGTGATGTTGGGAAACTTTTGTTTGTCATACAGTACGGTTTAAAATGTGCACATGTGCACCATTTGCACTGACAGCGTGCAAAAAGTCGGTTTAAGATGCGCATATTATTAGTAATGACAGCGGCGTGACGTCATGAGTGACGCCATTTTATCGTACTCACAGCGCTTAACAAAATTAGGTAGTGCAGCGTGTGCGCTAATGTCAAATTCAACTGACATCAGACAGTTTGGTCAGTTCTCCTTTTTTTTCTGGTCGGTGGTTCTCTCGGTAGAAGTTTAACCTTGGCTGGATTCAAACCGTTTTATCTCAAACAAGTTTGTTTTTTGTGTTAAATATGGATTTAATCGAATTCCAAGTCTTCTGTGAAGATTTAAACGCGATCTTGACCCTCAATTTGACAATTTTATTAGAATGATTAAATAAATAAAAGTATTTGGTAAAAAACTAATTGTTTATTTATTGCTTTAGTAAAAACATAACATTGTTCTTCTTAATGTTTTTGTTTAGACCTATTTTAATTATTTCTTATTATTAGCATATTTGAAATTTGCAATCGTTTAGTAGACCCTAAAGCTCTTGCTTCTTCTGGTGTTAGCACACCTCTCCTAGTAGTCCGAAGAACATTTGCTACTGCAATTAAATCTTTATTAAGAATGCATATGTTATGCAAAACACATGTTGCAATGATAAATTCTGGGATTTTATCAATCCTCACCATAGGGAGACATTCTTTGATTCGCCTCCATCTTGTTTTCCAGAGCCCAAATGCTCTTTCAATAGAAATTCGTGCTGAGGAGAGACAAAAATTAAAATTTTTCTGTCTTGTAGTCAGATGCCCATTGTCTTTGAAGGACACCATAATATTTGGATGGATTCCATATGCAGCATCACCTACTAAGTGAGACTCATCTGGGAAATACTCTGGATCTCCTAGATAATTTTGTACAGGTGATAATCGGAACACTCTAGCATCATGAACGCTTCCAGTGTTTCCAGCGAACACATTGGTGAATAAAAGATTCCGCGTGCAAACAGCCTGAAACAAAGATTAACAGATGTAAATCTAAAGTATCTTAAGAATATCAGAGGGTGCACTAATTAAATGCAGTAAATTTGACAGTTTTTAATTCATGCAACTGTTCAAATATCAAAAATTTTACCTATACTTGAATGGAGGTGTAACCTTTACGATTTATGTATGAATTTTTGTCACTGTTCGGGGGATTTATTTTGACATGGGTACCATCAATGGCCCCTACAACTTTAGGGAAAGCACTGAACTTTTCAAAGTCTTCCATGACATCTTTAGCATCCTGTTCTTTAGGCCATGTGATAAATTTTGGAGCCCATCTACATAGTGTGTGTGACACACGATGAACTGCTCTTATGGCAGTAGCTTTGTCAACATCAAATTTTTCACAGACTGATCTGAAATGCAACATGACCTTTCTATACAGAACTTATAGATCAGCACATGGAAACACATAACCAATCAGTGTCGTAAAAAATGATACCTGTAACTATCTGGAGTGGCCATGATCCAAATTGCTATATGCAGCTGTTCTTTGGCGGGTATTGGTTTTCTGCCTGGGTTATACTTTGTGTCCTGTAGGTCTGATCCAATAACACTCAGGACATATTCAAATGTTCTTGGATACATCCTAAATGGATAATAATATAGTTAGGAAATAATACACAAATGAAAATATTGGTTCTTAACTTTACTATAGTTGTGACTCAAATAAAGTAGATATAGGTACCTACTCAATTGCATATTATGTACCTATGAAATGACTTTTAAACACTTCGCTGGTATAACCTGGAATTACTTTATGTAAATATTCCTTAGTACGCACCTTGTGCGTTGGAAACCGCTTTCTAAGCCCCAAAAAAACAATATCCATTTCATCATCGCTTATGGATGATGAAGACGATGAGGATATTTCATCCAAATCACTGGCATCGTCGTCACTTTCTAAAAGTTCCATTATTAAGTTGAATTGAGCCATTTCAAAACGTACTTTGCCTATTTAAAACTTTTAAAAGGAGTAGGTACGCTTTAAATATTTTTAACTCTAGATAGCTCTAGATTGTTTACAAACAAATAGTGACAGTGACAGGACTGACAGGCAACAGCGCGCTGTCGTCGGTTTAAATTGTTGTCACGCTGATAGCGCGCTTCCAATTTAAACCTAGCGTCAGCAGCGTTTGCAATGTCAGCACTGTATACGCATTTTAAACCGTACTGATAGGCAATACTTATCCGTCAACGCTGTCATTCTTGACAACAAGTTGACATTAGTCGTCTAACCTTTCAATTATTTATTTTATAAAGCCGATTTCTATGCAAATACGACTCTAAATAATAATTAATCTAAATTTAACTTCTCTAATATATAAAGAGTCCTATAAATGTTTGTAAACAACGAATAACGTTGATATTTCTGTGTGTTCTACTGTAATAACAACAAATATTATAATTTCTTTGTGTAATTTCTACAGCTGTCCTGTTAAATTGTCACAAGAACAGGAGGACGTGCGCATTCCCGATATATATATGTAAGTGAACAATATTTTTTAATTTTTACAATTTAATTGTTTCAATATCAAGCGGCTTTGTTACCGCCCATAGGGTAAATGCAGCACCAACCAGCAGTAGCTTTTACTACAAACGTTTTTGTTTATACACATACTACTGTATAGTTTAAGTGCGTGTATAATATAAGATACAATACTGTGAACTAGGAACACTGATGCTTTTGGATCACT
The DNA here is from genome assembly GCA_923060345.2 of Erebia aethiops. Classification (NCBI taxonomy): domain Eukaryota; kingdom Metazoa; phylum Arthropoda; class Insecta; order Lepidoptera; family Nymphalidae; genus Erebia; species Erebia aethiops. Next base: position 341,675 of record CAKLPR020000022.1, read on the forward strand.
TCTAAATTTTGTAATACTAAATCTTAAATTTTTAATTAAAAAAAATAATAATTAATTAATGAACGTCCCCACAATCACAACAACTAGTACCCTATAACTAGAACAATTCTGTTTCTATTCTGTCTTTGACTGAGGTGTAGAAGGAGTAAAGACAATACATAAATAGGGATAGTTATGTGACATAGGATTAATACTCGGAATACATCTGAGCTCCTAGGTGGAACGGCGTTACTTTATTAAACTACAAATTAATTCACTTTTAAAACTTAAGGCGGGTCCCGGCTCAAAACCCAAATTAGTTTTAAGTAGTTAGAGTAGTTATGTAACATATAAATTCTTATCAAATAAAATAACCTTAATTTTTTTAATACTTTTGAACTAACACATATTTTTAGTAGATTTCTTCTCAAATTATCTGAATTAGAATAATTAACTAAAATTTTATTAATTTAAGTACTATCTCATATTAAAACTTCATAGTACGATATGAAAGTTAGGAAAGTACTACAATAGAAACAAAAATTGTTTCACAATTAAGAAACATATGACAAATATAGTCATTTAGCTTTACTTTAGGAAAAGTTTAATTAATAAAGGACTTACAAAACGGTAATGCCTAATTATCAAGTATACTCGGACAGTAACATTATTACATGGATTTAACATTTAGTAGAGGATAATTAAACCTCATCTATACACATATTTTTCCCACATTCTATCTACACGTCTAGTTATTAAATATTATATATATATACAAGACCGTAGAATTATAGAATAGACTTTAAGTATCAGTTAGCAAGCAACAAAGCAATAACTATACTCAATATTTTAATCACTATATAATAATAAATAGGAGAACATGATTTAAACTCTTGACCATATAGTCAAAGAGCCAGTCATTTTAAGTATTTGTCTATTTGACATCATATTGTTTTTCCTTACCTATTTGGAAGGAACTTATTGCCTAGACTCTTGCAAAGTCAAAGAGCTAGTCAATTTTTTTTTAGAAAACTAAATCTTTAGACTGGACTACTGCATAAGCAGAGAGCCAGCCACCAGTTTTTGCTTGTCTGTTAGACAAATTTTTTTCTTTCTCACTAGTTGGAAGAAACCTTGCATATACCTGAATAGTTCATAGTCTAAGAGCTATATACTGGTCTGTTCACTGAACAGCACAATTGAATTTGACTTAAACTCTTTACTTACCTATTTGGTAAGATTAACCTCACCTATCAGGGTCTAGCAATTATTGAAACTACTATCAATACAAATAGCAGACCCCAGGTTTTGGTTCATAAACCCACGACTCAACACTACATTCCTAAAACAGGAATAGCAATACGTATGCTTACTACTGGTATGGCAGTATTAAATATAATCTGCAAATCGGTACCGTAGGACGACATACCGTGCACTTGTTTGCGATGCCAAGGTACCATTTGCAGGTTACCTTGCATCAGTGCAATTTATATACTAACTGTAGGTAAACAGTATGTAAATATAGTCACTTAAAATTTATAAGTAGTAGTTATAACAATCATATAGATATAAAATAGGTATAGATAATCAGTAACAACTAACATACTAAAACTAGTTAGTACATTAATAACTCTCCCCTGAGGAACAATTTAACTTTAAGTATAGTGCGAAAGTATGAAGTATACTAGTAAGGAATGAAAGATGTTCAAAAATCCGGAACATAATAAATTAGGACAAGGAATGAAAGTATGAATAAATGAGTCTTAGCAGATAGGAATACTAACACTACTAAATATAGGCAATTTCTTTATTATTATTTTTTTTTCTTTTCTCTTTTTTCTCTTTGAACAACCACATGGTTGCTTAGCTAGGAAAATATTTTTTTCCCGGGTTGCCACGGCTGTGGAGACAACTGGGTTGTCTCTTTCGCTGAAAAAGGGAGTATTGTAGTATTATATACTACATATTCCTAATAATTTAAAGACGCACTGCGTCAGCGCCACCTACCTACGGCTGGCGCTACCACAAAACCAAACTTACGTGACTTTAAGTACACGTAACGCCATCTATCCGGTAAGACAGACATCAGAGAAACGTCAATAACAAAATACCCATAAAATCTAGCTGTCTCCCTCTTGCATATAGCAACCCAATACTAGCCCTCTCACGCGCAGCGACAAGCCGGCTGGAAACTTAAAGCAGTCGGGACCTAACACCCATATTAATAGCACGCGTCATCGTAGGCGTCTTAACCTACGATGGCGAAATAGTTTTCTGCACGGCCATATTGGGCCGATGACGGAATTTATATTTTAAAAAAAGGGGCTTATGGTTCGTTGAAACCAGCCCTCGTTTACGTCGGATCCCACCGGACCCGACTCAGCTCGAACTATTCGAGTTTCTTCAACAAGGTGCGTAATTAATTATCAACTAAAATCATGCAGTAGCAATTCATAGACTCCATATTGGTTTCCAAAACGTGGTCGTTGACTTTCACAGTATAAAAGGCAGTGTTCCTGGTATCGAACTGTTACGAATGTAATGCGTTAGAATAAGTGGTGTGCGTACAGTGAAGTGATCTTCGAAAAGTGGTTCGTGACGAGATACGCAACATATGTTCCACGCTAGCCCATGCGCACGGCGCGCCCTGGCTGGACGCCGCTACGAGTAGAGAGCTGTGCGCCTTCGGCCACGCTCTCTCGCCAATCTCGTGAGTGCTCCTTCGCGCTAATAAGACACGTTGGTCTTTTTACCTAAAATCTCAATCTGTGAACGAAAGTGATCAACACCCACCCTCAACTTGGGATGCTTCCCATATAAAAGTCCCCCGTTTTCTTTTGTAACTTAATATAAGATTAGTTAAGCCATGATTGCAGAACCAACAATAAATTCATAATGTATTTTGCAGAATAACCTAAATAACTTTTATTTATAACATCCCAACCAGCACCCTCGCTGACGTGACGGGGAAGCCCTGCTCGCGCGGCACGGTCCTTGGGACCAAAAGTTCGGTTCTCAGACCGACTGGATTCATCCGGCAATTAAGGTAGGTATAATCGCGGCCTTCCGCCTCGGCACTTGATCTCGCGGACACGAGGACGCGAGACCACGTTGCCTCGGTGCGGGGTTCGCGAGGCCACCTACCTTACCCGCAACTTACCATCTTTTTTTTTATTAAATACTACAAGATGTACTACATAAAAAATTTACAGATAAATTCAAAAACTTCGATGTTTCAAAACAAAGGATTGGTGACCAAAGGAGGGCCATTATAAGAAGAAAACTGTTACCCCAACAAACCATAGATGATATAAGAAAAGATGTGGAAAACGAGCTCCGCATTAACAATTCTCCTATCCAGCCAGATATAAGTGGACTGACTTCAAGAATCCGCTGGACCGATGACATTAATGAAGCCATCATACGAGAATATTTTAAAATTACCCACTGTGAATCAAATAAATCAGCTTACCGAGGACCTTTACATGCCGCCATAACATCACGATTTCCACAAATATCTCACGTATCTGAGCAACGAATTGCAGATCAAAGACGATTTATTGTTCAAAACAGGCGTTTAACAGTAAAAAGAATACAAGAGATCCGAGATGAAGTAGAACAGACACTGATAACCCTTCAAACTAACAATAATGATAGTGCACACCTCACACAATCAGTTCAAATACCACCAAACGACGATGACTGTAGCCTAACTCTTAATCAGACTGAGAGTGGGCCTAACACAAACAACGGAACGCAGCAGTATGTGCAAGCTACAGAGGATTTAAATATAAAAATACGATCAACATTTGAAACAACATATGAAAAATTTAAAAACAGTGACCCAATCCAAAGACCATTTATTCCCAAACAGAACACTTCAAAAAAATTAGCTCATATCGTAAGTTACATTGATAAAAATATATTGCCACAACACACCTCAACTGATCATGATTTCATCACAACCCAAACATTAATTTACTGCGCGGCATACACTGCAGCTATCTGTAATGGTGCCAAAATAAAAGATACACATATTAGCCCATCAGTGAATAAAATTAAAACACACACACCACCATGGCAAAAAAGGCTGCAGAAAAAGAAAGAATCCCTAAGAAAAGACATCGCTAGATTAACTCAGTACATCAGAGGAAATAGAAGCAATAGATTGTTGGCACAAATAGCAACTATAAAAGACAAATACAAAATTCACTCACGGCATGAAGAACCAAATCTCACTAATGAACAATATCTAGATAGCTTAAAACAGAGACTATCAGCAACAAGTAGCAGACTTAGGAGATATGAGAGCTGCACTCAGAGGATAAAGCAAAATTCGCAATTTAGGAATAATGAAAAGTTATTCTATAGACATCTGAATCAAAATACTAGTAACACACAACACACATCAGATACTACTCTACCACCACCCTTACCATCTCTTGAACAACTAAAAGATTATTGGTCAGGTATTTGGGCTAACCCAATGCAACACAACGAACGAGCCGAATGGCTTGATACAGAATCACGCAACGAAATAAATACTCCGCAAATGACATTTGAGAATATCCCGGTCGACATATTCTTAGATATACTGAAAAATACTCATAATTGGAAGACACCAGGTTCTGATCATATCCACAATTATTGGTACAAAAAATTTACCACTACACATCCTTTATTACACAACCATTTAAATATGTTCATTCAAAGCCCAAGTTCAATGCCAACATACATAACACAAGGAACAACTTTTCTTATTCCAAAAGACACCAGCGATACACAAAATCCAGCCAAATACCGACCAATAACCTGCTTACAAACCATATACAAAATACTTACAGCCTGTATCACCAAACTTATAGATAAACATATCACCAGTAATGACATTCTTGCCCAAGAACAGAAAGGATGCCGGAAGCGCAGCCAAGGCTGTAAGGAGCAGCTTATAATAGATTCCGTTATAATGAAAAAAGCTCATGAGCGTAAACAGGATATCTGCACGATGTACATAGATTACCGTAAGGCTTTCGATTCAGTACCGCATAGTTGGTTAGTTCAAACTTTACACCTCTACAAGATCCACCCTACACTAATAACTTTCCTCTCCTATACAATGCAATACTGGAGAACAAAACTTAAAGTAGGAAAAGGAACAGACACTATAGAAACTGAGGAAATACCAATTAGAAGAGGAATATTCCAAGGAGACGCACTCAGCCCCCTCTGGTTTTGCCTTGCACTAAACCCTCTGTCACATGTCTTAAATAGAGTTAAGTCTGAGTTAAATATGACAAATGATCAGCCAATACTCTCCCACCTCCTTTACATGGATGACATAAAACTGTACAGTAACAATGTAACTTCCCTACACAAACTCGCAGACATAACTCAACAGTTTTCCAGAGATATACACATGGAATTTGGCATTGATAAATGCAAAACATTTACATTTAAACAGGGTAAACTACAGTTAAATGACTACGTCCTAAGTACAGGCGAAAAGATGGATGCACTAGATCAAAACGAGTCATATAAATATCTAGGCTTCCAACAAGATCGACAAATTCGACAAAATGACACGAAAACAGATCTCACTCGCAAATTCAAACACAGACTCAACTCAGTACTTAAAACACAATTAAACTCCCGTAACACCACAAAAGCCATAAATTCTTACGCTATCCCGATACTTACATACTCATTCGGAATAATAAAATGGTCACAAACTAATCTGAAAAAACTCCAACGCATTATTAATACCACCATGACTAAACACCGAAAGCATCACCCACGTTCATGCACAGAACGATTAACACTTCCCAGAGAAGAGGGAGGCAGGGGAATAATAGACATAGCTAATCTACATAACAAGCAAATAACATCACTCAGAAAATTCTTTCACGATCGAGCTGAGGATTCTGAATAAATTCATAGTAACAGCTGATAAAAACCTAACACCCCTTAACTTATTAGACAGGAACACCCAAGCAAATGAGCGTTTAACTGATAACAAAGACAAAATACAAGCGTGGACCCAGAAGTCTCTACACGGAAGGCACCGCTGCGATTTACAGCAACAACATGTCGACACCGTAGCGTCGAACGAGTGGCTCAAACGAGGCGATCTATTCCCTGAAACTGAGGGTTTCATGCTTGCCATCCAAGATCAAGTTATTGATACCAAAAACTACCAGAAACATATCATCCGTAACCCAAACGTCGTCGATTCATGTAGACGATGCCATAGTAGTACCGAAACTATACAGCATATAACTGGTGCATGCAAATCCATAGCACAGACAGACTACAAACATCGCCACGATCAAGTTGCAGCCATAATCCACCAAAATCTAGCCTATCAATATAAGTTAATAGAAGAAAAAGTGCCGTACTATAAATACCAGCCACAGTCAGTTCTGGAAAACAACAGCTACAGGGTTTACTGGGATAGAACAATAGTGACTGATAAAACAATATATTATAATAGACCCGATATAACTATACTAGATAAACAAAATAATTCAGTACTCCTAATAGATATTGCAATCTGTAATACACACAATTTAGCTTCTACATACACAGAAAAGATTGCAAAATACACCGACTTATCTATAGAAATTAAAACCCAGTGGAAAGTGAACAGCACCAGAACTGTCCCTGTTATTATTTCATCTACAGGAGTTATCCCTAAAACACTGCATAATAGTTTGAAAGCACTAAATATTAATTGCAAAATTTATTTGCTTTTACAAAAGGCCGTAATCCTAAATACATGCCGCTTAGTACGTAAGTTTTTAACACAGGAGTAGATAACCCAAATTATGCACTTGGCTCCGGCCCGTGCATAATTATTCCCACCTTCATTATTTGAAGAGAATAAAAAAGTTAAACCAAAATAATAATAATAATAAAATTTTTGTTGTTTTCTTACTTAATCTGAGTTTTCTTATATATTGGTTATGATTGGGATTCCCTGGCTGATGGCTGATTGATGATACCCTCCCTCTTCTCCCAAGACCCCAAGTGTTTTTATCCTTTTTAAAGTTTCATTATCTTTAGCCTAATTTTTCAACAAAAAGGAAAAATAAAATGTCCAGTGCACGAACAGGTCGTCTGCTACGTGAGATCAAAAACTTGGAAAACCAACCACCGTGGGGTATTACTTGCGAACCAAATAATAATGATGTTTTGGATGAGTTAAAAGTCAGAATGCTCGGCCCCATGGGTTCTCCGTACGAAAAAGGGAAGTGGCAGTTCCGTGGCAGTTCGCTCGCAGCCAGGATGCAGGCCATTTTGTATTATTTTTGTGTTTTTTGATAATTTCGATCACGATTTTGAGGCAGTTGGCAACATTTGGGAAAGTTGACATGTATGGATCGATTGTGTAGCTCGACCGGCAGTATCGAGATATCCACACAGTGTTGCCACATTTGGGGTAGTTTTCGAGATTTTCCCCAAAAATGTCCTCCTGTAAAATTTTGTATGAAAAATTTTTTTTTCACCGATGGCTTCGTATAGAAGTCGGAAAATATAACTTTAACAAAAATATGGAGACAGCTGATGATTGAGGATTTCGGAGACGGGTAAAGGGCACGGCCAAGGTATTGAAGATAGGTGGGGGGTCCTCAAACAAATGTCACTCGAAACCTCATCCAATTGGCGATGAGTTTAAAAAAAACTCGAAAATGGTGGATACAAGATGGCCGCCATACAAATTTCGTCAGTGTCTATCTCAGAAAGTATAAAAGATGGAAGAGCGGTTTCTTGGCAAAAGATGATCAGGACCTGAAGGTCTACTTGATGAACAGGAAAAAAATTCAAGATGGCGGAATTTATTTTTCCATAGAAAATATATGGCCAATATTGAAGAATACTACGACTGTGTAGAACTATGCAAGATTTTGATACGGTTCCGTTTTACCCACGACGGGGCTCCCTGCGATTACAAAGCAGGAAACTGGTACTTAAATTTAAAAAAATCAGCGCCATTTTGAAATTCTTTGTTAATTGACCGATTTCGATCAAAATCGATATTTAAGACTCTGTTCTTAGTCTGTAGTGGGTTATAAACCCACTACAGTTCGCACTACTTACCTTTACTACTACTACTACTACTACAGCTACTAGTGATAGGCGGCTTAACGCCGCTCTCTCCGTTTTCGTCGATTCTAAAATCGATATAAGTTTGTAACGCGTGGATGGAAAAATTTGAAATTAATATATACTATAATTCATCATATTTTCAAGTATTGGATCACAGGAAAACATGAATAATAATAATAATAATAATAAGGGGGGTAAGGGAGTGCGCCCCCATCTCAGCACTCCAAACGTCAACCTCACCTGCCCGTGGTACCCCCTGCTGGCTAACAAACGAGGCTCTGGCGACCGATGGTGGCGGGATATCCACCAACCCAAGCTGCCTAGGCTCGAGGACAAGGATGTGTCCTAATGAGGCGAAGCAGAACAGCTGGCATCAGTGCAGGATGTCGGCTTAGGGCGGCGGCGGAAGAGTGTCACTTGCAAATGGTATATGATCGATTCTTATTCTAACTGTATGCGCTTGGAGTAGGAGTCGATTGGATTGTTTACAAGATGAGTACACCAACGGCGGCGCCCATAGGGCTTAACTTGCTAGTTAAATCTACTACACACCCACGTGCTATGGACAGGTACGATGGGTTAACAAGTCCAGTTTAACATATGAAGATGAAAAAAATAGCACTTCCCCAAGTACCCGGCGACTCCGAGAGGGACACTGATGATGGTAAGGAGGTGCCTCAAGGGGTCAGGGGAAAGAAGAATCTCCGGGTGGCGGTCTTAAACCATCAAACGACTTACGATACCAACGAACTTATGGACTCCGAAACTGCTATTGAAAGGAAAAATGAAAAGGAAATTACGAGCGCCCATTCCTCAAAATACTATTTAAGATCTAGAAAAACGACACATAGCTCTACTCAAAGTACAGAAAATGTAGCTGGAACTTCAAGGCATCTGGATTTGCCGTCATCTCCGTCATCCACACAAAGTTTATTCAACTCACCAGCTACATCACCACACCCATTCGAAGTACAGGATAGACCAAGTTCCTCGTCATCTAGCTCATCTGGCCCAGAGGATGTTGTGCAGACGGCATCTGCCACAATTACTGCACCCACCGATGGCCATAAAAAGGCGCGAAAAAAGTGGACTGTTGAAATGAACGAATTCATATGGCGCACATATCTTATAGTTAGTGAATTAGAAACCAAACCTCGACACTTAGATTGTAGTATTATATACTACATATTCCTAATAATTTAAAGACGCACTGCGTCAGCGCCACCTACCTACGGCTGGCGCTACCACAAAACCAAACTTACGTGACTTTAAGTACACGTAACGCCATCTATCCGGTAAGACAGACATCAGAGAAACGTCAATAACAAAATACCCATAAAATCTAGCTGTCTCCCTCTTGCATATAGCAACCCAATACTAGCCCTCTCACGCGCAGCGACAAGCCGGCTGGAAACTTAAAGCAGTCGGGACCTAACACCCATATTAATAGCACGCGTCATCGTAGGCGTCTTAACCTACGATGGCGAAATAGTTTTCTGCACGGCCATATTGGGCCGATGACGGAATTTATATTTTAAAAAAAGGGGCTTATGGTTCGTTGAAACCAGCCCTCGTTTACGTCGGATCCCACCGGACCCGACTCAGCTCGAACTATTCGAGTTTCTTCAACAAGGTGCGTAATTAATTATCAACTAAAATCATGCAGTAGCAATTCATAGACTCCATATTGGTTTCCAAAACGTGGTCGTTGACTTTCACAGTATAAAAGGCAGTGTTCCTGGTATCGAACTGTTACGAATGTAATGCGTTAGAATAAGTGGTGTGCGTACAGTGAAGTGATCTTCGAAAAGTGGTTCGTGACGAGATACGCAACATATGTTCCACGCTAGCCCATGCGCACGGCGCGCCCTGGCTGGACGCCGCTACGAGTAGAGAGCTGTGCGCCTTCGGCCACGCTCTCTCGCCAATCTCGTGAGTGCTCCTTCGCGCTAATAAGACACGTTGGTCTTTTTACCTAAAATCTCAATCTGTGAACGAAAGTGATCAACACCCACCCTCAACTTGGGATGCTTCCCATATAAAAGTCCCCCGTTTTCTTTTGTAACTTAATATAAGATTAGTTAAGCCATGATTGCAGAACCAACAATAAATTCATAATGTATTTTGCAGAATAACCTAAATAACTTTTATTTATAACATCCCAACCAGCACCCTCGCTGACGTGACGGAGAAGCCCTGCTCGCGCGGCACGGTCCTTGGGACCAAAAGTTCGGTTCTCAGACCGACTGGATTCATCCGGCAATTAAGGTAGGTACAATCGCGGCCTTCCACCTCGGCACTTGATCTCGCGGACACGCGGACGCGAGACCACGTTGCCTTGGTGCGGGGTTCGCGAGGCCACCTAACTTACCCGCTACTTTACATCTTTTTTCTCTAAATACTACAATGGCGCCCGTTAAAATTTCGTGAGCAGCGCCCTCCATCACGCCAGTGGTGATGTTGGGAAACTTTTGTTTGTCATACAGTACGGTTTAAAATGTGCACATGTGCACCATTTGCACTGACAGCGTGCAAAAAGTCGGTTTAAGATGCGCATATTATTAGTAATGACAGCGGCGTGACGTCATGAGTGACGCCATTTTATCGTACTCACAGCGCTTAACAAAATTAGGTAGTGCAGCGTGTGCGCTAATGTCAAATTCAACTGACATCAGACAGTTTGGTCAGTTCTCCTTTTTTTTCTGGTCGGTGGTTCTCTCGGTAGAAGTTTAACCTTGGCTGGATTCAAACCGTTTTATCTCAAACAAGTTTGTTTTTTGTGTTAAATATGGATTTAATCGAATTCCAAGTCTTCTGTGAAGATTTAAACGCGATCTTGACCCTCAATTTGACAATTTTATTAGAATGATTAAATAAATAAAAGTATTTGGTAAAAAACTAATTGTTTATTTATTGCTTTAGTAAAAACATAACATTGTTCTTCTTAATGTTTTTGTTTAGACCTATTTTAATTATTTCTTATTATTAGCATATTTGAAATTTGCAATCGTTTAGTAGACCCTAAAGCTCTTGCTTCTTCTGGTGTTAGCACACCTCTCCTAGTAGTCCGAAGAACATTTGCTACTGCAATTAAATCTTTATTAAGAATGCATATGTTATGCAAAACACATGTTGCAATGATAAATTCTGGGATTTTATCAATCCTCACCATAGGGAGACATTCTTTGATTCGCCTCCATCTTGTTTTCCAGAGCCCAAATGCTCTTTCAATAGAAATTCGTGCTGAGGAGAGACAAAAATTAAAATTTTTCTGTCTTGTAGTCAGATGCCCATTGTCTTTGAAGGGCACCATAATATTTGGATGGATTCCATATGCAGCATCACCTACTAAGTGAGACTCATCTGGGAAATACTCTGGATCTCCTAGATAATTTTGTACAGGTGATAATCGGAACACTCTAGCATCATGAACGCTTCCAGTGTTTCCAGCGAACACATTGGTGAATAAAAGATTCCGCGTGCAAACAGCCTGAAACAAAGATTAACAGATGTAAATCTAAAGTATCTTAAGAATATCAGAGGGTGCACTAATTAAATGCAGTAAATTTGACAGTTTTTAATTCATGCAACTGTTCAAATATCAAAAATTTTACCTGTACTTGAATGGAGGTGTAACCTTTACGATTTATGTATGAATTTTTGTCACTGTTCGGGGGATTTATTTTGACATGGGTACCATCAATGGCCCCTACAACTTTAGGGAAAGCACTGAACTTTTCAAAGTCTTCCATGACATCTTTAGCATCCTGTTCTTTAGGCCATGTGATAAATTTTGGAGCCCATCTACATAGTGTGTGTGACACACGATGAACTGCTCTTATGGCAGTAGCTTTGTCAACATCAAATTTTTCACAGACTGATCTGAAATGCAACATGACCTTTCTATACAGAACTTATAGATCAGCACATGGAAACACATAACCAATCAGTGTCGTAAAAAATGATACCTGTAACTATCTGGAGTGGCCATGATCCAAATTGCTATATGCAGCTGTTCTTTGGCGGGTATTGGTTTTCTGCCTGGGTTATACTTTGTGTCCTGTAGGTCTGATCCAATAACACTCAGGACATATTCAAATGTTCTTGGATACATCCTAAATGGATAATAATATAGTTAGGAAATAATACACAAATGAAAATATTGGTTCTTAACTTTACTATAGTTGTGACTCAAATAAAGTAGATATAGGTACCTACTCAATTGCATATTATGTACCTATGAAATGACTTTTAAACACTTCGCTGGTATAACCTGGAATTACTTTATGTAAATATTCCTTAGTACGCACCTTGTGCGTTGGAAACCGCTTTCTAAGCCCCAAAAAAACAATATCCATTTCATCATCGCTTATGGATGATGAAGACGATGAGGATATTTCATCCAAATCACTGGCATCGTCGTCACTTTCTAAAAGTTCCATTATTAAGTTGAATTGAGCCATTTCAAAACGTACTTTGCCTATTTAAAACTTTTAAAAGGAGTAGGTACGCTTTAAATATTTTTAACTCTAGATAGCTCTAGATTGTTTACAAACAAATAGTGACAGTGACAGGACTGACAGGCAACAGCGCGCTGTCGTCGGTTTAAATTGTTGTCACGCTGATAGCGCGCTTCCAATTTAAACCTAGCGCCAGCAGCGTTTGCAATGTCAGCACTGTATACGCATTTTAAACCGTACTGATAGGCAATACTTATCCGTCAACGCTGTCATTCTTGACAACAAGATGACATTAGTCGTCTAACCTTTCAATTATTCATTTTATTTTATTTTATAAAGCCGATTTCTATGCAAATACGACTCTAAATAATAATTAATCTAAATTTAACTTCTCTAATATATAAAGAGTCCTATAAATGTTTGTAAACAACGAATAACGTTGATATTTCTGTGTGTTCTACTGTAATAACAACAAATATTATAATTTCTTTGTGTAATTTCTACAGCTGTCCTGTTAAATTGTCACAAGAACAGGAGGACGTGCGCATTCCCGATATATATATGTAAGTGAACAATATTTTTTAATTTTTACAATTTAATTGTTTCAATATCAAGCGGCTTTGTTACCGCCCATAGGGTAAATGCAGCACCAACCAGCAGTAGCTTTTACTACAAACGTTTTTGTTTATACACATACTACTTTATAGTTTAAGTGCGTGTATAATATAAGATACAATACTGTGAACTAGGAACACTGATGCTTTTGGATCACTTCTAAATTTTGTAATACTAAATCTTAAATTTTTAATTAAAAAAAAAATAATTAATTAATGAACGTCCCCACAATCACAACAACTAGTACCCTATAACTAGAACAATTCTGTTTCTATTCTGTCTTTGACTGAGGTGTAGAAGGAGTAAAGACAATACATAAATAGGGATAGTTATGTGACATAGGATTAATACTCGGAATACATCTGAGCTCCTAGGTGGAACGGCGTTACTTTATTAAACTACAAATTAATTCACTTTTAAAACTTAAGGCGGGTCCCGGCTCAAAACCCAAATTAGTTTTAAGTAGTTAGAGTAGTTATGTAACATATAAATTCTTATCAAATAAAATAACCTTAATTTTTTTAATACTTTTGAACTAACACATATTTTTAGTAGATTTCTTCTCAAATTATCTGAATTAGAATAATTAACTAAAATTTTATTAATTTAAGTACTATCTCATATTAAAACTTCATAGTACGATATGAAAGTTAGGAAAGTACTACAATAGAAACAAAAATTGTTTCACAATTAAGAAACATATGACAAATATAGTCATTTAGCTTTACTTTAGGAAAAGTTTAATTAATAAAGGACTTACAAAACGGTAATGCCTAATTATCAAGTATACTCGGACAGTAACATTATTACATGGATTTAACATTTAGTAGAGGATAATTAAACCTCATCTATACACATATTTTTCCCACATTCTATCTACACGTCTAGTTATTAAATATTATATATATATACAAGACCGTAGAATTATAGAATAGACTTTAAGTATCAGTTAGCAAGCAACAAAGCAATAACTATACTCAATATTTTAATCACTATATAATAATAAATAGGAGAACATGATTTAAACTCTTGACCATATAGTCAAAGAGCCAGTCATTTTAAGTATTTGTCTATTTGACATCATATTGTTTTTCCTTACCTATTTGGAAGGAACTTATTGCCTAGACTCTTGCAAAGTCAAAGAGCTAGTCAATTTTTTTTTAGAAAACTAAATCTTTAGACTGGACTACTGCATAAGCAGAGAGCCAGCCACCAGTTTTTGCTTGTCTGTTAGACAAATTTTTTTCTTTCTCACTAGTTGGAAGAAACCTTGCATATACCTGAATAGTTCATAGTCTAAGAGCTATATACTGGTCTGTTCACTGAACAGCACAATTGAATTTGACTTAAACTCTTTACTTACCTATTTGGTAAGATTAACCTCACCTATCAGGGTCTAGCAATTATTGAAACTACTATCAATACAAATAGCAGACCCCAGGTTTTGGTTCATAAACCCACGACTCAACACTACATTCCTAAAACAGGAATAGCAATACGTATGCTTACTACTGGTATGGCAGTATTAAATATAATCTGCAAATCGGTACCGTAGGACGACATACCGTGCACTTGTTTGCGATGCCAAGGTACCATTTGCAGGTTACCTTGCATCAGTGCAATTTATATACTAACTGTAGGTAAACAGTATGTAAATATAGTCACTTAAAATTTATAAGTAGTAGTTATAACAATCATATAGATATAAAATAGGTATAGATAATCAGTAACAACTAACATACTAAAACTAGTTAGTACATTAATAACTCTCCCCTGAGGAACAATTTAACTTTAAGTATAGTGCGAAAGTATGAAGTATACTAGTAAGGAATGAAAGATGTTCAAAAATCCGGAACATAATAAATTAGGACAAGGAATGAAAGTATGAATAAATGAGTCTTAGCAGATAGGAATACTAACACTACTAAATATAGGCAATTTCTTTATTATTATTTTTTTTTCTTTTCTCTTTTTTCTCTTTGAACAACCACATGGTTGCTTAGCTAGGAAAATATTTTTTTCCCGGGTTGCCACGGCTGTGGAGACAACTGGGTTGTCTCTTTCGCTGAAAAAGGGAGTATTGTAGTATTATATACTACATATTCCTAATAATTTAAAGACGCACTGCGTCAGCGCCACCTACCTACGGCTGGCGCTACCACAAAACCAAACTTACGTGACTTTAAGTACACGTAACGCCATCTATCCGGTAAGACAGACATCAGAGAAACGTCAATAACAAAATACCCATAAAATCTAGCTGTCTCCCTCTTGCATATAGCAACCCAATACTAGCCCTCTCACGCGCAGCGACAAGCCGGCTGGAAACTTAAAGCAGTCGGGACCTAACACCCATATTAATAGCACGCGTCATCGTAGGCGTCTTAACCTACGATGGCGAAATAGTTTTCTGCACGGCCATATTGGGCCGATGACGGAATTTATATTTTAAAAAAAGGGGCTTATGGTTCGTTGAAACCAGCCCTCGTTTACGTCGGATCCCACCGGACCCGACTCAGCTCGAACTATTCGAGTTTCTTCAACAAGGTGCGTAATTAATTATCAACTAAAATCATGCAGTAGCAAATCATAGACTCCATATTGGTTTCCAAAACGTGGTCGTTGACTTTCACAGTATAAAAGGCAGTGTTCCTGGTATAGGACGGTTACGAATGTAATGCGTTAGAATAAGTGGTGTGCGTACAGTGAAGTGATCTTCGAAAAGTGATTCGCGATGAGATACGTAACATATGTTCCACGCTAGCCCATGCGCACGGCGCGCCTCGGCTAGGCGCCGCTACGAGTAGAGAGCTGTGCGCCTTCGGCCACGCTCTCTCGCCAATCTCGTGAGTGCTCCTTCGCGTTAATAAGACACGTTGGTCTTTTTACCTAAAATCTCAATCTGTGAACGAAAGTGATCAACACCCACCCTCAACTTGGGATGCTTCCCATATAAAAGTCCCCCGTTTTCTTTTGTAACTTAATATAAGATTAGTTAAGCCATGATTGCAGAACCAACAATAAATTCATAATGTATTTTACAGAATAACCTAAATAACTTTTATTTATAACATCCCAACTAGCACCCTCGCTGACGTGACGGAGAAGCCCTGCTCGCGCGGCACGGTCCTTGGGACCAAAAGTTCGGTTCTCAGACCGACTGGATTCATCCGGCAATTAAGGTAGGTACAATCGCGGCCTTCCACCTCGGCACTTGATCTCGCGGACACGCGGACGCGAGACCACGTTGCCTTGGTGCGGGGTTCGCGAGGCCACCTACCTTACCCGCTACTTTACATCTTTTTTCTCTAAATACTACAATGGCGCCCGTTAAAATTTCGTGAGCAGCGCCCTCCATCACGCCAGTGGTGATGTTGGGAAACTTTTGTTTGTCATACAGTACGGTTTAAAATGTGCACATGTGCACCATTTGCACTGACAGCGTGCAAAAAGTCGGTTTAAGATGCGCATATTATTAGTAATGACAGCGGCGTGACGTCATGAGTGACGCCATTTTATCGTACTCACAGCGCTTAACAAAATTAGGTAGTGCAGCGTGTGCGCTAATGTCAAATTCAACTGACATCAGACAGTTTGGTCAGTTCTCCTTTTTTTTCTGATCGGTGGTTCTCTCGGTAGAAGTTTAACCTTGGCTGGATTCAAACCGTTTTATCTCAAACAAGTTTGTTTTTTGTGTTAAATATGGATTTAATCGAATTCCAAGTCTTCTGTGAAGATTTAAACGCGATCTTGACCCTCAATTTGACAATTTTATTAGAATGATTAAATAAATAAAAGTATTTGGTAAAAAACTAATTGTTTATTTATTGCTTTAGTAAAAACATAACATTGTTCTTCTTAATGTTTTTGTTTAGACCTATTTTAATTATTTCTTATTATTAGCATATTTGAAATTTGCAATCGTTTAGTAGACCCTAAAGCTCTTGCTTCTTCTGGTGTTAGCACACCTCTCCTAGTAGTCCGAAGAACATTTGCTACTGCAATTAAATCTTTATTAAGAATGCATATGTTATGCAAAACACATGTTGCAATGATAAATTCTGGGATTTTATCAATCCTCACCATAGGGAGACATTCTTTGATTCGCCTCCATCTTGTTTTCCAGAGCCCAAATGCTCTTTCAATAGAAATTCGTGCTGAGGAGAGACAAAAATTAAAATTTTTCTGTCTTGTAGTCAGATGCCCATTGTCTTTGAAGGGCACCATAATATTTGGATGGATTCCATATGCAGCATCACCTACTAAGTGAGACTCATCTGGGAAATACTCTGGATCTCCTAGATAATTTTGTACAGGTGATAATCGGAACACTCTAGCATCATGAACGCTTCCAGTGTTTCCAGCGAACACATTGGTGAATAAAAGATTCCGCGTGCAAACAGCCTGAAACAAAGATTAACAGATGTAAATCTAAAGTATCTTAAGAATATCAGAGGGTGCACTAATTAAATGCAGTAAATTTGACAGTTTTTAATTCATGCAACTGTTCAAATATCAAAAATTTTACCTGTACTTGAATGGAGGTGTAACCTTTACGATTTATGTATGAATTTTTGTCACTGTTCGGGGGATTTATTTTGACATGGGTACCATCAATGGCCCCTACAACTTTAGGGAAAGCACTGAACTTTTCAAAGTCTTCCATGACATCTTTAGCATCCTGTTCTTTAGGCCATGTGATAAATTTTGGAGCCCATCTACATAGTGTGTGTGACACACGATGAACTGCTCTTATGGCAGTAGCTTTGTCAACATCAAATTTTTCACAGACTGATCTGAAATGCAACATGACCTTTCTATACAGAACTTATAGATCAGCACATGGAAACACATAACCAATCAGTGTCGTAAAAAATGATACCTGTAACTATCTGGAGTGGCCATGATCCAAATTGCTATATGCAGCTGTTCTTTGGCGGGTATTGGTTTTCTGCCTGGGTTATACTTTGTGTCCTGTAGGTCTGATCCAATAACACTCAGGACATATTCAAATGTTCTTGGATACATCCTAAATGGATAATAATATAGTTAGGAAATAATACACAAATGAAAATATTGGTTCTTAACTTTACTATAGTTGTGACTCAAATAAAGTAGATATAGGTACCTACTCAATTGCATATTATGTACCTATGAAATGACTTTTAAACACTTCGCTGGTATAACCTGGAATTACTTTAAATGTAAATATTCCTTAGTACGCACCTTGTGCGTTGGAAACCGCTTTCTAAGCCCCAAAAAAACAATATCCATTTCATCATCGCTTATGGATGATGAAGACGATGAGGATATTTCATCCAAATCACTGGCATCGTCGTCACTTTCTAAAAGTTCCATTATTAAGTTGAATTGAGCCATTTCAAAACGTACTTTGCCTATTTAAAACTTTTAAAAGGAGTAGGTACGCTTTAAATATTTTTAACTCTAGATAGCTCTAGATTGTTTACAAACAAATAGTGACAGTGACAGGACTGACAGGCAACAGCGCGCTGTCGTCGGTTTAAATTGTTGTCACGCTGATAGCGCGCTTCCAATTTAAACCTAGCGTCAGCAGCGTTTGCAATGTCAGCACTGTATACGCATTTTAAACCGTACTGATAGGCAATACTTATCCGTCAACGCTGTCATTCTTGACAACAAGTTGACATTAGTCGTCTAACCTTTCAATTATTCATTTTATTTTATTTTATAAAGCCGATTTCTATGCAAATACGACTCTAAATAATAATTAATCTAAATTTAACTTCTCTAATATATAAAGAGTCCTATAAATGTTTGTAAACAACGAATAACGTTGATATTTCTGTGTGTTCTACTGTAATAACAACAAATATTATAATTTCTTTGTGTAATTTCTACAGCTGTCCTGTTAAATTGTCACAAGAACAGGAGGACGTGCGCATTCCCGATATATATATGTAAGTGAACAATATTTTTTAATTTTTACAATTTAATTGTTTCAATATCAAGCGGCTTTGTTACCGCCCATAGGGTAAATGCAGCACCAACCAGCAGTAGCTTTTACTACAAACGTTTTTGTTTATACACATACTACTGTATAGTTTAAGTGCGTGTATAATATAAGATACAATACTGTGAACTAGGAACACTGATGCTTTTGGATCACTTCTAAATTTTGTAATACTAAATCTTAAATTTTTAATTAAAAAAAATAATAATTAATTAATGAACGTCCCCACAATCACAACAACTAGTACCTACCCTATAACTAGAACAATTCTGTTTCTATTCTGTCTTTGACTGAGGTGTAGAAGGAGTAAAGACAATACATAAATAGGGATAGTTATGTGACATAGGATTAATACTCGGAATACATCTGAGCTCCTAGGTGGAACGGCGTTACTTTATTAAACTACAAATTAATTCACTTTTAAAACTTAAGGCGGGTCCCGGCTCAAAACCCAAATTAGTTTTAAGTAGTTAGAGTAGTTATGTAACATATAAATTCTTATCAAATAAAATAACCTTAATTTTTTTAATACTTTTGAACTAACACATATTTTTAGTAGATTTCTTCTCAAATTATCTGAATTAGAATAATTAACTAAAATTTTATTAATTTAAGTACTATCTCATATTAAAACTTCATAGTACGATATGAAAGTTAGGAAAGTACTACAATAGAAACAAAAATTGTTTCACAATTAAGAAACATATGACAAATATAGTCATTTAGCTTTACTTTAGGAAAAGTTTAATTAATAAAGGACTTACAAAACGGTAATGCCTAATTATCAAGTATACTCGGACAGTAACATTATTACATGGATTTAACATTTAGTAGAGGATAATTAAACCTCATCTATACACATATTTTTCCCACATTCTATCTACACGTCTAGTTATTAAATATTATATATATATACAAGACCGTAGAATTATAGAATAGACTTTAAGTATCAGTTAGCAAGCAACAAAGCAATAACTATACTCAATATTTTAATCACTATATAATAATAAATAGGAGAACATGATTTAAACTCTTGACCATATAGTCAAAGAGCCAGTCATTTTAAGTATTTGTCTATTTGACATCATATTGTTTTTCCTTACCTATTTGGAAGGAACTTATTGCCTAGACTCTTGCAAAGTCAAAGAGCTAGTCAATTTTTTTTTAGAAAACTAAATCTTTAGACTGGACTACTGCATAAGCAGAGAGCCAGCCACCAGTTTTTGCTTGTCTGTTAGACAAATTTTTTTCTTTCTCACTAGTTGGAAGAAACCTTGCATATACCTGAATAGTTCATAGTCTAAGAGCTATATACTGGTCTGTTCACTGAACAGCACAATTGAATTTGACTTAAACTCTTTACTTACCTATTTGGTAAGATTAACCTCACCTATCAGGGTCTAGCAATTATTGAAACTACTATCAATACAAATAGCAGACCCCAGGTTTTGGTTCATAAACCCACGACTCAACACTACATTCCTAAAACAGGAATAGCAATACGTATGCTTACTACTGGTATGGCAGTATTAAATATAATCTGCAAATCGGTACCGTAGGACGACATACCGTGCACTTGTTTGCGATGCCAAGGTACCATTTGCAGGTTACCTTGCATCAGTGCAATTTATATACTAACTGTAGGTAAACAGTATGTAAATATAGTCACTTAAAATTTATAAGTAGTAGTTATAACAATCATATAGATATAAAATAGGTATAGATAATCAGTAACAACTAACATACTAAAACTAGTTAGTACATTAATAACTCTCCCCTGAGGAACAATTTAACTTTAAGTATAGTGCGAAAGTATGAAGTATACTAGTAAGGAATGAAAGATGTTCAAAAATCCGGAACATAATAAATTAGGACAAGGAATGAAAGTATGAATAAATGAGTCTTAGCAGATAGGAATACTAACACTACTAAATATAGGCAATTTCTTTATTATTATTTTTTTTTCTTTTCTCTTTTTTCTCTTTGAACAACCACATGGTTGCTTAGCTAGGAAAATATTTTTTTCCCGGGTTGCCACGGCTGTGGAGACAACTGGGTTGTCTCTTTCGCTGAAAAAGGGAGTATTGTAGTATTATATACTACATATTCCTAATAATTTAAAGACGCACTGCGTCAGCGCCACCTACCTACGGCTGGCGCTACCACAAAACCAAACTTACGTGACTTTAAGTACACGTAACGCCATCTATCCGGTAAGACAGACATCAGAGAAACGTCAATAACAAAATACCCATAAAATCTAGCTGTCTCCCTCTTGCATATAGCAACCCAATACTAGCCCTCTCACGCGCAGCGACAAGCCGGCTGGAAACTTAAAGCAGTCGGGACCTAACACCCATATTAATAGCACGCGTCATCGTAGGCGTCTTAACCTACGATGGCGAAATAGTTTTCTGCACGGCCATATTGGGCCGATGACGGAATTTATATTTTAAAAAAAGGGGCTTATGGTTCGTTGAAACCAGCCCTCGTTTACGTCGGATCCCACCGGACCCGACTCAGCTCGAACTATTCGAGTTTCTTCAACAAGGTGCGTAATTAATTATCAACTAAAATCATGCAGTAGCAATTCATAGACTCCATATTGGTTTCCAAAACGTGGTCGTTGACTTTCACAGTATAAAAGGCAGTGTTCCTGGTATCGAACTGTTACGAATGTAATGCGTTAGAATAAGTGGTGTGCGTACAGTGAAGTGATCTTCGAAAAGTGGTTCGTGACGAGATACGCAACATATGTTCCACGCTAGCCCAT
Organism: Erebia aethiops; assembly: GCA_923060345.2. Taxonomy (NCBI): domain Eukaryota; kingdom Metazoa; phylum Arthropoda; class Insecta; order Lepidoptera; family Nymphalidae; genus Erebia; species Erebia aethiops. The sequence goes on from CAKLPR020000022.1 coordinate 363,600, forward strand.
GCGCACGGCGCGCCCTGGCTGGACGCCGCTACGAGTAGAGAGCTGTGCGCCTTCGGCCACGCTCTCTCGCCAATCTCTGAGAGAGTGATTGGTCTTTTTACCTAAAATCTCAATCTGTGAACGAAAGTGATCAACACCCACCCTCAACTTGGGATGCTTCCCATATAAAAGTCCCCCGTTTTCTTTTGTAACTTAATATAAGATTAGTTAAGCCATGATTGCAGAACCAACAATAAATTCATAATGTATTTTGCAGAATAACCTAAATAACTTTTATTTATAACATCCCAACCAGCACCCTCGCTGACGTGACGGGGAAGCCCTGCTCGCGCGGCACGGTCCTTGGGACCAAAAGTTCGGTTCTCAGACCGACTGGATTCATCCGGCAATTAAGGTAGGTATAATCGCGGCCTTCCGCCTCGGCACTTGATCTCGCGGACACGAGGACGCGAGACCACGTTGCCTCGGTGCGGGGTTCGCGAGGCCACCTACCTTACCCGCAACTTACCATCTTTTTTTTTATTAAATACTACAAGATGTACTACATAAAAAATTTACAGATAAATTCAAAAACTTCGATGTTTCAAAACAAAGGATTGGTGACCAAAGGAGGGCCATTATAAGAAGAAAACTGTTACCCCAACAAACCATAGATGATATAAGAAAAGATGTGGAAAACGAGCTCCGCATTAACAATTCTCCTATCCAGCCAGATATAAGTGGACTGACTTCAAGAATCCGCTGGACCGATGACATTAATGAAGCCATCATACGAGAATATTTTAAAATTACCCACTGTGAATCAAATAAATCAGCTTACCGAGGACCTTTACATGCCGCCATAACATCACGATTTCCACAAATATCTCACGTATCTGAGCAACGAATTGCAGATCAAAGACGATTTATTGTTCAAAACAGGCGTTTAACAGTAAAAAGAATACAAGAGATCCGAGATGAAGTAGAACAGACACTGATAACCCTTCAAACTAACAATAATGATAGTGCACACCTCACACAATCAGTTCAAATACCACCAAACGACGATGACTGTAGCCTAACTCTTAATCAGACTGAGAGTGGGCCTAACACAAACAACGGAACGCAGCAGTATGTGCAAGCTACAGAGGATTTAAATATAAAAATACGATCAACATTTGAAACAACATATGAAAAATTTAAAAACAGTGACCCAATCCAAAGACCATTTATTCCCAAACAGAACACTTCAAAAAAATTAGCTCATATCGTAAGTTACATTGATAAAAATATATTGCCACAACACACCTCAACTGATCATGATTTCATCACAACCCAAACATTAATTTACTGCGCGGCATACACTGCAGCTATCTGTAATGGTGCCAAAATAAAAGATACACATATTAGCCCATCAGTGAATAAAATTAAAACACACACACCACCATGGCAAAAAAGGCTGCAGAAAAAGAAAGAATCCCTAAGAAAAGACATCGCTAGATTAACTCAGTACATCAGAGGAAATAGAAGCAATAGATTGTTGGCACAAATAGCAACTATAAAAGACAAATACAAAATTCACTCACGGCATGAAGAACCAAATCTCACTAATGAACAATATCTAGATAGCTTAAAACAGAGACTATCAGCAACAAGTAGCAGACTTAGGAGATATGAGAGCTGCACTCAGAGGATAAAGCAAAATTCGCAATTTAGGAATAATGAAAAGTTATTCTATAGACATCTGAATCAAAATACTAGTAACACACAACACACATCAGATACTACTCTACCACCACCCTTACCATCTCTTGAACAACTAAAAGATTATTGGTCAGGTATTTGGGCTAACCCAATGCAACACAACGAACGAGCCGAATGGCTTGATACAGAATCACGCAACGAAATAAATACTCCGCAAATGACATTTGAGAATATCCCGGTCGACATATTCTTAGATATACTGAAAAATACTCATAATTGGAAGACACCAGGTTCTGATCATATCCACAATTATTGGTACAAAAAATTTACCACTACACATCCTTTATTACACAACCATTTAAATATGTTCATTCAAAGCCCAAGTTCAATGCCAACATACATAACACAAGGAACAACTTTTCTTATTCCAAAAGACACCAGCGATACACAAAATCCAGCCAAATACCGACCAATAACCTGCTTACAAACCATATACAAAATACTTACAGCCTGTATCACCAAACTTATAGATAAACATATCACCAGTAATGACATTCTTGCCCAAGAACAGAAAGGATGCCGGAAGCGCAGCCAAGGCTGTAAGGAGCAGCTTATAATAGATTCCGTTATAATGAAAAAAGCTCATGAGCGTAAACAGGATATCTGCACGATGTACATAGATTACCGTAAGGCTTTCGATTCAGTACCGCATAGTTGGTTAGTTCAAACTTTACACCTCTACAAGATCCACCCTACACTAATAACTTTCCTCTCCTATACAATGCAATACTGGAGAACAAAACTTAAAGTAGGAAAAGGAACAGACACTATAGAAACTGAGGAAATACCAATTAGAAGAGGAATATTCCAAGGAGACGCACTCAGCCCCCTCTGGTTTTGCCTTGCACTAAACCCTCTGTCACATGTCTTAAATAGAGTTAAGTCTGAGTTAAATATGACAAATGATCAGCCAATACTCTCCCACCTCCTTTACATGGATGACATAAAACTGTACAGTAACAATGTAACTTCCCTACACAAACTCGCAGACATAACTCAACAGTTTTCCAGAGATATACACATGGAATTTGGCATTGATAAATGCAAAACATTTACATTTAAACAGGGTAAACTACAGTTAAATGACTACGTCCTAAGTACAGGCGAAAAGATGGATGCACTAGATCAAAACGAGTCATATAAATATCTAGGCTTCCAACAAGATCGACAAATTCGACAAAATGACACGAAAACAGATCTCACTCGCAAATTCAAACACAGACTCAACTCAGTACTTAAAACACAATTAAACTCCCGTAACACCACAAAAGCCATAAATTCTTACGCTATCCCGATACTTACATACTCATTCGGAATAATAAAATGGTCACAAACTAATCTGAAAAAACTCCAACGCATTATTAATACCACCATGACTAAACACCGAAAGCATCACCCACGTTCATGCACAGAACGATTAACACTTCCCAGAGAAGAGGGAGGCAGGGGAATAATAGACATAGCTAATCTACATAACAAGCAAATAACATCACTCAGAAAATTCTTTCACGATCGAGCTGAGGATTCTGAATAAATTCATAGTAACAGCTGATAAAAACCTAACACCCCTTAACTTATTAGACAGGAACACCCAAGCAAATGAGCGTTTAACTGATAACAAAGACAAAATACAAGCGTGGACCCAGAAGTCTCTACACGGAAGGCACCGCTGCGATTTACAGCAACAACATGTCGACACCGAAGCGTCGAACGAGTGGCTCAAACGAGGCGATCTATTCCCTGAAACTGAGGGTTTCATGCTTGCCATCCAAGATCAAGTTATTGATACCAAAAACTACCAGAAACATATCATCCGTAACCCAAACGTCGTCGATTCATGTAGACGATGCCATAGTAGTACCGAAACTATACAGCATATAACTGGTGCATGCAAATCCATAGCACAGACAGACTACAAACATCGCCACGATCAAGTTGCAGCCATAATCCACCAAAATCTAGCCTATCAATATAAGTTAATAGAAGAAAAAGTGCCGTACTATAAATACCAGCCACAGTCAGTTCTGGAAAACAACAGCTACAGGGTTTACTGGGATAGAACAATAGTGACTGATAAAACAATATATTATAATAGACCCGATATAACTATACTAGATAAACAAAATAATTCAGTACTCCTAATAGATATTGCAATCTGTAATACACACAATTTAGCTTCTACATACACAGAAAAGATTGCAAAATACACCGACTTATCTATAGAAATTAAAACCCAGTGGAAAGTGAACAGCACCAGAACTGTCCCTGTTATTATTTCATCTACAGGAGTTATCCCTAAAACACTGCATAATAGTTTGAAAGCACTAAATATTAATTGCAAAATTTATTTGCTTTTACAAAAGGCCGTAATCCTAAATACATGCCGCTTAGTACGTAAGTTTTTAACACAGGAGTAGATAACCCAAATTATGCACTTGGCTCCGGCCCGTGCATAATTATTCCCACCTTCATTATTTGAAGAGAATAAAAAAGTTAAACCAAAATAATAATAATAATAAAATTTTTGTTGTTTTCTTACTTAATCTGAGTTTTCTTATATATTGGTTATGATTGGGATTCCCTGGCTGATGGCTGATTGATGATACCCTCCCTCTTCTCCCAAGACCCCAAGTGTTTTTATCCTTTTTAAAGTTTCATTATCTTTAGCCTAATTTTTCAACAAAAAGGAAAAATAAAATGTCCAGTGCACGAACAGGTCGTCTGCTACGTGAGATCAAAAACTTGGAAAACCAACCACCGTGGGGTATTACTTGCGAACCAAATAATAATGATGTTTTGGATGAGTTAAAAGTCAGAATGCTCGGCCCCATGGGTTCTCCGTACGAAAAAGGGAAGTGGCAGTTCCGTGGCAGTTCGCTCGCAGCCAGGATGCAGAAAGCGGTGTTGCTAGACTCGGCTAGGATAGTCCGCCGGTTTCTCAACCTGTCCCCCTGACCCCCGGCCGTCTGGTCTCCCCTGCCGGGGTGTAATCCTCCGCCCGCTACAACTATTTATTTGTGTATTTGTGTATGTAAGTTTGTTAATTTGCATTTATTTACGTAAGTTTATTATAAATCTTTTGGCAATATATGTATTTATTTTGTATGCGGGCGTAAGAGCTAAATTTATATCGATAATAATAAATCGTTTATTTGCTAGAAACATTGTACATTAAGATGACACAGACTAAATTTGACCATACATGTTTCGCCATTACTGACATGCAAATTTAAAAACATAGTCTAAACAAACCAAATATATTTTATAATTCTCAGAAATTAAATGACAGGACTAAATAAATTCATTCTAAAAATTCCTTCAGTGAGTAAAAACACTTGTCAATGAGCCATTCATGCAGCTTTCTTTTAAATACACTAAATGGTAATTTCTTTAAGTTTTCAGGCAATCGATTAAATATTTGAACAGACATACTATAACAGTTGGTTGTGCAGCGCCATCTTTGAAATCCTGAACGCATTATTGCACTGGTTCCTATTTGCTGGGGACAGCGGCCGCTTGCTTTGCCTTTAGGCAATTTTTCGCTTCCCCAATAGATGGAGCTACGCGTCTTAAAAACGATCGGCTTTCGCGATCGTTACAACTGCAGCGCCATATTGAATGGCCAGTTGCTGACCCGCCGCGAAACAAGACGCATCTCACACGCACGCAAAAATACGCCAACGCAGCAGCCAATCTAGAATCATCCTGTCGCAGCCGCCTGACCTAGCCGAATCTAGGAGAGCGAAGAGTTCCTGGAGTGCAGGCAAGTGGTTGTTTTTCCTAGTAGATAGTAAGATCCTGGGCATAATTTGTTTAGAGAATCGAAGATTGTGCTGTACGCCATCACGCATATTAACCTCGCAATTTAAAATTACTTATTACAAGTAAACGCTCACGCACCCCCTAAAGGGTGATAACTATTTACACGTTATCATCCATAATTTGGTCCTTTTCGAACCGGATATTGTTCCAGCATTTATATTTATCGCGATTTTACGTAAGTTATTCGTAAAGTTCTGGACGCAATACATTCTTAACGCACTTGTGTAATTTGTTCACAAATCAATTATTTTCACGCACATAATATATATTTCGCGGATAATTATTAATATTTACGCAATTTTACGTAAATTATTCGTAAAAAATTATTGAAAGGTCATTCGCCACGCATTACTTTGTTAGCGGCCATCTTGTTTAAATTAGTCACAAGACATTTACTTACGTTACTTTAGTGTTATTAACATGGAGAAATACGGATTATCGTCTCAGTTAACTGTCCTTACATGCAAAAAAGAAAATATATTTCATAGAATGAATAGATTATACGATATGTCCAAAAATATTTCTAACTTTGAATTACGCAAAAATGAGAAATTCATGTGTGAATCGGAAACCATAGATGAGTTGAGAACAAAGTTTGAATCAATTTTAGATGAAATAAATAATATTTCTCTAAAACTTGAACCTGAAACGCAGCCAAGTTATCAGGCCCTAGATGCCTTCGAGGATTTATATGCTCCTGTGAAGAGGATTAGGAATAAAATCTTAGCAAGTAGCAATAGTTATGAATCGAAGAGCAATACTAATACCAATCTCGCTCCTAAAATAAAGTTGCCTCCTATAAACATTCCGAATTTTGATGGAAGAAATGAAAATTGGCCTTTATTTTATGAATCCTTTAAAGCTAACGTACATAATAATCAGAATTTAACTGATTCACAACGCGTCCAATATTTAATTAGTAAATTATCGCACGGGGCATTACATTTCACTGCAGGTATTGTACCTACAGGGGAAACATACCATATAATTTGGGATAGTTTGATTAAGAAATATCAGGATGTACGAGCTTTAGGTACGCATTATCTAAATAATATTTTCGAGTTAAAGAACTGTACAAATACCGCTAATAGTTTAAATACATTCATCGAAAAATTTTCAGCTTCGATCGCCGCTTTGAAACAATTAGATATTCCGGATTTAGCTGATTTCATGTTTTTATATTTTGCACTAAAGAGGATAGACTCTCAAACTGTACAGAATTTCGAAATGTCTTTACAATCACAAGATACAATTCCTTCTGATGAAAGCTAAAGCTTATAGTGAACGCACCCTGGTCTATGCCAACTGTGACACTGACAAGTGACAAGTTAGAAACCAAACGTCAATATAAGTTGTCATTTCTTTTTCCTTTTTGTGATATTAATTTGTAACTCTGTTCATCGCTAATATACTCCAAGTTTCTATTTTTCTATAAGTCCTTTTATTTTAATAAATTCCAAATAATAAGTTTAAATAATTCCTACATGGTAGCAGAGCAATTAAAGATTTTATTTTCAGCTCAAAACGTAACGATTAAAAAGATTTCAAGAGATAAAGTTTTTGGCCAACGTGATTTTTTACAAATTGTTTTTCCAAAATGTCTTTAATACATAGTAATTCATTCAATATTGAAAAATTAAGCGGCCGGGACAACTATTCAACGTGGAAATTCGCCGTTCAAACGTATTTGGAACACGAGGAACTCTGGGAGTGTATAACGGGAAAAAACGTGGACCCATTAAAAGATAAAAAGGCAAGATCAAAGATAATTCTGCTTGTCGACCCCATAAACTACGTGCATATTGAGGAGTGTACGTCCGCAAAACAGGTATGGGACAATTTATGTAAAGCATTTAGTGATTCTGGCCTAACTAGAAAAGTTGGTTTGTTAAAAACACTTATCACCACCACTTTGGAAAACAGTAACAGCATAGAAGATTATGTGAGTAAGATTATGTCGACGGCGCATAAACTGCGCAACATTAATTTCAAAGTCGACGACGAATGGCTAGGCACACTTCTGCTAGCGGGCCTACCGGAAACATATAAGCCCATGCTCATGGCCATAGAAAGCTCAGGCATTAAAATCTCCGCTGATGCTATAAAAACAAAGATTTTACAGGATGTAAAACCGGCAGATAAATCTTCTGCATTTTATACTCCTAAATCTCCGAATAATAAGTATAATAGTACTAATAAAGGCAAATCCAAGGGTCCACGGTGTTATAACTGTAATAAATTTGGCCATTTCAGTAAATTTTGTAGAAATAAGGAAAGAAAAACTGAAAATAAGAGTAATAACAGTGGTTTTGTAGCTGCATTTTCAGCCGTTTCAGTCAATGATGAATATAGCTGGTACATCGACTCCGGAGCTTCTGTACACATGACCAAACATAAGGAATGGTTATCAGAGATATGTTTGCCGAGTGAATCTCATGTACGAATAGCAGATGATAAAGTGCTCAAAGTCGAATTGTGTGGAAGTACCACTATAACCATTCCGGGAGAGGATGGGTCATCAAGTAAGATCAAGGTAAATAATGTTTTTTATGTACCTGAATTAGCAACAAATTTACTATCAGTCAGTAAGATAATTGAAAATGGCTGTAAAATTGAATTTTCTAATAATGGCTGCCGGATTTTGAACAATAAGGAACTAACTGTTGCAACAGCCAATTGCTTTAATGGAACTTATAAACTCAATACCAGTGAAACTAGAGGTTTTTCTGCTGTCACTGATAATACTAATTTTCTTTGGCATCAAAGATTGGCTCATTTGAATTTTAATGACCTGTATAAATTACAAAACTGTGCACTTGGTATTAACTTGACATCACAGAAAGAAGAAGTATTATGCACACCGTGCCTTCAAGGCAAGCAAACCAGGCAACCTTTCAAGCATGTGGGTTCCCGAGCAAATGATTTGCTAGAACTGATCCATTCTGACATTTGTGGTCCGATGGAGACACCATCGCTGGGAGGGGCCAGGTATTTTATAACTTTCATCGATGATTATTCAGGAAAAGTGTTTGTTTACACTTTAGCTAACAAAAGCGAAGCCTTAGAAAAATTTCAAGAATTTAAAAGTAGTGTTGAGAATGAATTAAATAAATCCATTAAGATATTTAGGTCCGATAATGGCAGGGAATATATTAATCGTTCATTTGAAAAATTTCTGAAGGTCTCTGGCATTACTCATCAAACAAGTAATCCGTACACACCAGAGCAAAATGGTCGAGCAGAAAGAATGAACAGAACACTTATAGAAAGGGCTAAATGTATGTTGTTTAATGCATGTTTACAGAAGGAGTACTGGGCAGAAGCAATCCTAACTGCAGCATATATAACTAATCGCTGTCCATCTCGAGCAATTGCAGGCATAACTCCGTTTGAAAAATGGACAAGATTCAAGCCAGATATTAGTCACTTAAGAGTATTCGGTTGCAAGGCAATGGTGCATATACCGAAGGAACGCAGGCTCAAATGGGATTCAAAATCCAGTGAAATGATCTTTGTCGGCTACAGCACTACAACTAAAGGTTACAGATTATATAATCCTAAAACTAAGCGTGTAATAATGAGTAGAGATGTTGTTTTTATAGAAAGTCAGACTAAGGTATCTGAGAATTTAAAATCCATTGAGAAGGAAAATAAGATTGGTATCACACTAACATCTGAAACTCCAAACTTACCTGTTCCTTCCACCTCAACTGCCTCAGAAGCTGCAGAACTTGACTTGTCCACTAGCTATGATGACTCCAAAGATGATGAGTACAACCCTGATTTCACTGACTGTATGTCTGATAGTAGCATATCACCTACCACGCCCATGAGACATGTAACAGTCCGGACCCGTAGGCATAAGCAAAATGATGACAGTCCTTTGTCACTAATGTGTTTTAATAATGAATTAGCTATGAGTGTTTTAGATAGTGACCCACAAAGTACTGAAGAAGCATTGCAGAGCAACCAAGCTGCACAATGGAAGAATGCCATGGATCTTGAATATGAGTCTTTAATAAAGAATAATACATGGGTACTTGCAGACCTTCCAGTGGGAAAGAAAGCCATACCATGTAAGTGGATTTTTAAAACTAAAACGAATGAAAATGGGGACATAACGAGATATAAAGCAAGACTTGTTATAAAAGGCTATAAACAGAGGAAAAACATAGATTATCAAGAAGTATTTGCTCCGGTTATTCGCTATTCCTCCCTCCGATATTTAATGAGCATGGCTGTTAAATATGAGCTAAAAATTCATCAAATGGATGCGGTTACAGCTTTCTTACAAGGTGATGTGGAAGAGGAAATTTATATGAGTCAGCCACCTCTATATGAACAAGAAGGTAACAAAGTATGTCATTTAATTAAATCAATTTATGGACTCAAGCAAGCCAGCAGGCAATGGAACAAAAAATTGAATAATGTATTAATTGATATTGGATTATTGAGAAGCAAAGTAGATCCTTGCATTTATTATTTGGTAAAAACTGATAATGATATATTTTACTTAGCAGTGTATGTAGATGACCTGCTATGTTTTTACAACTGTGAAGAAACTTTGCATTTTATTAGAAATAAATTAACAAGAATGTTCAGCATGAAGGATATAGGTGAAGCTAAACATTGCATTGGTTTAAGGATTCATAGAGATAAACAAAAACTTCAATTAGATCAGACCTTGTACATTGAAAAAATTTTACAAAGATTTGGGATGTCCGACTGCAAGCCAGTAAATACTCCATGTGATACAAGCTCAAAATTGATGCCTGCAAAGGATGACAGTGAAGTACTCACTAATATACCTTATCATGAAGCAGTGGGATGCTTATTGTATTTATCTCAAGGTACAAGACCGGATATAAGTTATGCTGTGAATACATTGAGCCGTTTCAACAATAAGCCTACTAAAGAACACTGGATAGCACTTAAAAGAGTGATGCGATATTTAAAAGGCACTTTGCATATGAAATTAAATTATATTAAATCTAAGGAAGATTATATTAGTGGCTATTGTGATGCAGATTGGGCATCCAATCCGGAAGACAGGAGATCTTGCACAGGCTACGTCTTTTTATTTCAGGGCTCCGCTATCAGTTGGAATTCAAAAAGGCAACTCACTGTAGCACTGTCATCGACTGAGGCTGAATACATGTCGTTGGCCTCCGCCGTGCAAGAAGGGCTATGGCTCAAACAATTGGATGCTGAATTGCGGTCCTTTATAGCAATTCAACCTCTCATAATATATTGTGATAATCAAAGCACTATTAGACTTTCAGGTAATGATGTTTATCACTCCAGGAGCAAGCACATTGATGTGAGGTACCACTTTATAAGGGAAAAAGTGACCTGTGATGAAGTTATTATCCAGTACAAGGGCACTGATGCAATGGTCGCTGATGTACTTACCAAGGGGCTGCCTCATAACAAGCATACCTTCTGCTCCTCTGCTATAATGGGTGTGCGTTCAGGAGAGGATGATGAAAGCTAAAGCTTATAGTGAACGCACCCTGGTCTATGCCAACTGTGACACTGACAAGTGACAAGTTAGAAACCAAACGTCAATATAAGTTGTCATTTCTTTTTCCTTTTTGTGATATTAATTTGTAACTCTGTTCATCGCTAATATACTCCAAGTTTCTATTTTTCTATAAGTCCTTTTATTTTAATAAATTCCAAATAATAAGTTTAAATAATTCCTACACCTTCTTATTCGCAATTAATAGAATTTATTCAATATCAAGTTAAAGTTCTTGAACGCTCCAGTAAGTCTGCAGTTTCAAACGAGAAATCAAAGGCAAACTCACGGAATACCTACAAGTCGTTTGTCGCATGTGATAACGATTTTATAACCGCTCCCGCAGCTCGTAGTGAATGCGTTTTATGTAAAAGTGATATGCACAATAATCTATACCAATGCAAAAAGTTTATGGCCATGGAGTCGCCACAGGCTAGATTCGACTTTATTAAATCTAACAATGCTTGCGTGAATTGTTTGTCCCTCTTTCATACTCTTGGAAAGTGTAAATCCAGATCATCTTGTGCCAACTGTCTTCCTGTTAAGAAACGGCATCACTCCAGCTTATGTAGAAACCAAAATAATACAAGCAGCAAAAAATCGCTATCGGATGGCATAAGCGCTCCGCCCGCTTTAACTGTAGCCGCGCATTCATCGCAGGGAACGAACGTACAATCATTAGTCGCGTCTGTACCTACAAATGAAGTTTATACCCGCAAACATTGGTTTAAACAATGCATCGCTCGAGTGTACTTCTGTCAACCGCTCAAATATACGCAACGCCATATAATAGTAATAAGAAAATTACTATTCGCTGTTTATTAGACACTGGGTCACAAAATAACATTATTTCTTATAAATGTTGTAAAACGCTTAATTTACCTATCACCCCAATGGTTAACTCGTGTATTAGAGGTATAGGGTTAAATTCAAAACCGGTTCATGGTTATGTTTATTTGAATATTGAATCGCGCGTGTACCCTGCTAATAAATATTATATAAAAGCTTTAGTTTTAGACTGTCTCACCGACAATTTGCCATCGCATTATATTGAAAATTGTGATATGACTCATATCCAAGGTCTGCCTCTAGCCGACTTGTCTTGGAACGTACCTGGAAGTGTCAACGTCATTTTAGGCGCGCAGCTGTTTCCTAACATTTACTTAGGCGATAAAGTTATATCTAGTGGAGTCGCCCCTACTGCTTTGTTGACAACTTTTGGATACGTTTTAATGGGCGATTATACTTGTAATTATAATCATGATGATTCGTCGCTCACTGCGCTCGCACTCGACGATTTAAATATGAATCTTCAAAAATTTTGGGAGTTAGAACAAATAAAGGAGAAAACCCACCTTAGCCCAGCCGAGATCGAATGTGAGAATTTATACTGCGCCTCGGTTTCTCGGGATGATAGTGGCCGGTATTCGGTGGCTTTGCCCTTTTGTCAGAATGCATCCGAACTAGGCAATTCACGTTACGTCGCTCACCGCCGCTTACTTGCGTTAGAACGTAAGTTTAAGTCTGATCCTTCATTGCGCCATGATTATAATCAAGTTATTAGTGAATACATTCAACGAGGTTATTTGTCTGCGGTCTCGGAGCATAATAATACTCAAGAGGGCTACTATATTCCTCACCACGCAGTTATTCGCCCTGACAAAAGTGCAAGTCGCGTTAGAATCGTTACCGATGCTTCTGCTAAAACAAGTGATAAAAATATTTCGTTAAATGATGTACTGCACACTGGGCCTAATTTACAGGCAGATTTATTTTTATTGCTTTTGAATTTTCGCTTATTTCCCGTCGCAATGACAGCTGACATTAAACAAATGTATATGCAGGTTGAAACTATACCTGATCATCGCAAATACCTAAAGATTCTTTTTCGATTTAATGATAATGAAAAAATACGCACTTTTCAATTCAATAGGGTTCCATTTGGGTTAAAGTCCAGTCCGTATTTGGCAATGCGTTCGGTAAAGCAATTATGCAATGACGAAGGCCACCGTTATCCAGAAGCAGCAAAGGTCGCTCAGTCGCAATTATATATGGACGATCTTGTTCATTCAGCTCCTAACGAGCAAACTGCTAAAGTTTTGTCGCAGGAATTGGTTGCCTTGTTTAAATCTGGTGCTTTTGATTTAGTCAAATGGACTAGTAACTCATCCGCGCTTTTAGAAAACCTTCCGGACACTCATCGCGCTTCCGTGAATTTCACGGATAGTAATAATACTGCAAAGGTGCTAGGCCTGTCTTGGGAACCTAATGAGGATATATTTCATTTAACAGTTTCAAAAATTGATGATAAATGTACAAAACGCACTATTTTATCGCTCGTTGCTCGATTATTTGATGTTCTAGGACTTGTCGCTCCGGTCATTTTATACGCTAAACTTATAATTAAAGAGCTTTGGCTTGATAAAGTTGATTGGGACGACACCCCTTCTGAGGATATAATTAAACGCTATTTAGCTTTGGTTCAGGATTTTTCAATTCTTTCAAGTTTAAAAATAAAACGTCATACTGGTATCACCGAAGGATGCAAAGTTAATATAATCGCCTTCTGTGATGCTAGTTATTATTATTTTATACTATATATAGCTCGATTACCACTGACTGACTGACTGACTCATTGACATAATTGTTCTCCTAGAAAGAGACAGAAAACGATACAATGATGTACGGGAGATGTGTTCGGGTGCGGGAGTCGAGTAGGGAAAAATTATGACATTTCGGAAAAACAAGATGGCGGCCGACGTGACTCTTGCAACTCTTTTGTTTTCCAACCGATTTCGTTACAACTCGCAACGATTGAGGAAACTAGGAAACGATTAACAGAAAGAGTGGAAAAAATTGGAAAAACAAGATGGCGGCCGAGCTGTAGTGTTTTGAAATTTTTGATTTTTCGACCCCGAACCGCGGCGCCACAGATCCGAAACGGCGTTGTCGGATGTAATATTTTTTTCTCTTTTCGCCTACAATTATCCTGTATTTTGACAGAACGGGAGTGGTTCTTAAAAATTCAAGATGGCGGCTGTCGCGGCGGCCGTTCTATTTGAGGTATGAAAAAACGCAATTTTTAAATTCAAATTTCTCACAGTTGGCAACGTCGGAGCGTTTCGACTTCTAGGGGGCGATTGTGTGTACAGACTCGAACTATGGATTGGGGAAAAAAAATTACCCCATTTCTCGGGAAATTTTCAAGATTTACCCCAAAAATTAAAAAATCGAAATACGTATTTTTTGCAAAGTTCGAGTACGAGCGACCACGTGTCCCACTTGTACGAATGACGTTTGGGTATTTTCGTCGCCGAGGTCTGGCAACACTGGGATTTATCAAAGTAAAAGTGATTTTCGACATGGTCTTTTTTCAGGGGCTATCATTTCGGCTGGGTGCGAGCGAGATGAAAAATTGAAACGTCATCAGGAGCGGTATATCCTGTAGTTCACGGGAAAATTATGAAACTATGTAAAATGCTTGTGTGAAACGAGGTGGCGGCCATTTTGTATTCTTTTTGTGTTTTTGAAAATTTCGATCACGATTTTGAGGCAGTTGGCAACATTTGGGAAAGTTGACATGTAGGGATCGACTGTGTAACTCGACCGGCAGTATCGAGATATCAAAACAGTGTTGCCACATTTGGGGTAGTTTTCGAGATTTTCCCCAAAAATGTCCTCCTGTAAAATATTGTATGAAAAATTTTTTTTTCACTGATAGTTTCGTATAGAAGTCAGAAAATATAACTTGAAAAAAAATATGGAGACACCTGATGATTGAGGATTTCGGAGACGTGTAAAGGGCACGGCCAAGGTATTGAAGATAGGTGGGGGGTCCTCGAACTAATGTCACTCGGAACCACATCCAATTGGCGATGAGTTTAAAAAAAACTCGAAAATGGTGGATTCAAGATGGCCGCCATACAAATTTCGTCAGTGTCTATCTCGGAGAGTATAAGAGATGGAAGTGTGGTTTCTTGGCAAGATATGATCAGGACGAGGAGGTCTATTTAGCGAAATGAAAAAAAATTCAAGATGGCGGAATATTTTTTTTCGTACCAAATTATATGGCGATTAGGAACTTTATAAGGACTGGGTACTTCTAACGAATATTTGGGAGAAAAATGTGAAGCGAGTTGATGATTGAGGATATCGGAGACGGGTGAAGAGCACGGCCAGGATATTGTAGAAAGAGGGGGTGTGTTCGACCATATGCATGAAAAAAAACAAACATAAAACTACCAACATACCCGCATAATTGTTCTACTAAAAAAAGGCAGAAAACGATACAATGATGTATGGGAGATGTATTCGGGCGCGAGATGGAAGTAGGGAAAAATTATGACCTTTTGGAAAAACAAGATGGCGGCCGACGTGATTCTTGCAACTCTTTTGTTTTCCAACCGATTTCGTTACAACTCGTAATGATTAAAGGAATTAGTAAGCGAACAATACAAAATGTAGAAAAAATTGTAAAAACAAGATGGCGGCCGAGCTGTAGTATTTTCAAATTTTTGATTTTTCTACCCCGAACCGCAGCGCTACAGATCCGAAACGGGGTAGTTCATGTACTGGTAATACGTTCGGGTGCGGGATGGGATTAGGGAAAATATGACATTTCGGAAAAACAAGATGGCGGCTGACGTGCTTTTTGTAACTTTATTATTTTCCAATCGATTTCGTTACAACTCGCAACTATTAAAGAAATTAGTAAACGATTAATAGAAAAAGTGGAAAAAATTGGAAAAACAAGATGGCAGCTGAGCTGTAGTGTTTTGAAATTTTTGATTTTTCGACCCCGAACCGCGGCGCCACAGATCCGAAACGGCGTGGTCGAGCATGATATTTTTTTCTCTTTTAGCCTACAATTATCCTGTATTTTGACAGCATGGGAGTGGTTTTTAAAAATTCAAGATGGCGGCTGTCGCGGCGGCCGTTTGGTCTGAGGTACGAAAAAACGCAATTTTAAAATTCAATTTTCTCACAGTTGGCAACGTCGGAGCGTTTCGACTTCTATGGGGCGATTGTGTGTACCGACTCGAAGAATGGATTGGGGAAAAAAATTTACCCCATTTATCGGGAAATTTTCAAGATTTTCCCCAAAAATTAAAAAATCGAAATACGTATTTTTGGCAAAGTTCGAGTACGAGCGACTACGTGTCCCACTTGTACGAATGATGTTTGGGTATTTCCGTCGCCGAGGTCTGGCAACACTGGAATTTATCAAAGTAAATGTGATTTTCGACATGGTCTCTTTTCAGGAGCTATCATTTCGGCTGGGTGCGAGCGAGATGAAAAATTGAAACGTCATCAGGAGCGGTATATCCTGTAGTTTATGGGAAAATTATGAAACTATGTCAAATGTTTCTGTGAAACGAGGTGGCGGCCATTTTGTATTATTTTTGTGTTTTTGAAAATTTCAATCATGATTTTGAGGCAGTTGGCAACATTTGGGAAAGTTGACATGTATGGATCGATTGTGTAGCTCGACCGGCAGTATCGAGATATCTAAACAGTGTTGCCACATTATGGGTAGTTTTCGAGATTTTCCCCAAAAATGACCTCCTGTAAAATTTTGTATGATTTTTTTTTTTTCACTGATGGCTTCGTGTAGAATCAGAAAATATAACTTGAAAAAAAATATGGAGACAGCTGATGATTGAGGATTTCGGAGACGGGTAAAGGGCACGGCCAAGGTATTGAAGATAGGTGGGGGGTCCTCGAACTAATGTCACTCGGAACCTCATCAAATTGGCGATGAAATTAAAAAAAACTCCAAAATGGTGGATTCAAGATGGCCGCCATACAAATTTCGTCAGTGTCTATCTCGGAGAGTATAAGAGATGGAAGAGTGGTTTCTTGGCAAAAGATGATCAGGACCTGAAGGTCTACTTGATGAACAGGAAAAAAATTCAAGATGGCGGAATTTATTTTTCCAAAGAAAATATATGGCCAATATTGAAGATTACTACAAGACTGTGCAAGATTTTGATACGGTTCCGTTTTACCCACGACGGGGCTCCCTACGATTACGAAACAGGAAACTGGTACTAAAATTTTAAAAAATCAGCGCCATTTTGAAATTCTTTGTTAATTGACCGATTTCGTTCAAAATCGATATTTAGGACTCTCTGGGGATACAAAACAGGAAACCGATACCAAAATTTTAAAAAATCAGCGCCATTTTGAAATTCTTTGTTAATTGACCGATTTCGATTAAAATCGATATTTAGGACTCCCTGGGGATACAAAACAGGAAACCGATACCAAAATTTTAAAAAATCAGCGCCATTTTAAAATTCTTTGTTAATGGACCGATTTCGTTCAAAATCGATATTTAGGGCTCCCTGGGATTTCAATACAGGAAACTGTTACCAAAGTTTTAAAATATCAGCGCCATTTTGAAATTCTTTGTTAATCGATCGATTTCTTTCAAAATCGATATTTAGGGGTCCCTGGGATTACAAAACAGAAAACTGATACCAAAGTTTTAGAAAATCAGCGCCATTTTTAAATTCTTTGTTAATTGACCGAATTCGTTCAAAATCGTATAGTTAAGTCTGTACTACTTGTAAGTCAAACCACAACCCGTGAGCTGCTTTAGCAGCTCGCGCACAGGGCGAAACACTAGTTATACTATATATAGCTCAATTACCACTCACTCACTGACTGACTCATTGACATAATTGTTCTCCTAGAAAGAGACAGAAAACGATATAGTGATGTACGGGAGATGTGTTCGGGTGCGGGAGTCGAGTAAGGAAAAATTATGACATTTCGGAAAAACAAGATGGCGGCCGACGTGAATCTTGCGACTCTTTTGTTTTCCAACCGATTTCGTTACAATTCGCAACGATTGAAGAAACCAGGAAACGATTAATAGAAAAAGTGGAAAAAATTCGAAAAACAAGATGGCGGCCGAGCTGTAGTGTTTTGAAATTTTTGATTTTTCGACCCCGAACCGCGGCGCCATAGATCCGAAACGGCGTGGTTGAGCATAATATTTTTTTCTCTATTCGCCTACAACTATCCTATATTTTGACAGAACGGGAGTGATTTTAAAAAATTCAAGATGGCGGCTGTCGCGGCGGCCGTTCGGTCTGAGGTACGAAAAAACGCAATTTTAAAATTCAATTTTCTCACGGTTGGCAACGTCGGAGCGATTCGGCTTGTACGGGGAGATTGTGTGTACAGACTTGAGGAATGGATTGGGGAAAAAAAATTACCCCATTTCTCGGGAAATTTTCAAGATTTACCCTAAAAATAAAAAAATCGAAATACGTATTTTTTGCAAAGTTCGAGTATGAGCAACCACGTGTCCCACTGGTACGAATGACGTTTGGGTATTTTCATCGCTGCGGTCTGGCAACACTGGAATTTATCAAAGTAAAAGTGATTTTCGACATGGTCTTTTTTCAGGAGCAATCATTTCGGCTGGGTGCGAGCGAGATGAAAAATTGAAACGTCATCAGGAGCGGTATATCCTGTAGTTTACGGGAAAATTATGAAACTATGTAAAATGCTTCTGTGAAACGAGGTGGCGGCCATTTTGTATTCTTTTTGTGTTTTTGAAAATTTCGATCACGATTTTGAGGCAGTTGGCAACATTTGGGAAAGTTGACATGTATGGATCGATTGTGTAGCTCCACCGGCAGTATCAAGATAACTAAACAGTGTTGCCACATTTGGGGTAGTTTTTGAGATTTTCCCCAAAAATGTCCTCCTGTAAAATTTTGTATGAAATTTTTTTTTTCACTGATGGCTTCGTATAGAAGTAAGGAAATATAACTTGAAAAAAAATATGGAGACAGCTGATGATTGAGGATTTCGGAGACGGGTAAAGGGCACGGCCAAGGTATTGAAGATAGGTGGGGGGTCCTCTAACTAATGTCACTCGGAACCTCATCCAATAGGCAAAGAGCAAAAAAAAACTTCAAAATGGCGGATTTAAGATGGCTGCCATACAAATTTGTTTGGTGTCTATCTCAGAAAGACGGCTTAGCTTGGACGGCCCTGCTTGTGATTCAATTATCAAGTTTATTAAAGCACAGCTAGACTTTTTTGTAGTACTACTCATATCAATGCAAAAAGCTTGTGAATCGATAATCTCTTCGATTAAAATAAGGCTTGAGGTGTTTAAACAAGAATGTCAGAACGCTCAATTGTCAATACATCTAATCTGGAAGCGGAGTTTCAAAATGTTTTCAAAGAATACCACGAATCCACTATGAACGCTTTGCGAATTGAGATTTTGGAGGAAATTAGGTCATTGAGAAAAGATTTGTTAAAAGTAAAGTCTTCAGAAGCGGTACGGGATGACGCTACCTACGCTATGAGTCCAGAATCAGAGGTAAATGATATTTATTTAGTTGTCGGGAGCAGTGTTACATATTGCCTTGTAGCTTAGGTACCCCTACAAAGTAAAATACATAATGACATTAAAACGCCTTTTGTTTCGAAAATGTGTATCCATTATGTACGCGAACCCCTTGCGCTCCGCGCTCCTACAACTTCTCCACATAGTGTATACGTTCGCGCTCCTAGAGCATGCAACTGTGCGCGCTCCGCGCTCAGAGCTCCAATCGGTGGCGGTTTTTGGGCGAGCTTAGCTTGTTCGTGGACGCGAGCAAAATACCTCGTTATTATTTTATTATACTATATATAGCTCAATTACCACTCACTGACTCATTGACATAATTGTTCTCCTAGAAAGAGACAGAAAACGATACAATGATGTACGGGAGATGTGTTCGGGTGCGGGAGTCGAGTAGGGAAAAATTATGACATTTCGGAAAAACAAGATGGCGGCCGACGTGATTCTTGCAACTCTTTTGTTTTCCAACCGATTTCGTTTAAACTCGCAACTATTAAAGAAATTAGTAAACGATTAATAGAAAAAGTGGAAAAAATTGGAAAAACAAGATGGCGGCTGAGCTGTAGTGTTTTGAAATTTTAGATTTTTCGACCCCGAACCGCGGCGCCACAGATCCGAAACGGCGTGGTCGAGCATGATATTTTTTTCTCTTTTCGCCTACAATTATCCTGTATTTTGACAGCATGGGAGTGGTTTTTAAAAATTCAAGATGGCGGCTGTCGCGGCGGCCGTTTGATCTGAGGTACGAAAAAACGCAATTTTATAATTCAATTTTCTCACAGTTGGCAACGTCGGAGCGTTTCGACTTCTATGGGGCGATTGTGTGTACCGACTCGAAGAATGGATTGGGGAAAAAAATTTACCCCATTTATCGGGAAATTTTCAAGATTTTCCCCAAAAATTAAAAAATCGAAATACGTATTTTTGGCAAAGTTCGAGTACGAGCGACCACGTTTCCCACTTGTACGAATGATGTTTGGGTATTTCCGTCGCCGAGGTCTGGCAACACTGGAATTTATCAAAGTAAATGTGATTTTCGACATGGTCTCTTTTCAGGAGCTATCATTTCGGCTGGGTGCGAGTGAGATGAAAAATTGAAACGTCATCAGGAGCAGTATATCCTGTAGTTTATGGGAAAATTATGAAACTATGTCAAATGTATCTGTGAAACGAGGTGGCGGCCATTTTGTATTATTTTTGTGTTTTTGAAAATTTCAATCATGATTTTGAGGCAGTTGGCAACATTTGGGAAAGTTGACATGTATGGATCGATTGTGTAGCTCGACCGGCAGTATCGAGATATCTAAACAGTGTTGCCACATTATGGGTAGTTTTCGAGATTTTCCCCAAAAATGACCTCCTGTAAAATTTTGTATGAAATTTTTTTTTTTCACTGATGGCTTCGTGTAGAAATCAGGAAATATAACTTTAAAAAAAATATGGAGACAGCTGATGATTGAGGATTTCGGAGACGGGTAAAGGGCACGGCCAAGGTATTGAAGATAGGTGGGGGGTCCTCGAACTAATGTCACTCGGAACCTCATCCAATTGACAAAGAGCAAAAAAAAAATTCAAAATGGCGGATTTAAGATGGCTGCCATACAAATTTGTTTGGTGTCTATCTCAGAAAGTATAAAAGATGGAAGAGTGGTTTCTTGACAAAAGATGATCAGGACCTGAAGGTCTACTTGATGTACAGGAAAAAAATTCAAGATGGCGGAATTTATTTTTCCATAGAAAATATATGGCCAATATTGAAGAATACTACGACTGTGTAGAACTATGCAAGATTTTGATACGATTCCGTTTTACCCACGACGGGGCTCCCTGCGATTATAAAACAGGAAACTGGTACTAAAATTTTAAAAAATCAGCGCCATTTTGAAATTCTTTGTTAATTGACCGATTTCGATCAAAATCGATATTTAAGACTCCCTGGAGTTACAAAACAGGAAACTGAAACCAAAGTATTAAAAAATCAGCGCCATTTTGAAATTCTTTGTTAATGGACCGATTTCGTTCAAAATCGATATTCAGGGCTCCCTCTGATCACAAAACAGGAAACTCATACCAAAGTTTAAAAAAATCAACGCCATTTTTAATAATTTTTCTATAATCATAATAAAAGTCTGTACTACTTGTAAGTCAAACCACAACCCGTGAGCTGCTTTAGCAGCTCGCGCACAGGGCGAAACACTAGTTATACTATATATAGCTCGATTACCACTGACTCACTGACTCATTGACATAATTGTTCTCCTAGAAAGAGACAGAAAACGATATAATGATGTACGGGAGATGTGTTCGGGTGCGGGAGTCGAGTAGGGAAAAATTATGACATTTCGGAAAAACAAGATGGCGGCCGACGTGACTCTTGCAACTCTTTTGTTTTCCAACCGATTTCGTTACAACTCGCAACGATTGAGGAAACTAGGAAACGATTAACAGAAAGAGTGGAAAAAATTGGAAAAACAAGATGGCGGCCGAGCTGTAGTGTTTTGAAATTTTTGATTTTTCGACCCCGAACCGCGGCGCCACAGATCCGAAACGGCGTAGTCGAGCATGATATTTTTTGCTATTTTCGCCTACAACTATCCTGTATTTTGACAGAACGGGAGTGGTTTTTAAAAATTCAAGATGGCGGCTGTCGCGGCGGCCGTTCAGTCTGAGGTACGAAAAAACGCAATTTTAAAATTCAAATTTCTCACAGTTGGCAACGTCGGAGCGTTTCGACTTGTACGGGGCGATTGTGTGTACAGACTCGAGGTATAGATTGGGAAAAAAAAACTACCCCATTTCTCGGGAAATTTTCAAGATTTACCCCAAATATTAAAAAATCGAAATACGTATTTTTTACGAAATTCGAGTATGAGCGACTACGTGTCCTACTTGTACCAATGACATTTGGGTATTTTCGTCGCCGAGATCTGGCAACACTGGAATTTATCAAAGTAAAAGTGATTTTCGACATGGTCTTTTTTCAGAAGCAATCATTTCGGCTGGGTGCAAGCGAGATGAAAAATTGAAACGTCATCAGGAGCGGTATATCCTGTAGTTTACGGGAAAATTATGAAACTATGTAAAATGCTTCTGTGACACGAGGTGGCGGCCATTTTGTATTCTTTTTGTGTTTTTGAAAATTTCGATCACGATTTTGAGGCAGTTGGCAACATTTGGGATAGTTGACATGTATGGATCGATTGTAAAGCTCGACCGGCAGTATCGAGATATCTAAACAGTGTTGCCACATTTGGGGTAGTAATCGAGATTTTCCCCAAAAACTTCCTCCTGTAAAATTTTGTATGAAATTTTTTTTTTTCACTGATGGCTTCGTATAGAAGTAAGAAAATATAACTGGAAAAAAAATATGGAGACAGCTGATGATTCAGGATTTCGGAGACGGGTAAAGGGCACGGCCAAGGTATTGAAGATAGGTGGGGGGTCCTCGAACTAATGTCACTCGGAACCTCATCCAATAGACAAAGAGCAAAAAAAAAATTCAAAATGGCGGATTTAAGATGGCTGCCATACAAATTTGTTTGGTGTCTATCTCTGAAAGTATAAAAGATTGAAGAGTGGTTTCTTCGAAAAAGATGATCAGGACCTGAATGTCTCCTTGATGAAAAGGAAAAAATTCAAGATGGCGGAATTTATTTTTCCATAGAAAATATATGGCCAATATTGAAGAATACTACAAAACTGTGTAAAACTATGCAAGATTTTGATACGGTTCCATTTTACCCACGACGGGGCTCCCTGCGATTTCAAAACAAGAAACTGGTACCTACTAAAATTTAAAAAAATCGCCATTTTGAAATTCTTTGTTAATTGACCGATTTCGTTCAAAATCGATATTTAGGACTCCCTGGGGTTAAAAAACAGGTAACTGAAACCAAAATTTAAAAAAATCAGCGCCATTTTGAAATTCTTTGTTAATGGACCGATTTCGTTCAAAATCGATATTCAGGGCTCCCTCTGATCACAAAACTGGAAACTCATACCAAAGTTTAAAAAAATCAACGCCATTTTTAATAATTTTGCTATAATCATAATAAATGTCTGTACTACTTGTAAGTCAAACCACAACCCGTGAGCTGCTTTAGCAGCTCGCGCACAGGGCGAAACACTAGTTATACTATATATAGCTCGATTACCACTCACTGACTCATTGACATAATTGTTCTCCTAGAAAGAGACAGAAAACGATACAATGATGTACGGGAGATGTGTTCGGGTGCGGGAGTCGAGTAGGGAAAAATTATGACATTTCGGAAAAACAAGATGGCGGCCGATGTGATTCTTGCAACTCTTTTGTTTTCCAACCGATTTCGTTACAACTCACAACGATTGAAGAAACTAGGAAACGATTTTTAGAAAAAGTGGAAAAAATTGAAAAAACAAGATGGCGGCCGAGCTGTAGTGTTTTGAAATTTTTGTTTTTTCGACCCCGAACCGCGGCGCCACAGATCCGAAACGGCGTGGTCGAGCATAATATTTTTTTCTCTTTTCGCCTACAACTATCCTGTATTTTGACAGAACGGGAGTGGTTTTTAAAAATTCAAGATGGCGGCTGTCGCGGCGGCCGTTCGGTCTGAGGTACGAAAAAACGCAATTTTTGACTTCAAATTTCTCACAGTTGGCAACGTCGGAGCGTTTCGACTTCTAGAGGGCGATTGTGTGTACAGACTCGAACTATGGATTGGGGAAAAAAAATTACCCCATTTCTCGGGAAATTTTCAAGATTTACCCCAAAATTTAAAAAATCGAAATACGTATTTTTTGCAAAATTCGAGTACGAGCGACCACGTGTCCCACTTGTACGAATGACATTTGGGTATTTTCATTGCCGAGGTCTGGCAACACTGGAATTTATCAAAGTAAGTGATTTTCGACATGGTCTCTTTTCAGGAGCTATCATTTCGGCTGGGTGCGAGCGAGATGAAAAATTGAAACGTCATCAGAAGCGGTATATCCTGTAGTTTACGGGAAAATTATGAAACTATGAAAAATGCTTCTGTGAAACGAGGCGGCGGCCATTTTGTATTATTTTTGTATTTTTGAAAATTTCGATCACGATCTTGAGGCAGTTGGCAACATTTAGGAAAGTTGACATGTATGTATCGATTGTGTCGCTCGACCGGCAGTATCGAGATATCTAAACAGTGTTGCCACATTTGGGGTAGTTTTCGAGAATTACCCCAAAAATATCCTCCTGTAAAATTTTGTATGAAAATTTTTTTTTTCACTGATGGCTTCGTGTAGAAGTCAGGAAATATAAGTTTAACAAAAATATGGAGACAGCTGATGATTGAGGATTTCGGAGACGGGTAAAGGGCACGGCCAAGGTATTGAAGATAGGTGGGGGGTCCTCGAACTAATGTCACTCGGAACCTCATCCAATTGACAAAGAGCAAAAAAAAATTCAAAATGGCGGATTTAAGATGGCTGCCATACAAACTTCGTTAGTGTCTATCTCGGAGAGTATAAGAGATGGAAGTGTGGTTTCTTGTCAAGAGATGTTCAGAACGAGGAGGTCTATTTAGCAAAATGAAAAAAAAATTCAAGATGGCGGAATATTTTTTTCATACCAAATTATATGGCAATTAGGAACTTTATAAGGACTGGGTACTTAAGGTTCCCTCTTGCTAACGAATCTTTGGGGGCAAAAATGTGAAGCGAGTTGATGATTGAGGATTTTGAAGAAAGAGGTGTGTTCGACCAAATGCATGAAAAAAAAAACATAAAACTACCAACATGCCCGCATAATTGTTCTCTTAGAAAGAGACAGAAAACGATCCAATGATGTATGGGAGATGTGTTAAGGTGCGGGATTCGAGTAGGGAAAAATTATGACATTTCGGAAAAACAAGATGGCGGCCGACGTGATTCTTGCAACTCTTTTGTTTTCCAACCGATTTCGTTACAACTCGCAATTATTGACGAAATTAGTAAACGATATATACAAAAAGTGGAAAAAATAGAAAAACAAGATGGCGGTCAAAGTGATTCTTGCAACTCTTTTGTTTTCCAACCGATTTCGTTACATCTTGCAATTATTGAAGAAATTAGTAAACGATCAATAGAAAAATTGAAAAAATTGGAAAAACAAGATGGCGGCTGAGCTGCAGTATTTACAAATTTTTGATTTTTCAACCCCGACCCGCGGCGCCACAGATCCGAAACGGGGTAGTTCATGTATTGGAGATATGTTCGGCTGCGGGACAGGAGCAGGGAAAAATTATGACATTTCGGAAAAACAAGATGGCAGCCGACGTGCTTTTTGTAACTTTTTTTTTTTCCAACCGATTTTGTTACAACTCGCAATGATTGAAGAAATTAGTAAACGATCAATAGGAAAAGTGGAAAAAATTGGAAAACCAAGATGGCGGCTGACGTGACTCTTGCAACTCTTTTGTTTTCCAACCGATTTCGTTACAACTCGCAATTATTGAAGAAATTAGTAAACGATCAATAGAAAAAGTGGAAAAAACTGAAAAACAAGATGGCGGCCGAGCTGCAGTAATTTCAAATTTTTGATTTTTCAACTCCGATCCGCGGCGCCACAGATCCGAAACAGGATAGTTCATGTATAGGAGATATGTTCGAGTGCGTGATGGTAGTGGGGAAAAATTATGACATTTCGGAAAAACAAGATAGCGGCCGATTAGCCGAAATGAACCGATCGAAGCATTCAAGATAGGTGCTCGATCAAATGTCATTCAAAACCTCAGCCAATAGACCGTGAGCTGAAAAAAAATTCAAAATGGCGGATTTAGGATGGCTGCCATACAAATTTATTTGGTGTCTATCTCAGAAAGTATAAAAGATGGAAGAATAATATCTTGGCAAAAGATGATAAGGACCTGAAGTTCAACTTGATGAACAGTAAAAAAATTCAAGATGGCGGAATTTATTTTCCATAGAAAATATAATTATGGCGAATATTGAAGAGACTACAAGTGTAGAAAGAACTATGCAAAATTTTGATACGTTTCCGTTTTACCCTGGGATTACAAAACAGGAAACTGTTACCGAAATTTTATAAAATCAGCGCCATTTTGAAATTCTTTGTTAATTGACCGATTTTGTTCAAAATCGATATTTAGGACTTCCTGGGATCACAAAATAGAAAACTGATAACCAAGTTTTAAAAATCAGCGCCAATTTGCAAATTCTTTGTTAATCGACCGATTTCGTTCAAAATTGATATTTAGGGCTCCTTGGGATTAAAAAACAGAAAACTGATACCAAAGTTTTAAAAAATCTGCGCCATTTTGAAATTCTTTGTTAATTGGCCAATTTCGTTCGAAATCGATATTTAGGGCTCCCTGGAATTTCAATACAGGTAACTGTTACCAAAGTTTTAAAAATCAGCGCCATTTTGAAATTCTTTGTTAATCGATCGATTTCGTTCAAAATCGATATTTAGGGGTCCCTGGGATCACAAAACAGAAAACTGATACCAAAGTTTTAGAAAATCAGCGCCATTTTGAAATTCTTTGTTAATTGACCGAATTCGTTCAAAATCGTATAGTAAAGTCTGTACTACTTGGAAGTCAAACCACAACCCGTGAGCTGCTTTAGCAGCTCGCGCACAGGGCGAAACACTAGTTATACTATATATAGCTCAATTACCACTGACTGACTCACTCACTCATTGACATAATTGTTCTCCTAGAAAGAGACAGAAAACGATACAATGATGTACGGGAGATGTGTTCGGGTGCGGGAGTCGAGTAGGGAAAAATTATGACATTTCGGAAAAACAAGATGGCGACCGACGTGATTCTTGCAACTCTTTTGTTTTCCAACTGATTTTGTTTAAACTCGCAATTATTGAAGAAATTAGGAAACGGTCAATAGAAAAAGTGGAAAAAGTTGGAAAAACAAGATGGCGGCCGAGCTGTAGTGTTTTGAAATTTTTGATTTTTCGACCCCGAACCGCGGCACCACAGATCCGAAACGGCGTGGTCGAGCATAATATTTTTTTCTCTTTTCGCCTACAACTATCCTGTATTTTGACAGAACGGGAGTGGTTTTAAAAATTCAAGATGGCGGCTGTCGCGGCGGCCGTTCGGTCTGAGGTACGAAAAAACGCAATTTTAAAATTCATTTTTCTCCCAGTTGGCAACGTCGGAGCGTTTCGACTTCTATGGGGCGATTGTGTGTACCGACTCGAAGAATGGATTGGGGAAAAAAATTTACCCCATTTCTCGGGAAATTTTCAAGATTTTCCCCAAAAATAAAAAAATCGAAATACGTATTTTTTGTAAAGTTCGAGTACGAGCGACCACGTGTCCCACTTGTACGAATGACGTTTGGGTATTTCCGTCGCCGAGGTCTGGCAACACTGGCATTTATCAAAGTAAAAGTGATTTTCGACATGGTCTCTTTTCAGGAGCTATCATTTCGGCTGGGTGCGAGCGAGATGAAAAATTGAAACGTCATCAGGAGCGGTATATCCTGTAGTTTATGGGAAAATTATGAAACTATGTCAAATGTTTCTGTGAAACGAGGTGGCGGCCATTTTGTATTATTTTTGTGTTTTTGAAAATTTCAATCATGATTTTGAGGCAGTTGGCAACATTTGGGAAAGTTGACATGTATGGATCGATTGTGTAGCTCGACCGGCAGTATCGAGATATCTAAACAGTGTTGCCACATTTGGGGTAGTTTTCGAGATTTTCCCCAAAAACTTCCTCCTGTAAAATTTTGTATGAAAATTATTTTTTTCACTGATGGCTTCGTGTAGAAGTCAGAAAATATAACATGAAGAAAAATTTGGAGACTGCTGATGATTGAGGATTTCGGAGACGGGTAAAGGGCACGGCCAAGGTATTGAAGATAGGTGGGGGGTCCTCGAACTAATGTCACTCGGAACCTCATCCAATAGACAAAGAGCAAAAAAAAAAATTCAAAATGGCAGATTTAAGATGGCTGCCATACAAATTTGTTTGGTGTCTATCTCAGAAAGTATAAAAGATGGAAGAGTGGTTTCTTGGAAAAAGATGATCAGGACCTAAAGGTCTACTTGATGAACAGGAAAAAAATTCAAGATGGCGGAATTTATTTTTCCATAGAAAATATTATATGGCCAATATTGAAGTGACTACAAGTCTGTACTACTTGTAAGTCAAACCACAACCCGTGAGCTGCTTTAGCAGCTCGCGCACAGGGCGAAACACTAGTATTATTATATGATTTAAAACTACTAGGTTTTACAAAATGCTTTGAACCGGGTCAAATACCTGAACTCTCACAATAATCATCAAATAAATCAAACTCCTCATCAAAGGCTTCCTCGAAATGCAAAACCCTTGTTGAATTGAAACAGAACCGACTTGCAGTTATTGTACAATATCATATAATCGCTATCGTATAATTTTTCTATGAAGTCCACTCAATAGAAACCTCAAATTAAAATCCAGATCCTGCTGCAAATCCAAAGCCCGATACATAACCAAACAAAAACCAAACGAAAACCCCAAATTCAGAAATCAGAATTTAACACTCAAAATATCTTCTCTCTTCTGTTCTTTCCTTCAGAATCATTCCCTTAACTCATTAACAAAAATCAAACCAATCATCAATCAAAAACGCCACACCAAGGCATAATATATAACTTCTATAGTATATACTGAACATGCCCTACTCAATCCGCATTTTAACACTCCCCACTTTATTTT
Organism: Erebia aethiops; assembly: GCA_923060345.2. NCBI lineage: Eukaryota > Metazoa > Arthropoda > Insecta > Lepidoptera > Nymphalidae > Erebia > Erebia aethiops. Next base: position 392,746 of record CAKLPR020000022.1, read on the forward strand.
TATATGTCAGTCAATAATTAGAGTGATAAGTTTTTACAACCCAATTGACGGTTGTAAGCCCGAACCGCCCGGTGAGGCACACCATCGTCACGAGCTTGCAAATCCACAACACCCGTGCATCACACGACACTCTTCAATACATTTGAGAGAAAACAATATGGAGATAAAACTAGAGTAAGCAAGCACGCACTAGTCACTTACTACAAAATATATACCATTTTTAGATCATATTATATTCTCGAGACTTTGACAACCAATACCGGGACCGCACGGTACAAGTGCTCAAGGAATATTTACTCAAAATTTCAATTTTCTACGTTCAGCCGTTTGGGAAGTAGGTTTTCTGTCAGTCACTCAGGACTAAGCTTTTTATAGTTATTGATTTTTACCCTCGACGAAACGGAGACGGTATATGTGTTTGCCCTAAGAGGTTGTGTGTTTGTTTGTGTGCACTTTTTTGTTACCGTTTTCCTGGAAAACTACTGGACCCTTTTAATTTTTTTAATTTTATTACTTGTTTTGTATGATTTTTATAATAAATTGATAAGTTATCTTCACTTATTCCTCTCAAATCAGGTGTGCCGCAGGGTGGTGTCCTCTCTCCTCTTCTCTTCTCTATCTATATAAACTCTATTTCTTCAGTAATTTCTTCATCTTATCATTTATATGCTGACGATTTACAGGTTTATGTATCTGCAGCCATTGATGATCTTGCTGCAGCTATTGATTCAATTAATGCTGATTTGAATAAGATTAGCGCTTGGTGTCGATCTTATGGTCTCTTGATAAATCCAAATAAGTCACAGGTTACTATTATGGGTAGCAAATATTACCTTTCCTTACTTTCTTATAATATTATACCACCTGTTGTCTTAGATGGAACAGCTATACCTTACACTAATGCAGTTAAGGATCTTGGCCTTATTCTTGATAATTCTTTGTCTTGGGTTCCGCAAGTTACAGAGCTAAGTCGTAAGATCTTTGCTGCTGTTGGGTACTTGCGACGGTGGAAACATTTTTTACCGATTAAAACTAAGATCCTATTAGCTAGTACTCTGCTTTTACCCATTTTAGATTATGCGGATGTTTGTTATTTGGATTTATCTGAGACCATGCTCAATAAACTTGAAAGGCTGCAAAATGTTTGTATACGATTTATCTTTGGCTTACGCAAGTATGATCATATATCTGAATTTCGTGCTCAGTTAAAGTGGCTGCCAATTCGTTCCCGTAGAAACTTACATGCTCTTTCTCTCTTGTACTCCATATTATATTATCCTCAAACGCCACCTTACTTAAAAGAGCGGTTCAACTTTCTTGGCAGGACCGACTTGTCTATTTATTTGCGGTCTAAAGATGACAACAGGTTGAGAATACCTTCTAGTCATACGGAGGTGTACGGGAATTCCTTCACAGTAAAGACGGTTAAGCTTTGGAACGTCCTACCGAATGACATTAGACAATCGAAATCTATAAATATATTCAAGAATCGTTTAAAGGATCATTACTTATCTAGTGCTAGTATGCTATAGAATATTTAAGTATTGTGTATGTAGGTTTATATAGGTATATATTTATTTTTATATGTATTTATAAAATTATTTATGTATTATTAGTATGTAAAGTTTATGTAGTATATTATTATAGCTGTCTATATTGTTGCACTATCCCGCTCCTACCTTAAAGGTCCTTAATTAATGGGTTGTCTGGAGGAGATCACTTTTAGTGATAAGACCGCCCTTGCGCACTTTGTTTTGTTTTGTTTTCTTTTCTATAAATCATAAATCATAAATCATTTATTTTGCGAAATTGTGGGTGACAACAGTTCTTTACAAGGTAGAAACTTCCCGTACACAATCTACTGTCAGAGACAGTGTGCAAAAATTATGTTACATTAAATTAAAAATTAACTTACTTCATTACAATATAAAATTTAAAATCAATATGTGTTTGGTTACTCAGGTATAAAATAAAAAATTACATGGTCCAAGTTAAAATTATAAGCTGCTTAATTTTACAGTTATTAACAAAAATTACAGTAATGTCAATTTAAATATTATTCAATAATTATGGATAATGTTATTATATTACCTCAGATCTACCAGGCAGCACTAACTTATAAGGAAAAGAACAACATTTCTCTTTAATAATAAAGATGCATATACAGATTACACATCACATAGTCAGAGGAATTTCGCTATCTCCGATATATTCGCTAACGCTATAGTAATTTTTTTTGTTGAGAATTGTGAAAATCACTCTTTTAAACTTTGTTATTGGTAGCTTTCTATAGCATTCCGGTAACTTATTAAATAGGGATATTGCCATACAGTAAGAGTTTTTAGAGTACAGAGCTAACCTTCTTGATGGGACCCAAAGTTGGTTTTGTGGCCTGTTCCTCCTGATTCTTGAAACCTCATTATTATTACAGTACATTTCATTTACTGTTGGGAACAAACTAGGATATTTTTTCACAAATAGAAGCATTTCGTATATATACAAACATGGTAGGGGCAGTATATTATTTTCCCTAAACAGAGGTTTGCAGCTGTCCAAAGTTTCAGCTCGACATATAGACCTCACACAAGCTTTCTGTTTAATAAACACCTTTGCTGAATCCGTTGAGTTACCCCATAATACTAAGCCGTATCGTAGCAACGAAGAAACATATCCATGATAGGCTAGCAAAGCCGTTTTTTTATTTACAGCCTGTGTGAGCTTTTTAAGCACATATATAAATCGGTCGATTTTGTTGCATAGTATGTCAACATGAGCTTTCCAGTTGCAGAATTTATCCATCGTTACCCCAAGAAAAGTGGTGCTTTCAGTTTCTTCAATATTATGTGAATTACATATTACATTTAAATTAGATGGAGGAGAGTTATATGTTTGAAACTGAACGTAGTGAGTTTTACTCATGTTGATATTTAAGTTATTATGATTTAACCATTCCAAAATTGACTCAAGTGTTACATTTGTTTCTTTTTCAAGGGCGCACTTGTCCTTTGTCTTAACTATGATTGTTGTATCGTCGGCGTATAGGATACATTTGTGATTAACAGCATTTGGAAGATCATTTATGTAGAGTAAGAAAAGTAAAGGACCTAGTACGCTACCTTGAGGTACTCCGTAAGGGTTTTGAGTTTTAAATTTTGAGCGATAAGAGTTAATGTATTGACCCAGTGTTTTAGATACTTCCACACATTGTTTACGTTCAGAAAGATAGCTGGATATCCATGCGAGTGCTTGTCCCCTGATTCCGTACCTTTCCAGCTTATTAAGAAGTATCTTGTGACTAATTAAATCAAACGCCTTAGACATATCAAGAAAGATTGATACCACATTATGACCCGTATTAAGGCTTTCCAAAACAAACTTGGTTAAAGCAAAACAGGCTAGAGTTGTACTGCTTCGCTTTCTGAAGCCATATTGCTCTTCCCTTAAGATATTAAACGCTGTTACAAAATAATAAATCTTGTCATACATAATTTTTTCGAATACTTTTGACAAAACGGGTATGAGCGTTATAGGGCGATAGTTATTTACATCATCTTTGCTATTTTTTTTATATAATGGTTTAATTATGGACTTCTTTAAGTTATTTGGGTAGACACCTTCAGAAAATGATAAGTTGATAATGTGACTGAGGGGTATTGCTAAGTAACTAGCGCAAGATTTAATAATTTTAGTATTGAGATCATCATATCCTGTTGAGTTTGTATCTCTTAGCTGGACTATAACTTTATATATATCAACTGGACACACTGGAGTAAGGAACAAGGTGTGACTGCTGATACTCGGTAACGTGGGTAAAGTTGGTATATTACTATTATTATCTGTAATTGAATTACTTATATTTATAAAATATTCATTAAACTCTTCAGCAATCTCGTACGGACAAGTCAAAATTTCATTTGTGCTTCTTTTCAATTGTTCAATTTTACTGCAAAGCTGTTTAGTATTAAAATTTGAGTTAATTACATCCCAGGCTGCTTTGCATTTGTTTTTCGATTTTTGTATGTAACTGCTATTACAGATGCTTTGTGATTTAGCTATACAAGTTTTTAATATCTGCGTATATTTTTTGTATTTTATTTTATTCAAACGCTTGTTAGATGCCGAAAGTCTATAATGCAAATATAGTTTTCTTTTGACTATACATGATTTTTTTAATCCTTTTGAAATCCATTTATTTTTTATATGTTTATTTACTATTTTTACTCTAAGAATCGGGAAACATAAATTGTAGAATAGGATTAGTTCATTATGAAAAGTTTCAAAAGCTTCATTTGTGCTTTTTTGCGTTAGGACATCACTAAATGATAATGCTGAGATGCATTGCTTAAATTTATTCAAATTGTATTTCGAATAATCCCTTTTTTTAATGAATATTTTAGTCTGCTTCTTATTTATTATATTGTTGGTATTATTTTTTGGTGTAAAATTTATTGATTGTGCGGTTTCATGATCGGATAATGCTAGGTAGTGTAATTCTGATTTAGCATCCTTAATATTACTAATGATGAGGTCAATGCAAGAATTTTTTCTGGTAGGTTTATTTATATGGTTAATAAGATTGTAGTGAGTAAGAAGGGATAGAAGTTGCGAAGATATTTTATTTTTAGTTAGAATGTTAATGGTCCAATCTCCACACAGGACAATGTGCTTTTTGCTTCATGGCCCATCCGACACCCACACCAGCAAGAAGTTTCGGCAGTACCAATTCCGACACAGACCTAGTGGCATCAATCACCGTAGCCGAAAGAATACCACAGTTTTGGACCGACTCACCGCGTCTATGGTTTTCGCAGTTCGAAGCTATTATCGCCTCTCAGAAACAGGGAGATGAATTCAAATACAACCACGTAGTGTCAAAACTACCAAAAGAGGTCGTCCACCAAGTCAGCGATATATTGACCAGCCCACCTACAGAGAACAAGTACAACTGTATTAAAGAAAGGCTAATCAATTGCTACGAAGAGAGTGAGCATCGGCGTTTCCACAAATTACTCTCAGAGATGGACCTGGGAGATCAAAAGCCATCACAGCTTCTTAGAAGAATGAAGGAAGCTGGTTGCGGGAAAATAAATGAAGACACACTCCGTTTGTTATGGATGAGGCAACTTCCTCCCTCTGTAACTTCCGTATTGGCTGTTACCGAGAATTTGGCAATAGATAAACTGAGCGAGATGGCTGACCGTGTTTACGAGAACACTCGTACCAGTAAAACCACTATGACCGCAGTAAGCGCTGACGTAAATCTCATCACTCACCTGACGTCACAAATTGCAAGAATGCAGTTAGAAATTGCTGCGATACGCAATGATCGCGCGCAGCACAACGTTCGACGCAGCAATTTTAGTCGACCGCATTACTATCGATTTAGGTCAAGATCGCGCCAACGGGCATCGTTTAAATAAGAAGGCAATCCTTGCTATTATCATCAGGTTTTTAAGGAAAAAGCATACAAATGTCAGCAACCTTGTTCCTGGGGAAGCAAGCAACAGTCGTCGGAAAACTAAGCTCAGCGCAGAGTACGGCGGAGCTCTGTGCTATCCGTCCTTCAAACCGCCTAACTATTACCGACTCCAACAGTGGTTATAGGTTTCTGGTGGACACGGGTGCAAACATATCAGTTATACGCAGGACAACACAACACACAGGAAGCGCAAGCAATATCAAATTGTACGCCGCTAACGGAACCGTGATCGATACATTCGGTGAACAAACTTTAACATTGAATTTGGGTTTACGCCGACCTTTCATCTGGACTTTCATCATTGCCGATGTCAAGATGCCTATATTAGGAGCTGATTTTCTAGAACACTACCGTTTGTTGTTAGATGTGCATGGTCAAACTTTGATCGACAAAACGACGGATATAACCACACCCGTGAGTTCAATAAAAGTAAATATGCCGTCCATACGCTCCATCGACTCTGGTTTACCCGAGATCATCAAACAATTACTGGAAAAATACGAAAGTATTACTAGGCCGACGTCAATGAAAGTACCCACGAAACACAAGGTGCAGCACCACATCATCACAGAAGGATTTCCAGTATCCGCTCGCGCTCGTCCGCTCCCTCCTGACAAGTACAAAGCTGCCAAAAAGGAATTTCAGGAGATGATGGAAATGGGAATATGCAGACCATCTAGTAGTCCATGGGCTAGTCCATTGCACATGGTAAAAAGAAAAATGGTGAATGGAGACCATGCGGTGAATACCGCGCATTAAATAAGATTACTGTTCCAGACAGATATCCATTGCCGAGGCTACTGGATTTTACATACATCGCAAGCGGGAAGAATATTTTTAGCAAAATCGACGTCCGGAAGGCTTATCATTCTATAGAAGTAGCGGAGCCCGAAAAAACTGCAATAATTACACCATTCGGACTTTTCGAGTTTCCAAGAATGCCTTTTGGATTACGCAACGCTGGACAAACGTTCCAGAGATTTATGGATTCACTATTTCGAGATTTGGACTACATTTTTATTTTTGTCGATGACATATTAGTGGCAAGCGAGTCCGAAGAACAACATTACAAACATTTGGAGACTGTTTTCAGCAGATTACAAGAAAATGGGATTACAATAAATATGAACAAATGTGAGTTTGTAAGAAGAGAGTTAGATTTTCTTGGTTATCATATAACGAGCCAAGGAATGAAACCGACACAAGAGAAAATTCAAGCAATTATTGATTATCCCAAACCAAAAACTGTGAAGGAATTACGTCGTTTCCTGGGCATGATCAACTTTTACAGAAATTCAATTAAGCAGGCCGCTAAGCATCAAGCCCCACTTAACCTATTTTTGAGGAATTCAAAAAAGAACGACAACACACCGATATTGTGGAATTTAGAAGCCGAACGTGCTTTTCAACAATGCAAGCAAGATTTGCGCGACGTCGTAACTGTGTCATTTCCTCATGCTGACGCAGCGATTGCATTAATGAGCGACGCAAGCTTAAAATGTGTGGGCACAGTTTTACAGCAGAAGGTCGATCGGGAATGGAAGCCAATAGCATTTTTTTCAAAAACCTTATCGGAATCACAAGTCAAATACTCTACTTATGATCGCGAACTTTTGGGTATATATATGGCTACGAAACATTTTCGTCGATTGATTGAAGGTCGCAGTTTTACAATTTATACTGACCACAAACCATTGGTTCACGTTTTCGACAAGAAACCATCAATGAATGACACTCCAAGAAGAATAAGATACCTAGATTACATATCGCAATTCAGTAGGTACTGATATACGGCACGTGAGTGGACAAGACAACGTTGTGGCTGACGCTTTGTCTCGAGTTGTAGAAACGATTAGTTTACCCACGGTTATCGATTTTTCTGATTTGGAAAAAAACCAAGAGGTTGACGCTGAATTACAACAACTTATGCAAAATAAGTCGTTGCATATGAGGCGCATAGAAGTGCCAAATACAAACAGCAAAATATATTGCGATATTTCCACTGGAGTTACTCGTCCGTATATACCGCAGAAACTAAGAAGGACAATTTTTGACAGTTATCACAATCTGAGTCATCCAGGCAAAAACACTACAAGGAAATTGATTGGAAGAAATTACATCTGGCCTAACATGAATTCAGAAATAAACAAATGGTGTGATACATGTTTACAATGTCAGCAATCAAAAGTGCATAGACATACAGTTTCACCGCTCGGAAAATTTATGCCTGCTGCGCGTTTTTCACATGTACATATTGATATCGTTGGACCATTACCTACCTCTCAAAACAAAAGGTTTTTAGTAACAATGATAGACCGCTGTACGTCATGGCCTGAAGCTTTTCCAGTTTCGGATATAACAGCTGAGACGATCGCCAGACTGGTTTACGAAGGGTGGATCTGTCGTTACGGGTGCATGGATTTTATCAGCACGGACCAAGGACGCCAGATGGAATCGGAGATATTCCGGAATCTCGCAAGATTAATGGGAATTGAGAAGTTCCGAACTACACCATACCATCCACAGTCTAACGCTAAAGTTGAGAGATTACATAGAACTATTAAAACGGCGTTAATGGCTCGCGCAAATACGACGAATTGGACAAAAGAGTTGCCGTCAGTTTTATTTGGCATACGCTCCAGCTATCGACAAGATACTGGGTTTAGCGCTGCAGAACTTGTTTACGGCACAACCATCAAGTTACCGGCAAGTTTTTTTGGTGACAAATCGGAAACCACATACCCTGAGTTCATTCAAGGGATCAAGGAAAATATTAGCCGAGTCACGAGTATCCCACAGCGAGAGAGTTCGAATCGGAACGTGTTCGTGCATCCACGTTTATCAGACTGTTCACACGTATTTTTGAGGTGCGATAGACTTCGCCCAAGCCTAACTCCTCCGTATGAAGGACCCTTTCGAGTCATCAGGCGGAGCAGCAAAGTTTTTACGATTGAACGTAACGGCAAAGAAATGAACGTATCGATAGATCGATTGAAGCCAGCATTTTTGCTAAACGAGGAATTTGAGGAACGCGACAATACAGTAAGAGATGATTTATCGACCGAGCACAGTGGATTTAAACAGCAGAAGATTACACGTTCAGGGCGCGTATCTCGCCCCACCGTTCGTTTTGCGTAAATAGTCATAAGGCCAATTATTTTTGATAATAATTCTGTATATTTTTTTTCAAGGGGGGAATATCTATGGCACTAAGCAATACGTGACCATAGATATCTAGGTTACAAATGTATTTATTACAATTTAATTATATTTAGTTCACACTTTGTCACGTAACATAAATAAGCACTATTTTAGTTAGCAATCTGTACAAGGTTTTCCCCACTCCAATGATCCAAATTTCTTAGTATATAAGGTTAACATTAATCTGTAAATATATGCCATTTTCACACCAAGTCTGTGTGTATCAATTCTGCTCCAACTCACAACGATCTACACGCAACCCGCAACATCACACATACAAGACGGATTTTTTTGAAGAAATTAGCAGCAGCGCTTGTGGAAAATCACCAGAAACGTCGTGTACAACTACGTGCTGTACCAACAACAACAAAGAAACGACTCCGTCAAGTTCATGATGTGGACGAGACGGTCCAGCAATCGACAGCTAAGCGTGGGCGCTGTTCATCATGTCCTAGAAAGGACGACAAAAAAGTGCCAACTAAATGCTTCAAGTGTCGTAAATTTATTTGTCAGCAACACTCGAGGGTTTACTGCGTAGAATGCAGAACAGAAGAATCCGCTGATGAGACTGATTAATTTTCTTTTTAAGTTGATCTCGGCAATGCCAAAAAATATTAGTTTAAAGAGAGGTTACATTTTTTTTTTTTACTAAGTATAATGTTCCAGTTATGTTTTTGTTTCTTAGAGTTAAATATTAAATATTAAAGAACTTTAGTAATTACTATAAAATACATTAAGTTTTATTTATTTTTGACACTCCTTTCCCAATGTTTTTTTGGGGTCACTCAATACCCCATGCGCCTAATTGGGTGATTTTTTTAATGCGCCTAGTAAAGGGTTAAGGTTACCTTGGCATCAGAGAGCGAAATACCTTTCTTTATTTCAGGCAAATCATCCTGGGCTGTCAAGGTAGGTGTATTTTGCTCAAATTTATACTTACTGTTCGCTAAAAATTCTGGCCCATACCACCACAGCTTGCAGTGTCTGAGTTGTTCAGGATCCGCTCCTCTGCTAACACAATCTGCAGGATTTTCCTCGCTAGCTACATGCAACCAGCGCCACCTAGCAGTTTGTTCCCGAATTAACTTAACCGGATTAGCTACATAAGCTTGGAGTTTCATGGGCTCAGTTGCTATCTCTTCTTAGGTCTTGAATTTAGAACAGCTTCTATCTGACATAAAACTGTATTAAGCTGTTCGTATGTTAATACATAGTTCTGTATGATTCTCTTTAAGTGAAATTTCATGCTCTTAACAGCTGATTCGGCAAGACCAGCAAAAACTGGCGAGTAACTTGGTACAAAATGAAAAGTAATACCTTTTTGAGCTGCATATTCTTGCACCAGTGTTTGATGTTCTTGTGAGCTGTGTAGTTTATACAAAGATTCTAATTCCTTGCTTGCCCTTTTAAAACAACCAGCGTTGTCGCAAAAACCCTCTATTGGTGCCATTCTTCTGGCTATGAAACGCTTAAAGCAAGAAAGAAAACTATCAGTGCTTAAATCAGAAGAAAGCTCAAGGTGTATAGCTTTTGTTACAAAACAGACAAAGATACATATATATCCCTTTGTATATAAAGCGCGTCGTATACGTGCATTTTTTACTTGAATAGGCCCTGCAAAATCTATACCTATTTTCTGAAAGGGTCTGCAAGCTGTTACTCTTTGAGAGGGCAATGAACCCTTTAGCTGTTTTGCACATTGAGCCTTCATTCTGAAACAAGTTAAACATTTATAAATTATCTTTTTAACATGTCTATGGCCATTTACTAGCCAGTATTTTTGATTTAAATTAGCTAATAATAATTTAGCTCCTGCATGAAGCAGCCTAATATGCTCACTACGAATAATTAAATCTGTGATTCTAGACTGTTTGGGCAAAATAATTGGATGCTTTTGTGAAAATGAAACATTTGCATTTTCTATCCTACCACCTACTCTTATTATACCTTCCTTATCGATAAAAGGATGTAAAGGTTTTAAATTACCTTTTATGTTTTGTTTATTGGACATTAAATCATTAATCTCCTGCTTGAAATGAATGCTCTGTTCGTGCTTTATTATTTTATGTAAAGCATTTTCTAACTCGAGGGGAGACAGCGTGCCCGACTTTCGCGCAGCTTTATTTTTTAAATTACTACAGAACCTAAGTATATAAGCCATAACCCGTGTCATTTTATTTATGTCAGAAAATCTATCAAGAAATTGAAAAAACTCATTTTCCGATTTAGTAATTAACCCTTAATTAGGCGCATGGGGTCAGAGCAACTTGAAATTGAAAAAAATATGTTTTATAGTTTTTAGAGCGCGTTCACGCTCTTAGTAGCTTCCTCACTCCCCGCGGGGAACGCAAATTAGTCGCGTCCAGAACATCAACGCGTGCGCACGTATCGCTGCTCTCTAGAGCGCTGACCAGTTACGTTACATTTTTTGGCCGAGGTAAGTTTTTACTTTTGTGCTTTCTTTTAGTTTATATTAGTATATTGTTTATTATTTTTCTTTGCATGTGTATATTTTTACACTGCGTAATTGCTTTATGTATGTCTGAGTTTATATTAATCCTTTTCCCTTTTTTTTCAGTTTTTTACTGATTTGAAATGTCTCACGAAAGACAAATATTGCACTGGCTGGAGGAAGTGTCCGATGAAGAGCAAGATGTTGCTGGATCGGATTCGGAAGACGAAACGGTAAATGATACTGCTATTGATAGTGCTCATGATTCAGAAAGCGAAATTGAAGAGTCCGAAGATATCCAAGACATCCCCGAACCATCAGAAGGTAATTATTTTTTATCTCGACATACCCAGAGAAATGGCCCGAAAGTGAAGTGGTCTAAAGTACCACCATCGAACGCAGTAAGGACCCGAGCACAAAATATTATCCTTCATTTACCGGGAGTCAAAGAGTATGCAAGAAACGCCAAATCTCCTCTTGAATGCTTCCTATTGTTCTTTGACAGTGATGTTATTGAACTTTTGGTCACAAATACCAATTTATATATTGATAAAATAAAGGCAAAGTTCGGAAGAGATCGTGATGAACTCCCTACTGATGGTACGGAAATAGAAGCATTTTTAGGCTTACTGATTATGGCTGGAGTCCTAAAAGGGTCGCACTTGAATTTTATTGATTTATGGGCACAAGATGGATCAGGCGTAGAAATGTTTCGGCTAACAATGTCTTATAAACGTTTTCTATTTTTGTTGAGATGTCTGCGGTTTGACAATACTTCAGATCGAGAGGAAAGACTAAAACTTGATAATATGGCAGCGATAAGATATTTGTGTCAAATTATAGAGGATAAGTTTTTAGCTGCTTATTGCCCCGGCGAGAATGTCACTATCGATGAACAGTTGATTGGATTTCGTGGCCGCTTTAGAGGGAAGGTTTACATGCCTAATAAACCAAACAAGTACGGAATAAAAGTTCAAGCCATGGTAGACTCGAAAACATATTACTTGTGCAAGTTTGAAGTTTATTCTGGAAAACAACCAGATGGAGAATATCAAATATCTAATTCTCCAGATGAGATTGTAAAACGTCTAGTTGAACCAATAAAACGCAGCGGTCGAAACATAACAACTGACAATTGGTACACAAGTACAAAACTGGCTAAGGAGTTGCTAGCACCTGAATATAAATTGACTCTTGTAGGTACATTGAATAAAAGGAAGCCTGACATCCCAACAGAATTTTTGCCTAACAAAAATAGACCACCATGTAGTTCAGTTTTCGGATTTCATAGTCAAATGACTATAGTCTCATATGTCCCTAAGCCAAAGAAAGCTGTAGTTTTACTTTCCACCATGCACCATGATAACGCCATTGACGAAACAACAGCCAGAGCTCAGAAACCAGAAATTATTACTTATTACAATAGTACCAAAGGTGGCGTAGATTGTAATGACCAACTTTGCAGTAATTATAATGTTGGAAGAAGAACAAAAAGATGGCCACTGGCTGTATTTTTTCATCTTCTAAACATATCTGGCATCAACGCATTTGTCATACACAAAGCGAATACTGATAAGAGTATCACATATGGCACTAAGCAATACGTGACCATAGATATCTAGGTTACAAATGTATTTATTACAATTTAATTATATTTAGTTCACACTTTGTCACGTAACATAAATAAGCACTATTTTAGTTAGCAATCTGTACAAGGTTTTCCCCACTCCAATGATCCAAATTTCTTAGTATATAAGGTTAACATTAATCTGTAAATATATGCCATTTTCACACCAAGTCTGTGTGTATCAATTCTGCTCCAACTCACAACGATCTACACGCAACCCGCAACAGTGGTGACCCCGACGTGATCTTCAAGCCGACGTGATCTTCAAGCCGACGAAATTAACAAGTCTACGGAAACAACAAGTCTACGGATCAGCAACCAACGGAGCAACATGGCCCATCCGACACCCACACCAGCAAGAAGTTTCGGCAGTACCAATTCCGACACAGACCTAGTGGCATCAATCACCGTAGCCGAAAGAATACCACAGTTTTGGACCGACTCACCGCGTCTATGGTTTTCGCAGTTCGAAGCTATTATCGCCTCTCAGAAACAGGGAGATGAATTCAAATACAACCACGTAGTGTCAAAACTACCAAAAGAGGTCGTCCACCAAGTCAGCGATATATTGACCAGCCCACCTACAGAGAACAAGTACAACTGTATTAAAGAAAGGCTAATCAATTGCTACGAAGAGAGTGAGCATCGGCGTTTCCACAAATTAGTCTCAGAGATGGACCTGGGAGATCAAAAGCCATCACAGCTTCTTAGAAGAATGAAGGAAGCTGGTTGCGGGAAAATAAATGAAGACACACTCCGTTTGTTATGGATGAGGCAACTTCCTCCCTCTGTAACTTCCGTATTGGCTGTTACCGAGAATTTGGCAATAGATAAACTGAGCGAGATGGCTGACCGTGTTTACGAGAACACTCGTACCAGTAAAACCACTATGACCGCAGTAAGCGCTGACGTAAATCTCATCACTCACCTGACGTCACAAATTGCAAGAATGCAGTTAGAAATTGCTGCGATACGCAATGATCGCGCGCAGCACAACGTTCGACGCAGCAATTTTAGTCGACCGCATTACTATCGATTTAGGTCAAGATCGCGCCAACGGGCATCGTTTAAACAAGAAGGCAATCCTTGCTATTATCATCAGGTTTTTAAGGAAAAAGCATACAAATGTCAGCAACCTTGTTCCTGGGGAAGCAAGCAACAGTCGTCGGAAAACTAAGCTCAGCGCAGAGTACGGCGGAGCTCTGTGCTATCCGTCCTTCAAACCGCCTAACTATTACCGACTCCAACAGTGGTTATAGGTTTCTGGTGGACACGGGTGCAAACATATCAGTTATACGCAGGACAACACAACACACAGGAAGCGCAAGCAATATCAAATTGTACGCCGCTAACGGAACCGTGATCGATACATTCGGTGAACAAACTTTAACATTGAATTTGGGTTTACGCCGACCTTTCATCTGGACTTTCATCATTGCCGATGTCAAGATGCCTATATTAGGAGCTGATTTTCTAGAACACTACCGTTTGTTGTTAGATGTGCATGGTCAAACTTTGATCGACAAAACGACGGATATAACCACACCCGTGAGTTCAATAAAAGTAAATATGCCGTCCATACGCTCCATCGACTCTGGTTTACCCGAGATCATCAAACAATTACTGGAAAAATACGAAAGTATTACTAGGCCGACGTCAATGAAAGTACCCACGAAACACAAGGTGCAGCACCACATCATCACAGAAGGATTTCCAGTATCCGCTCGCGCTCGTCCGCTCCCTCCTGACAAGTACAAAGCTGCCAAAAAGGAATTTCAGGAGATGATGGAAATGGGAATATGCAGACCATCTAGTAGTCCATGGGCTAGTCCATTGCACATGGTAAAAAAGAAAAATGGTGAATGGAGACCATGCGGTGAATACCGCGCATTAAATAAGATTACTGTTCCAGACAGATATCCATTGCCGAGGCTACTGGATTTTACATACATCGCAAGCGGGAAGAATATTTTTAGCAAAATCGACGTCCGGAAGGCTTATCATTCTATAGAAGTAGCGGAGCCCGAAAAAACTGCAATAATTACACCATTCGGACTTTTCGAGTTTCCAAGAATGCCTTTTGGATTACGCAACGCTGGACAAACGTTCCAGAGATTTATGGATTCACTATTTCGAGATTTGGACTACATTTTTATTTTTGTCGATGACATATTAGTGGCAAGCGAGTCCGAAGAACAACATTACAAACATTTGGAGACTGTTTTCAGCAGATTACAAGAAAATGGGATTACAATAAATATGAACAAATGTGAGTTTGTAAGAAGAGAGTTAGATTTTCTTGGTTATCATATAACGAGCCAAGGAATGAAACCGACACAAGAGAAAATTCAAGCAATTATTGATTATCCCAAACCAAAAACTGTGAAGGAATTACGTCGTTTCCTGGGCATGATCAACTTTTACAGAAATTCAATTAAGCAGGCCGCTAAGCATCAAGCCCCACTTAACCTATTTTTGAGGAATTCAAAAAAGAACGACAACACACCGATATTGTGGAATTTAGAAGCCGAACGTGCTTTTCAACAATGCAAGCAAGATTTGCGCGACGTCGTAACTGTGTCATTTCCTCATGCTGACGCAGCGATTGCATTAATGAGCGACGCAAGCTTAAAATGTGTGGGCGCAGTTTTACAGCAGAAGGTCGATCGGGAATGGAAGCCAATAGCATTTTTTTCAAAAACCTTATCGGAATCACAAGTCAAATACTCTACTTATGATCGCGAACTTTTGGGTAATCAATCGACGAAAATGTTTCGTAGCCATAACGAAACATTTTCGTCGATTGATTGAAGGTCGCAGTTTTACAATTTATACTGACCACAAACCATTGGTTCACGTTTTCGACAAGAAACCATCAATGAATGACACTCCAAGAAGAATAAGATACCTAGATTACATATCGCAATTCAGTACTGATATACGGCACGTGAGTGGACAAGACAACGTTGTGGCTGACGCTTTGTCTCGAGTTGTAGAAACGATTAGTTTACCCACGGTTATCGATTTTTCTGATTTGGAAAAAAACCAAGAGGGTGACGCTGAATTACAACAACTTATGCAAAATAAGTCGTTGCATATGAGGCGCATAGAAGTGCCAAATACAAACAGCAAAATATATTGCGATATTTCCACTGGAGTTACTCGTCCGTATATACCGCAGAAACTAAGAAGGACAATTTTTGACAGTTATCACAATCTGAGTCATCCAGGCAAAAACACTACAAGGAAATTGATTGGAAGAAATTACATCTGGCCTAACATGAATTCAGAAATAAATAAATGGTGTGATACATGTTTACAATGTCAGCAATCAAAAGTGCATAGACATACAGTTTCACCGCTCGGAAAATTTATGCCTGCTGCGCGTTTTTCACATGTACATATTGATATCGTTGGACCATTACCTACCTCTCAAAACAAAAGGTTTTTAGTAACAATGATAGACCGCTGTACGTCATGGCCTGAAGCTTTTCCAGTTTCGGATATAACAGCTGAGACGATCGCCAGACTGGTTTACGAAGGGTGGATCTGTCGTTACGGGTGCATGGATTTTATCAGCACGGACCAAGGACGCCAGATGGAATCGGAGATATTCCGGAATCTCGCAAGATTAATGGGAATTGAGAAGTTCCGAACTACACCATACCATCCACAGTCTAACGCTAAAGTTGAGAGATTACATAGAACTATTAAAACGGCGTTAATGGCTCGCGCAAATACGACGAATTGGACAAAAGAGTTGCCGTCAGTTTTATTTGGCATACGCTCCAGCTATCGACAAGATACTGGGTTTAGCGCTGCAGAACTTGTTTACGGCACAACCATCAAGTTACCGGCAAGTTTTTTTGGTGACAAATCGGAAACCACATACCCTGAGTTCATTCAAGGGATCAAGGAAAATATTAGCCGAGTCACGAGTATCCCACAGCGAGAGAGTTCGAATCGGAACGTGTTCGTGCATCCACGTTTATCAGACTGTTCACACGTATTTTTGAGGTGCGATAGACTTCGCCCAAGCCTAACTCCTCCGTATGAAGGACCCTTTCGAGTCATCAGGCGGAGCAGCAAAGTTTTTACGATTGAACGTAACGGCAAAGAAATGAACGTATCGATAGATCGATTGAAGCCAGCATTTTTGCTAAACGAGGAATTTGAGGAACGCGACAATACAGTAAGAGATGATTTATCGACCGAGCACAGTGGATTTAAACAGCAGAAGATTACACGTTCAGGGCGCGTATCTCGCCCCACCGTTCGTTTTGCGTAAATAGTCATAAGGCCAATTATTTTTGATAATAATTCTGTATATTTTTTTTCAAGGGGGGAATATCTATGGCACTAAGCAATACGTGACCATAGATATCTAGGTTACAAATGTATTTATTACAATTTAATTATATTTAGTTCACACTTTGTCACGTAACATAAATAAGCACTATTTTAGTTAGCAATCTGTACAAGGTTTTCCCCACTCCAATGATCCAAATTTCTTAGTATATAAGGTTAACATTAATCTGTAAATATATGCCATTTTCACACCAAGTCTGTGTGTATCAATTCTGCTCCAACTCACAACGATCTACACGCAACCCGCAACATCACACATACAAGACGGATTTTTTTGAAGAAATTAGCAGCAGCGCTTGTGGAAAATCACCAGAAACGTCGTGTACAACTACGTGCTGTACCAACAACAACAAAGAAACGACTCCGTCAAGTTCATGATGTGGACGAGACGGTCCAGCAATCGACAGCTAAGCGTGGGCGCTGTTCATCATGTCCTAGAAAGGACGACAAAAAAGTGCCAACTAAATGCTTCAAGTGTCGTAAATTTATTTGTCAGCAACACTCGAGGGTTTACTGCGTAGAATGCAGAACAGAAGAATCCGCTGATGAGACTGATTAATTTTCTTTTTAAGTTGATCTCGGCAATGCCAAAAAATATTAGTTTAAAGAGAGGTTACATTTTTTTTTTTTACTAAGTATAATGTTCCAGTTATGTTTTTGTTTCTTAGAGTTAAATATTAAATATTAAAGAACTTTAGTAATTACTATAAAATACATTAAGTTTTATTTATTTTTGACACTCCTTTCCCAATGTTTTTTTGGGGTCACTCAATACCCCATGCGCCTAATTGGGTGATTTTTTTAATGCGCCTAGTAAAGGGTTAAGGTTACCTTGGCATCAGAGAGCGAAATACCTTTCTTTATTTCAGGCAAATCATCCTGGGCTGTCAAGGTAGGTGTATTTTGCTCAAATTTATACTTACTGTTCGCTAAAAATTCTGGCCCATACCACCACAGCTTGCAGTGTCTGAGTTGTTCAGGATCCGCTCCTCTGCTAACACAATCTGCAGGATTTTCCTCGCTAGCTACATGCAACCAGCGCCACCTAGCAGTTTGTTCCCGAATTAACTTAACCGGATTAGCTACATAAGCTTGGAGTTTCATGGGCTCAGTTGCTATCTCTTCTTAGGTCTTGAATTTAGAACAGCTTCTATCTGACATAAAACTGTATTAAGCTGTTCGTATGTTAATACATAGTTCTGTATGATTCTCTTTAAGTGAAATTTCATGCTCTTAACAGCTGATTCGGCAAGACCAGCAAAAACTGGCGAGTAACTTGGTACAAAATGAAAAGTAATACCTTTTTGAGCTGCATATTCTTGCACCAGTGTTTGATGTTCTTGTGAGCTGTGTAGTTTATACAAAGATTCTAATTCCTTGCTTGCCCTTTTAAAACAACCAGCGTTGTCGCAAAAAACCTCTATTGGTGCCATTCTTCTGGCTATGAAACGCTTAAAGCAAGAAAGAAAACTATCAGTGCTTAAATCAGAAGAAAGCTCAAGGTGTATAGCTTTTGTTACAAAACAGACAAAGATACATATATATCCCTTTGTATATAAAGCGCGTCGTATACGTGCATTTTTTACTTGAATAGGCCCTGCAAAATCTATACCTATTTTCTGAAAGGGTCTGCAAGCTGTTACTCTTTGAGAGGGCAATGAACCCTTTAGCTGTTTTGCACATTGAGCCTTCATTCTGAAACAAGTTAAACATTTATAAATTATCTTTTTAACATGTCTATGGCCATTTACTAGCCAGTATTTTTGATTTAAATTAGCTAATAATAATTTAGCTCCTGCATGAAGCAGCCTAATATGCTCACTACGAATAATTAAATCTGTGATTCTAGACTGTTTGGGCAAAATAATTGGATGCTTTTGTGAAAATGAAACATTTGCATTTTCTATCCTACCACCTACTCTTATTATACCTTCCTTATCGATAAAAGGATGTAAAGGTTTTAAATTACCTTTTATGTTTTGTTTATTGGACATTAAATCATTAATCTCCTGCTTGAAATGAATGCTCTGTTCGTGCTTTATTATTTTATGTAAAGCATTTTCTAACTCGAGGGGAGACAGCGTGCCCGACTTTCGCGCAGCTTTATTTTTTAAATTACTACAGAACCTAAGTATATAAGCCATAACCCGTGTCATTTTATTTATGTCAGAAAATCTATCAAGAAATTGAAAAAACTCATTTTCCGATTTAGTAATTAACCCTTAATTAGGCGCATGGGGTCAGAGCAACTTGAAATTGAAAAAAATATGTTTTATAGTTTTTAGAGCGCGTTCACGCTCTTAGTAGCTTCCTCACTCCCCGCGGGGAACGCAAATTAGTCGCGTCCAGAACATCAACGCGTGCGCACGTATCGCTGCTCTCTAGAGCGCTGACCAGTTACGTTACATTTTTTGGCCGAGGTAAGTTTTTACTTTTGTGCTTTCTTTTAGTTTATATTAGTATATTGTTTATTATTTTTCTTTGCATGTGTATATTTTTACACTGCGTAATTGCTTTATGTATGTCTGAGTTTATATTAATCCTTTTCCCTTTTTTTTCAGTTTTTTACTGATTTGAAATGTCTCACGAAAGACAAATATTGCACTGGCTGGAGGAAGTGTCCGATGAAGAGCAAGATGTTGCTGGATCGGATTCGGAAGACGAAACGGTAAATGATACTGCTATTGATAGTGCTCATGATTCAGAAAGCGAAATTGAAGAGTCCGAAGATATCCAAGACATCCCCGAACCATCAGAAGGTAATTATTTTTTATCTCGACATACCCAGAGAAATGGCCCGAAAGTGAAGTGGTCTAAAGTACCACCATCGAACGCAGTAAGGACCCGAGCACAAAATATTATCCTTCATTTACCGGGAGTCAAAGAGTATGCAAGAAACGCCAAATCTCCTCTTGAATGCTTCCTATTGTTCTTTGACAGTGATGTTATTGAACTTTTGGTCACAAATACCAATTTATATATTGATAAAATAAAGGCAAAGTTCGGAAGAGATCGTGATGAACTCCCTACTGATGGTACGGAAATAGAAGCATTTTTAGGCTTACTGATTATGGCTGGAGTCCTAAAAGGGTCGCACTTGAATTTTATTGATTTATGGGCACAAGATGGATCAGGCGTAGAAATGTTTCGGCTAACAATGTCTTATAAACGTTTTCTATTTTTGTTGAGATGTCTGCGGTTTGACAATACTTCAGATCGAGAGGAAAGACTAAAACTTGATAATATGGCAGCGATAAGATATTTGTGTCAAATTATAGAGGATAAGTTTTTAGCTGCTTATTGCCCCGGCGAGAATGTCACTATCGATGAACAGTTGATTGGATTTCGTGGCCGCTTTAGAGGGAAGGTTTACATGCCTAATAAACCAAACAAGTACGGAATAAAAGTTCAAGCCATGGTAGACTCGAAAACATATTACTTGTGCAAGTTTGAAGTTTATTCTGGAAAACAACCAGATGGAGAATATCAAATATCTAATTCTCCAGATGAGATTGTAAAACGTCTAGTTGAACCAATAAAACGCAGCGGTCGAAACATAACAACTGACAATTGGTACACAAGTACAAAACTGGCTAAGGAGTTGCTAGCACCTGAATATAAATTGACTCTTGTAGGTACATTGAATAAAAGGAAGCCTGACATCCCAACAGAATTTTTGCCTAACAAAAATAGACCACCATGTAGTTCAGTTTTCGGATTTCATAGTCAAATGACTATAGTCTCATATGTCCCTAAGCCAAAGAAAGCTGTAGTTTTACTTTCCACCATGCACCATGATAACGCCATTGACGAAACAACAGCCAGAGCTCAGAAACCAGAAATTATTACTTATTACAATAGTACCAAAGGTGGCGTAGATTGTAATGACCAACTTTGCAGTAATTATAATGTTGGAAGAAGAACAAAAAGATGGCCACTGGCTGTATTTTTTCATCTTCTAAACATATCTGGCATCAACGCATTTGTCATACACAAAGCGAATACTGATAAGAGTATCACATATGGCACTAAGCAATACGTGACCATAGATATCTAGGTTACAAATGTATTTATTACAATTTAATTATATTTAGTTCACACTTTGTCACGTAACATAAATAAGCACTATTTTAGTTAGCAATCTGTACAAGGTTTTCCCCACTCCAATGATCCAAATTTCTTAGTATATAAGGTTAACATTAATCTGTAAATATATGCCATTTTCACACCAAGTCTGTGTGTATCAATTCTGCTCCAACTCACAACGATCTACACGCAACCCGCAACAGTGGTGACCCCGACGTGATCTTCAAGCCGACGTGATCTTCAAGCCGACGAAATTAACAAGTCTACGGAAACAACAAGTCTACGGATCAGCAACCAACGGAGCAACATGGCCCATCCGACACCCACACCAGCAAGAAGTTTCGGCAGTACCAATTCCGACACAGACCTAGTGGCATCAATCACCGTAGCCGAAAGAATACCACAGTTTTGGACCGACTCACCGCGTCTATGGTTTTCGCAGTTCGAAGCTATTATCGCCTCTCAGAAACAGGGAGATGAATTCAAATACAACCACGTAGTGTCAAAACTACCAAAAGAGGTCGTCCACCAAGTCAGCGATATATTGACCAGCCCACCTACAGAGAACAAGTACAACTGTATTAAAGAAAGGCTAATCAATTGCTACGAAGAGAGTGAGCATCGGCGTTTCCACAAATTACTCTCAGAGATGGACCTGGGAGATCAAAAGCCATCACAGCTTCTTAGAAGAATGAAGGAAGCTGGTTGCGGGAAAATAAATGAAGACACACTCCGTTTGTTATGGATGAGGCAACTTCCTCCCTCTGTAACTTCCGTATTGGCTGTTACCGAGAATTTGGCAATAGATAAACTGAGCGAGATGGCTGACCGTGTTTACGAGAACACTCGTACCAGTAAAACCACTATGACCGCAGTAAGCGCTGACGTAAATCTCATCACTCACCTGACGTCACAAATTGCAAGAATGCAGTTAGAAATTGCTGCGATACGCAATGATCGCGCGCAGCACAACGTTCGACGCAGCAATTTTAGTCGACCGCATTACTATCGATTTAGGTCAAGATCGCGCCAACGGGCATCGTTTAAACAAGAAGGCAATCCTTGCTATTATCATCAGGTTTTTAAGGAAAAAGCATACAAATGTCAGCAACCTTGTTCCTGGGGAAGCAAGCAACAGTCGTCGGAAAACTAAGCTCAGCGCAGAGTACGGCGGAGCTCTGTGCTATCCGTCCTTCAAACCGCCTAACTATTACCGACTCCAACAGTGGTTATAGGTTTCTGGTGGACACGGGTGCAAACATATCAGTTATACGCAGGACAACACAACACACAGGAAGCGCAAGCAATATCAAATTGTACGCCGCTAACGGAACCGTGATCGATACATTCGGTGAACAAACTTTAACATTGAATTTGGGTTTACGCCGACCTTTCATCTGGACTTTCATCATTGCCGATGTCAAGATGCCTATATTAGGAGCTGATTTTCTAGAACACTACCGTTTGTTGTTAGATGTGCATGGTCAAACTTTGATCGACAAAACGACGGATATAACCACACCCGTGAGTTCAATAAAAGTAAATATGCCGTCCATACGCTCCATCGACTCTGGTTTACCCGAGATCATCAAACAATTACTGGAAAAATACGAAAGTATTACTAGGCCGACGTCAATGAAAGTACCCACGAAACACAAGGTGCAGCACCACATCATCACAGAAGGATTTCCAGTATCCGCTCGCGCTCGTCCGCTCCCTCCTGACAAGTACAAAGCTGCCAAAAAGGAATTTCAGGAGATGATGGAAATGGGAATATGCAGACCATCTAGTAGTCCATGGGCTAGTCCATTGCACATGGTAAAAAAGAAAAATGGTGAATGGAGACCATGCGGTGAATACCGCGCATTAAATAAGATTACTGTTCCAGACAGATATCCATTGCCGAGGCTACTGGATTTTACATACATCGCAAGCGGGAAGAATATTTTTAGCAAAATCGACGTCCGGAAGGCTTATCATTCTATAGAAGTAGCGGAGCCCGAAAAAACTGCAATAATTACACCATTCGGACTTTTCGAGTTTCCAAGAATGCCTTTTGGATTACGCAACGCTGGACAAACGTTCCAGAGATTTATGGATTCACTATTTCGAGATTTGGACTACATTTTTATTTTTGTCGATGACATATTAGTGGCAAGCGAGTCCGAAGAACAACATTACAAACATTTGGAGACTGTTTTCAGCAGATTACAAGAAAATGGGATTACAATAAATATGAACAAATGTGAGTTTGTAAGAAGAGAGTTAGATTTTCTTGGTTATCATATAACGAGCCAAGGAATGAAACCGACACAAGAGAAAATTCAAGCAATTATTGATTATCCCAAACCAAAAACTGTGAAGGAATTACGTCGTTTCCTGGGCATGATCAACTTTTACAGAAATTCAATTAAGCAGGCCGCTAAGCATCAAGCCCCACTTAACCTATTTTTGAGGAATTCAAAAAAGAACGACAACACACCGATATTGTGGAATTTAGAAGCCGAACGTGCTTTTCAACAATGCAAGCAAGATTTGCGCGACGTCGTAACTGTGTCATTTCCTCATGCTGACGCAGCGATTGCATTAATGAGCGACGCAAGCTTAAAATGTGTGGGCGCAGTTTTACAGCAGAAGGTCGATCGGGAATGGAAGCCAATAGCATTTTTTTCAAAAACCTTATCGGAATCACAAGTCAAATACTCTACTTATGATCGCGAACTTTTGGGTAATCAATCGACGAAAATGTTTCGTAGCCATAACGAAACATTTTCGTCGATTGATTGAAGGTCGCAGTTTTACAATTTATACTGACCACAAACCATTGGTTCACGTTTTCGACAAGAAACCATCAATGAATGACACTCCAAGAAGAATAAGATACCTAGATTACATATCGCAATTCAGTACTGATATACGGCACGTGAGTGGACAAGACAACGTTGTGGCTGACGCTTTGTCTCGAGTTGTAGAAACGATTAGTTTACCCACGGTTATCGATTTTTCTGATTTGGAAAAAAACCAAGAGGGTGACGCTGAATTACAACAACTTATGCAAAATAAGTCGTTGCATATGAGGCGCATAGAAGTGCCAAATACAAACAGCAAAATATATTGCGATATTTCCACTGGAGTTACTCGTCCGTATATACCGCAGAAACTAAGAAGGACAATTTTTGACAGTTATCACAATCTGAGTCATCCAGGCAAAAACACTACAAGGAAATTGATTGGAAGAAATTACATCTGGCCTAACATGAATTCAGAAATAAATAAATGGTGTGATACATGTTTACAATGTCAGCAATCAAAAGTGCATAGACATACAGTTTCACCGCTCGGAAAATTTATGCCTGCTGCGCGTTTTTCACATGTACATATTGATATCGTTGGACCATTACCTACCTCTCAAAACAAAAGGTTTTTAGTAACAATGATAGACCGCTGTACGTCATGGCCTGAAGCTTTTCCAGTTTCGGATATAACAGCTGAGACGATCGCCAGACTGGTTTACGAAGGGTGGATCTGTCGTTACGGGTGCATGGATTTTATCAGCACGGACCAAGGACGCCAGATGGAATCGGAGATATTCCGGAATCTCGCAAGATTAATGGGAATTGAGAAGTTCCGAACTACACCATACCATCCACAGTCTAACGCTAAAGTTGAGAGATTACATAGAACTATTAAAACGGCGTTAATGGCTCGCGCAAATACGACGAATTGGACAAAAGAGTTGCCGTCAGTTTTATTTGGCATACGCTCCAGCTATCGACAAGATACTGGGTTTAGCGCTGCAGAACTTGTTTACGGCACAACCATCAAGTTACCGGCAAGTTTTTTTGGTGACAAATCGGAAACCACATACCCTGAGTTCATTCAAGGGATCAAGGAAAATATTAGCCGAGTCACGAGTATCCCACAGCGAGAGAGTTCGAATCGGAACGTGTTCGTGCATCCACGTTTATCAGACTGTTCACACGTATTTTTGAGGTGCGATAGACTTCGCCCAAGCCTAACTCCTCCGTATGAAGGACCCTTTCGAGTCATCAGGCGGAGCAGCAAAGTTTTTACGATTGAACGTAACGGCAAAGAAATGAACGTATCGATAGATCGATTGAAGCCAGCATTTTTGCTAAACGAGGAATTTGAGGAACGCGACAATACAGTAAGAGATGATTTATCGACCGAGCACAGTGGATTTAAACAGCAGAAGATTACACGTTCAGGGCGCGTATCTCGCCCCACCGTTCGTTTTGCGTAAATAGTCATAAGGCCAATTATTTTTGATAATAATTCTGTATATTTTTTTTCAAGGGGGGAATATCTATGGCACTAAGCAATACGTGACCATAGATATCTAGGTTACAAATGTATTTATTACAATTTAATTATATTTAGTTCACACTTTGTCACGTAACATAAATAAGCACTATTTTAGTTAGCAATCTGTACAAGGTTTTCCCCACTCCAATGATCCAAATTTCTTAGTATATAAGGTTAACATTAATCTGTAAATATATGCCATTTTCACACCAAGTCTGTGTGTATCAATTCTGCTCCAACTCACAACGATCTACACGCAACCCGCAACATCACACATACAAGACGGATTTTTTTGAAGAAATTAGCAGCAGCGCTTGTGGAAAATCACCAGAAACGTCGTGTACAACTACGTGCTGTACCAACAACAACAAAGAAACGACTCCGTCAAGTTCATGATGTGGACGAGACGGTCCAGCAATCGACAGCTAAGCGTGGGCGCTGTTCATCATGTCCTAGAAAGGACGACAAAAAAGTGCCAACTAAATGCTTCAAGTGTCGTAAATTTATTTGTCAGCAACACTCGAGGGTTTACTGCGTAGAATGCAGAACAGAAGAATCCGCTGATGAGACTGATTAATTTTCTTTTTAAGTTGATCTCGGCAATGCCAAAAAATATTAGTTTAAAGAGAGGTTACATTTTTTTTTTTTACTAAGTATAATGTTCCAGTTATGTTTTTGTTTCTTAGAGTTAAATATTAAATATTAAAGAACTTTAGTAATTACTATAAAATACATTAAGTTTTATTTATTTTTGACACTCCTTTCCCAATGTTTTTTTGGGGTCACTCAATACCCCATGCGCCTAATTGGGTGATTTTTTTAATGCGCCTAGTAAAGGGTTAAGGTTACCTTGGCATCAGAGAGCGAAATACCTTTCTTTATTTCAGGCAAATCATCCTGGGCTGTCAAGGTAGGTGTATTTTGCTCAAATTTATACTTACTGTTCGCTAAAAATTCTGGCCCATACCACCACAGCTTGCAGTGTCTGAGTTGTTCAGGATCCGCTCCTCTGCTAACACAATCTGCAGGATTTTCCTCGCTAGCTACATGCAACCAGCGCCACCTAGCAGTTTGTTCCCGAATTAACTTAACCGGATTAGCTACATAAGCTTGGAGTTTCATGGGCTCAGTTGCTATCTCTTCTTAGGTCTTGAATTTAGAACAGCTTCTATCTGACATAAAACTGTATTAAGCTGTTCGTATGTTAATACATAGTTCTGTATGATTCTCTTTAAGTGAAATTTCATGCTCTTAACAGCTGATTCGGCAAGACCAGCAAAAACTGGCGAGTAACTTGGTACAAAATGAAAAGTAATACCTTTTTGAGCTGCATATTCTTGCACCAGTGTTTGATGTTCTTGTGAGCTGTGTAGTTTATACAAAGATTCTAATTCCTTGCTTGCCCTTTTAAAACAACCAGCGTTGTCGCAAAAAACCTCTATTGGTGCCATTCTTCTGGCTATGAAACGCTTAAAGCAAGAAAGAAAACTATCAGTGCTTAAATCAGAAGAAAGCTCAAGGTGTATAGCTTTTGTTACAAAACAGACAAAGATACATATATATCCCTTTGTATATAAAGCGCGTCGTATACGTGCATTTTTTACTTGAATAGGCCCTGCAAAATCTATACCTATTTTCTGAAAGGGTCTGCAAGCTGTTACTCTTTGAGAGGGCAATGAACCCTTTAGCTGTTTTGCACATTGAGCCTTCATTCTGAAACAAGTTAAACATTTATAAATTATCTTTTTAACATGTCTATGGCCATTTACTAGCCAGTATTTTTGATTTAAATTAGCTAATAATAATTTAGCTCCTGCATGAAGCAGCCTAATATGCTCACTACGAATAATTAAATCTGTGATTCTAGACTGTTTGGGCAAAATAATTGGATGCTTTTGTGAAAATGAAACATTTGCATTTTCTATCCTACCACCTACTCTTATTATACCTTCCTTATCGATAAAAGGATGTAAAGGTTTTAAATTACCTTTTATGTTTTGTTTATTGGACATTAAATCATTAATCTCCTGCTTGAAATGAATGCTCTGTTCGTGCTTTATTATTTTATGTAAAGCATTTTCTAACTCGAGGGGAGACAGCGTGCCCGACTTTCGCGCAGCTTTATTTTTTAAATTACTACAGAACCTAAGTATATAAGCCATAACCCGTGTCATTTTATTTATGTCAGAAAATCTATCAAGAAATTGAAAAAACTCATTTTCCGATTTAGTAATTAACCCTTAATTAGGCGCATGGGGTCAGAGCAACTTGAAATTGAAAAAAATATGTTTTATAGTTTTTAGAGCGCGTTCACGCTCTTAGTAGCTTCCTCACTCCCCGCGGGGAACGCAAATTAGTCGCGTCCAGAACATCAACGCGTGCGCACGTATCGCTGCTCTCTAGAGCGCTGACCAGTTACGTTACATTTTTTGGCCGAGGTAAGTTTTTACTTTTGTGCTTTCTTTTAGTTTATATTAGTATATTGTTTATTATTTTTCTTTGCATGTGTATATTTTTACACTGCGTAATTGCTTTATGTATGTCTGAGTTTATATTAATCCTTTTCCCTTTTTTTTCAGTTTTTTACTGATTTGAAATGTCTCACGAAAGACAAATATTGCACTGGCTGGAGGAAGTGTCCGATGAAGAGCAAGATGTTGCTGGATCGGATTCGGAAGACGAAACGGTAAATGATACTGCTATTGATAGTGCTCATGATTCAGAAAGCGAAATTGAAGAGTCCGAAGATATCCAAGACATCCCCGAACCATCAGAAGGTAATTATTTTTTATCTCGACATACCCAGAGAAATGGCCCGAAAGTGAAGTGGTCTAAAGTACCACCATCGAACGCAGTAAGGACCCGAGCACAAAATATTATCCTTCATTTACCGGGAGTCAAAGAGTATGCAAGAAACGCCAAATCTCCTCTTGAATGCTTCCTATTGTTCTTTGACAGTGATGTTATTGAACTTTTGGTCACAAATACCAATTTATATATTGATAAAATAAAGGCAAAGTTCGGAAGAGATCGTGATGAACTCCCTACTGATGGTACGGAAATAGAAGCATTTTTAGGCTTACTGATTATGGCTGGAGTCCTAAAAGGGTCGCACTTGAATTTTATTGATTTATGGGCACAAGATGGATCAGGCGTAGAAATGTTTCGGCTAACAATGTCTTATAAACGTTTTCTATTTTTGTTGAGATGTCTGCGGTTTGACAATACTTCAGATCGAGAGGAAAGACTAAAACTTGATAATATGGCAGCGATAAGATATTTGTGTCAAATTATAGAGGATAAGTTTTTAGCTGCTTATTGCCCCGGCGAGAATGTCACTATCGATGAACAGTTGATTGGATTTCGTGGCCGCTTTAGAGGGAAGGTTTACATGCCTAATAAACCAAACAAGTACGGAATAAAAGTTCAAGCCATGGTAGACTCGAAAACATATTACTTGTGCAAGTTTGAAGTTTATTCTGGAAAACAACCAGATGGAGAATATCAAATATCTAATTCTCCAGATGAGATTGTAAAACGTCTAGTTGAACCAATAAAACGCAGCGGTCGAAACATAACAACTGACAATTGGTACACAAGTACAAAACTGGCTAAGGAGTTGCTAGCACCTGAATATAAATTGACTCTTGTAGGTACATTGAATAAAAGGAAGCCTGACATCCCAACAGAATTTTTGCCTAACAAAAATAGACCACCATGTAGTTCAGTTTTCGGATTTCATAGTCAAATGACTATAGTCTCATATGTCCCTAAGCCAAAGAAAGCTGTAGTTTTACTTTCCACCATGCACCATGATAACGCCATTGACGAAACAACAGCCAGAGCTCAGAAACCAGAAATTATTACTTATTACAATAGTACCAAAGGTGGCGTAGATTGTAATGACCAACTTTGCAGTAATTATAATGTTGGAAGAAGAACAAAAAGATGGCCACTGGCTGTATTTTTTCATCTTCTAAACATATCTGGCATCAACGCATTTGTCATACACAAAGCGAATACTGATAAGAGTATCACATATGGCACTAAGCAATACGTGACCATAGATATCTAGGTTACAAATGTATTTATTACAATTTAATTATATTTAGTTCACACTTTGTCACGTAACATAAATAAGCACTATTTTAGTTAGCAATCTGTACAAGGTTTTCCCCACTCCAATGATCCAAATTTCTTAGTATATAAGGTTAACATTAATCTGTAAATATATGCCATTTTCACACCAAGTCTGTGTGTATCAATTCTGCTCCAACTCACAACGATCTACACGCAACCCGCAACAGTGGTGACCCCGACGTGATCTTCAAGCCGACGTGATCTTCAAGCCGACGAAATTAACAAGTCTACGGAAACAACAAGTCTACGGATCAGCAACCAACGGAGCAACATGGCCCATCCGACACCCACACCAGCAAGAAGTTTCGGCAGTACCAATTCCGACACAGACCTAGTGGCATCAATCACCGTAGCCGAAAGAATACCACAGTTTTGGACCGACTCACCGCGTCTATGGTTTTCGCAGTTCGAAGCTATTATCGCCTCTCAGAAACAGGGAGATGAATTCAAATACAACCACGTAGTGTCAAAACTACCAAAAGAGGTCGTCCACCAAGTCAGCGATATATTGACCAGCCCACCTACAGAGAACAAGTACAACTGTATTAAAGAAAGGCTAATCAATTGCTACGAAGAGAGTGAGCATCGGCGTTTCCACAAATTACTCTCAGAGATGGACCTGGGAGATCAAAAGCCATCACAGCTTCTTAGAAGAATGAAGGAAGCTGGTTGCGGGAAAATAAATGAAGACACACTCCGTTTGTTATGGATGAGGCAACTTCCTCCCTCTGTAACTTCCGTATTGGCTGTTACCGAGAATTTGGCAATAGATAAACTGAGCGAGATGGCTGACCGTGTTTACGAGAACACTCGTACCAGTAAAACCACTATGACCGCAGTAAGCGCTGACGTAAATCTCATCACTCACCTGACGTCACAAATTGCAAGAATGCAGTTAGAAATTGCTGCGATACGCAATGATCGCGCGCAGCACAACGTTCGACGCAGCAATTT